>JADLZN010005354.1:0-443164 GCA_018155175.1 Sinocyclocheilus anophthalmus
AAAATGCAAAAACAGTTTCCACTCTATACATCCGCTGGTACAGCTGCAATTATATATTAAAATGTATAATAACAAATTTTAAAATAAATAAAACAAGAAAACGATTAATAAGTCTAGATTAAGAACCCATAACCTCTCATACTTAAAGCAGAAATTTTACTGGACCAAAAAGTCACGCTTGGTTTCATCCCCTGTGCTCCAAGATCCAAGATGGATGAAGTTATCAAAATAAGTTCATTTGAACACTTGAATTAGCTATTAAGTATGAACGCTTCCTTAAATCACTGCGTAGCGAGTTAATTAGAGCTTGTTTTGTAGAAAAACAGGCAGTTAATATGCAGATGATTTTTTGGATATTTTTAATATCCAATTTTAGTGTTTAACATTTAGTGTGACATGAACCAGAAAAAATTAATAATAACCGATGTTTCCACATACAGTTAAATTATTTATTTATCAATTTAATTTATTTAAACAGTAAATCCTCCTAATTACTATTTGACTAAAGTGCGGCAACTTCGTACGTAAAATCTAGAAGCCCTACTTCGCCATGGGTTCCTTTAAAGTTTCCTATGGGTTTTTATAATGAGTTTTTTCAATGCAGGAGCAAATCCGGTCTGTGGTATACATACGTTACGTACTTGGACCTCTTGCGCCTATAACATAAACTGCACCACCCTCACAAACCCGCCACGTTCTTATGTAGTTAGTACTACAACATCCTTTCAAAATGAAACGACATTGCTTCAGATTTGTGTTTTTATTAGGGCGTGGAATTTAACATTGGGGCAAAGCTCGTGAACTTATTTACCACAGACCTTGTTTTACTCAGAAATAGAAAAACTGCATTATAAAATCCCATCAGAAAAAGAGATCCCATGGTGAATTATTCTTCCGGGTATTGATGTCACAGCTGTAGCATGCCATTTTTGTGACATTGCAACCTCCCTTTAATACTTTTTATACAAAATGATGCCCATGCACTAAATAGTGAATTTACTTGGCTAAATTGAACAAGCTCAAAACTTCAGTGCATAAAAAAACCTGACAGGCAAAATACCAGATTATAAAAGCTAAAATAAATCTGTTATGACAGATTGCAATAACTGCATCTGTATTTTTGAGGCTGCATGAGCACTCTGGTTTGCACAGCAGTGCTTTTATATTTGAAATGCTGTCAGTCACACACACTGGCGTTTCATTATTGACCATTTGTTGCAAAGTCCTGTCTTTTTGAAAGCTTTCCCGATCATTATACAGAGAAACCAAGCTTACAGGAGGGACAAAAAATACATTGACTGAAAGTCCAATGTCCAATAATGTTTAAAGCCTTTTGTCCAATGAACATTGATCCAGCTTTGCTCCATTAAAACAAGTGTTCAGATATAAGCCACAGATTCCCACTGATGCACAACTTCAAAAAGGGCTTTATAGGCCATGCATCCCCTGACATCTATAGATATATTCATGCAAAAAAATGGACCTCTGCTTGACTTTTATTCAGTAAAATACTGAAATACACTGACAGAGAGATAGAGAACCATCCACAATATGTAGAACTAATAGAGCAATTATGATAGATAGAACCTAACTCAGAAAGACAGAAGGAACAACAGAATATGAAAGAACGATCAATAGATAGACCAAAGAAGATAGATGATA
Organism: Sinocyclocheilus anophthalmus; assembly: GCA_018155175.1. Classification (NCBI taxonomy): domain Eukaryota; kingdom Metazoa; phylum Chordata; class Actinopteri; order Cypriniformes; family Cyprinidae; genus Sinocyclocheilus; species Sinocyclocheilus anophthalmus. The sequence goes on from JADLZN010005354.1 coordinate 1,663, forward strand.
GAACGATCATAGCTGGATACAGACAGACAGCCATGCAGGCAGGCAGGCAGGCAGGCAGGCAGTCAGGCAGATAGATAGTAGATAGATAGATAGAACGATAGAACGATAGATAGATAGATAGATATGATAGATAGATATATAGTTATAACATGAACCGAATGATAGATCGAACGTAGAATAGACTATCGACATAGATAGATAATAATATATAGAAGATGAGAGAAACAACGACAATAATGATAGATATCGATAGCTAAAAACGAGAACCCCCATTTACCTTGGAAACTGATAATTAACTAGATCGCTTGATTAATAAATTTTTTGTGAGGTGTTATTGCCCAAATCACTGAATAATTAATTTAGTAATATTTTTTATAAACCAGAAGCATATCACCTTCCGTCCATGTGCCAGAACTTCCTCAAATACGTCTTGGAGAGTGTTGGCAATGTGTAAAATAATCAGCGAAGTGTTGAAATGTTACATAAGCTCTGATTAGCCACTGGCACACGGATAGGACCGGCATACTGCTAGAACCACGCTTGGTTTAAAGACACCTGCACAAAAAGCGCTGCAGCCATCTTGTCATCCCAGCTGGGTTTGATATACATCTTTCGAGACGAAACTGATGTGAAATTGCAGTGCTGCTTGAGTGCAGTACAGTTCACATATGTGAGATGCTTGCCAGAGAAATTCAATTTAGAAGTGCCAATAGTGTGTGCTGGTCCGCCTCATATGCCCACCTCCCTCTCCTCCCTCCAAACCAGCTTCTAGAAGGGAAGCGTATGTACGCATGTGGGCCAATCTGTCCAATGCCCGCTGGGTAAGATCGGCTCTGCCAACAGCTCCAGGACATGATGGATAAATCAGTGCTGTACCACTTTCCATCTCGCTCTCCTTTTAGCCACAACGCTCCATCTTTTTTCTGTTTGTCCAGCGTCTCTTGAAAGATTCACGGATTCCCAGTAGGTAGTAGGGCTTTGTATCACCAGCAAAGTCACGATACGATACAGATGCCACGATACGATACATATCACGATACAGGACTGCACTGAAATTCACCTCAGAAGAATTTAGAAAAACAGCTGTTTATTAAACATTGCATAATACACAGCTATTGCAAACTATAGGCAGAGCAGGCAGTTGACCTCTGCATTATTAAGGGCCTCATTACTGTAACACAGTATACATATGTTTCATGTTTACATTAGACACTCCCCACCAGGTACAATATTCTGATTGTTTGCATCTTGTTTTTAAGTCCATAAATAATAATGTACTCGTTCTAATAAATAAAAAATATATAGTAATGCACTAGTAATATATTTAAAAAACATCTTTACATTGCTGGTAGGTTTTAATTGCACAAATCAACACACTCTCTACATTTAAAAAAATAAAAATGAGGAGTTCTAAACTAATGCACTGTCTTCACTGTAGCTCACGCACACAGTCACTTACACAGATCATGTCGCGCGTGCACACAGACATTCAGCCTTCTCAGCGCTGCCTGGTAATTTTATCAATAAAATAGCTTAATCGCTGAAGAGCTACATTATTTTTCTCAACAAGGAGCTGGTAACATAATTTTTTTTAAAGCAATTAAAGCCACAGCTTCACTATTAATAGAGAAACGCGGCAAAATGGTGGTAATTCATACATACACAGATTCTCTCTCTCTCTCTCTCTCTCTCATAAATGAACACTTGATAATTACGCTTTTCCGAATAGGAATATTCTTTTGTATCGCTAAACTGCAAGCTAACCGGTGTTTTCAGGAAGCAAGCGCGTTTATCCACAGTGGAGAGAGAACGTGTGCACATGGTTGCCAGGTTGACAAAGATAAGTAGCACGCTTAGCAGATATTTCTGTATTGCGTAAGTGTGAAGCTGTGTTTCGGGGTTTACATTTCTTTTTTATCAAGCAACCCCGGTTGTGTTCCTCTGCGGCCAGATTAAACCTTGTTGTAGCCTATATATTATGCTCTATTCAATATTTTTTATAAACCTTGCACTTTTTTACTCTTTAAACGGTGTTCTTATATTTAAATTAAGCGCGGTCCACTGCTGCACACATGATACTCGTATCGTCAAATCTCTGTGAACACAGCCCTAGTAGGTAGGGTGTTTATGTAGCCTCCGAAACAGCTACGAGCCTCAAGCATCTGTCAGTATGTGATGTGGAAAGAGAAAGCATGTGCATTCGTGGATGTGTGCACATGTCTTTGTATAAAGCCTGGCAGCTTCACTCAAGACTTGTTGCCAAGGCATCCGTATAGCTCTAATAGCTGCTAATCTGAGACAGAGCGTTCAGAAGCACTCTGCTTTAAATATCTCAGGATATTGACAGCATAAATCACACACAAAAACAAACGTAATAATGTCTCATGGATGTTAGCATTCACTTTTCATTTATGTACATTAGCACAGTGTTTCCCAACCTTTTTCAGTTTAGGTATTCCCACAGCTCCTTCAGTAAAGCTCAAGAACCAATAACAGAACCAGAAATGTTACTTTTAATTCATATTATACTGTATATAATTTATTAATATTAAAATGGAAGCTGCTTGAGAAGCTAGAAGCATAGTTTAAAGCAATACATTTTATGGTTTATATTAGCGTGAGACATTTGATGGGCCTTTCTTCTTTGTTGAAATTACTCAGCCTCACTCATCCCAACCTGCGGACTTTGTTTTTTCTTCTTTCTGTGGCATAGTAGAATATTTTGAAGATTTTCTCAGTGTTTGGGGGGGGGGGGGGGTCCTACAATTGAAGTCACCGGTCCACCAAAAACTGTTTGTTTACAAACATTCTCAAAAGATCCTTACTTTCTGTTCTGCAGAGAATGAAAGGTTATTACAGGTTGGGGATAATTTTAAATGTAATGCTTGGAGCGCAGTCGAAAGCCGCGCGCGGCGGAGCGTCACCGGCGCCGGCCGCGTTTCCCTCTTCTGCGTCTGCACGCGTGTTTGAACAACACCGCTGTACCTCCGACTAGAATGTCCAACAAAACGTCTGAATAATCAAAAACTGGAAAAATATTGGATGTGTTGCTTAATGTTAAGGAGTTCGTCTCTTGTAAAACTTATAGAAGAAGAATGACTAAACACAGAACAAGCAAACAAAAACAATAGAAGAATTGCGGAGCTCAGCGTCCTTGCTGCCATTTGCGGCGCCATGCTGATAGTATCTGCTGATAGAGCAGTGCTGATTGGGGAGAACGAGGTGCGCTCACTCTATTGGTTAGTAAGGCTGCCACTCATGGCTGGCAGTCATGCATATGCTCTGGAACAGAATAATATTCGCATCGCAGGCTTTGCGATTAGCAAATGGCAACGTCTCAAATCGCGATTTTGGTTTGATTTCGATTAATCGCACAGCCCTAAACACCAGTCTTGTTGGCCATTTCTCATATTATTGTGTCAGGCGGTGGGAAGCGTCTCTTATGAACATCTTTAAATTAGCACACACCCTGGCACTGCCAGTCTCCCTCACAGCGCTCAAATGACTAAGGATGTGATGTAATATGCCAAGACACTACAACAACCGGTCGTGCTCACTCAGCTGGCTACTGTTTTGAACTCGATATAGTTTTTTTGAGACAAACTTTTGACTTACCGACCCAACCCCTCTCAACTTGTTGGTGCTTCCTCTAGTCTTCACAGCAGAGAAGTGAACCTGCCTGCCGCCGTCTCCGTTAAAATGGCGCTTCTACCTGAGTGCACTGCCACTTACAGAGTTCTTCTGATGCCTTAAAAATGATTGCTATTCAAATCGTGTTCTAAACAAAGTAGTGTGTAATATTTTGTTTGCAGTGGTTTTGTTGCTTAATTTTTTTGCAATTAAATTGCAGTTGTCGTTTTTGATCATTTTACATTTACTTCATTTTACTTAATTTACAAAATTGTAATGCACGCTGTAGGCCTAAGAGAGACTATAAAATATGGTATTATAATTATTTATTAAGTATCCAGATGTTGGTGTGATACAGATGTACAACTATACTAAAGCATAAAGAATATCCTGTCTACTGATGGGTTTTGGAACTATTGCCTAATGTAGTCAAACCAAATCTGGCCTTTAAAAGAATTGCATAAAACAGAACGTAGCAGCACTGCATTTAAGCAGGTAGGGCCTATTAACAACTGTCCATGTTATTTTCTACCATTTATAACCATGCATAACAACCTCACTGAGCACCTTAAAGAAAGTCCAATACTCTGTGGTGTGTTGTCATTTACCTTATGGTAGTGTAAAGATAAGCTAAATAAACCATTTGAAAAATTATGGTAGACAAAGATGGCTACTAAGAAAAAAGAAAACCTTGTTGTTAGTCAATGGAGCAGTAGTCGTGTCTCATGGATTGGTTACACTTTATTTTGATGGCTCCCTGTTGACTTCACATTGCAACTATCTGTAGGCCTACAGATTGATATAGGATTATAATTAACTTTCAGCTTTGATAGCTCAGTTTTTAACAGATCTCTGATAATCTGTGACAAGCTAAGTGGTGTCAGAAATTGACGCAGCTGTTATTCATGTATTGAAAGAGGCCAGCAGGTTATAAAAAAAGCAACTTTATTTTAACGGTTACTTTTTTAAATTGACATTTAAAATCTGTTAAAAAAACAGATATTTAGTGTATTCCGTTTATACAGATTTTCTTTGTTAAATCATGTTACACATTTCAATAAACAGTTTATTGTTGTAATTTTAATACATGGTTTCTGTAATTTAAAAAAACAGGGAAAACACTAAAATTTATTGGCAAAAACTGTAAAAAAAAAAAAAAAGAAAAAAAAAAGTGACATTACATTTCCTACTTAATTCAGCTTATCTTAGTGTATTTGTCATGGCAGTTGTGTATTATACTGTAGTAATTTTGATTCAATAACAAAGATGGTTTAAAATATATTTTATCATTGTTTGCCACTGAATGAAAAGATTGCAAAACTTTCTCCACTAAAATGAAATGTAATCATGATCTTGTGTGATTAAATAAAAATTTGTCATTAGAAGTTACAATAATCTTGCATGATTATGTGAAACGATGATTATGTGTAAAGAAAATGTCTAATGAAAGCATGATGTCCGGTTTTGAAAGAATGACTAGGGGTATTAAACATGTGGTTATGTTGAATTGCTGTACAGTTTTGGTAATGTGCTCCCTGTAATGCACTAAGAGGCTATTTTGATGGGCACATATTCGTATATGTGTTATTCTAACTCGAGGTCCAAAATTGTAAAGTTTGTTGTGTTTTTGAGTAATTAGCCCTTTATGTATTTGGTATTGCAGAACCACCAGCGTTTTAATTTTTGTGTCACTATTTTTTAAACACAGTGTCTGACTTTGGGTCATGAAACCACCACCATTTAGGGTAACTCACATGAGTTTAAACATCCTCTTAGCTCAGGATGGTCCAAAAGGTCATTAAAAAAAAAAAAAAAAAAGCATATACGCACGCCTCTGTAAGAACTTGCACATTGTTGTTATTCGACATTACGTCCAAATTAATTGATCAAGAGATACTTTTAGTGTCAATTTATAATATGAGCAGTTCGAGGCTCAGTCCTAAATGTTTTTAGGATGGAGGAACCTGTATAGTGTGCAAGCAGACCATTTCAGAGCAGAAACTTCTCTTACTGTAAAGTTTCAAAAATCGAACAAAATTCTCAAACATGATATTTCTTGCATGCACATAATACGTACCTACGTGCCTCCTAAAAAATGTACACTCTAGAAAAAGTTGGTTCTTTAAAAGTTCTTTACATGTAGTAATGGTTCTATTTAGAACCATAGCATCCTGAAGAACTCTTGTATGCTGAAATGGTTCTTTGTGTTAGAGTTTATGGTTCTTTATTCCAGGCTTTTTGTTTTTCTAATCTGTAATTGTCAAAGCACCTCAATACTGATTTTCTCAGCTATTCAACTACACAGACTGTCAGCACATTCTCAACAGGTAAATGATTTCTTTCTTAAAATGTCTATAAATTATAACTTTCAAATTGTAACTGGCTTCCTACCAATCATGTCTTTTTCTCTCTTTAAGAGAACATGTAGGTGTGACCAGCTCTGTAACAAAAATATTTACTTTATGGCCATATATTTTTATTTGTATGTATTTATTTATTATTGGGTTTAGCATAAACATACTCAGTCACAGCTATTCTATGACTTTATTTCACTTTTTCCTTTTAACATTGTGAAACGCTCATACTACTTTTGGCCTTCATAAACTATTGTTTTTACATAAACAAATGGAAGGAGACACATTCTAACTCTGAACTCAATTCTGTATTTCAGATGCTGTCACATCGTTAAACATTGTCTACAGAGAGAAACTGCCACTAATTCACAACAAAATACACAATGATGTACGTAAAGGCATCATTGAGGAATTATGAAAATACAGTATTTTACTGTAACTTGGTCTTCATTACAATATTTTCTGTTTTGTTTTACTTCGAGTATTTATGTTCAATGTCAATTGCCACTTATTAAAGTATTTTGCTAATAACTGTTGTTAGAGCACTGTCATTATGGTCATTATGCTACAATTTCACGTCAATACAAAATAAACTACTTAATTGCCACAACATGTAAAACCTTATATGACTACAAGATATCGTAATACCAGGCAGACAGAGAGGTACAAAAATATTATAAAATAATAAATACAAATAATATTAATACAAATATTCTGATATAAATATACTAATACTAATCTTAATACCCTAAATACAATAAACATTTTATTTAAAATACCCAAAATTTTTTTAAGTTGCTATATATCATATACCAAAAGCAATCTTTAATGGACCCCTTTAGAAAGATTGTGATTTAGCAACCAAAAAGGTTCTGCTAGTTCAAGCAAAAGAAACCGTTTTTGGTAGTGTTAGAAGCCTTTTTCTTGCCCCTCAAGCATCCTTCACGATTATCACACTTTTTAATTAATAAATAATACATCACACTTTGATAATACAAAAAATATAAATTTGTGCCTTTGTTGTAATTTTTGGAGTATGCAAAAATGTAATTTACCTCTAAAGTAAAATTATTTACAATATACTTATTTTGATGTTATATTTCCATATTTTACTTGAGGTTAAAAAAAAAAAATATTATCATAATATATATAATATCAATATTATTAAGTTCAGACACACTGAAAAAAATGAATTGAACTGACTAAATTTTTTTAAGGTATGTGGTTGCAATCAATTTATTTTCGCTACATTTAAATAAATTATGACTAACTTTCAACTTTTTCTTTTTTAAATGTAGCTAAGATAAATTGTTTGCAACCACTTGCCTTAAAAGAATTTAGTATCATGTTTTTCGGTGCAGCCAAAACCTAAACTTGTTGTGACTTTGGTGACACCTGGTGACATATGATGGCATTAAAATCTAAAATGATCACAAATATCTGTAGGACTCAATGACTGGATATAGGCTGATATCTATAAACCATTGTTTTAATGAACTGAACCTCTTAAGTTTTAACATTTATTTTAAGTTTTGTTTTCTTAAAATTAAGAAATAAAGAGCCCAAGAAAGCACAGCAGCGTCTCTACTTCCTCCGCAAACTGAGAAGAGCCAGAGCCCCGGCCCCCATCATGTGCACCTTCTACAGAGGCCCCATCGAGAGCATCCTGACCAGCTGCAACACTGTTTGGTAATGGCACCTGCACGGCATCCTTCCGCAAGACACTTCAACGCATAGTGAGAGCAGTTGAGAAGATCGTTGGTGCCTCTCTCCCCTCCCTTCAGTACATTTACAACACCCGTCTCACCCGCCAAGCCCTCTGCATTGCAGGTGATCCCACCCCCCCTACACACAGCTTCATCCATCAGGCTGTCAGGAAGCTGAACTCCCTCCCTCCCCTCTTTTGCCCCACGCACCACTGAACTCTGACCCTCTAATGGACTCTCCCACTCCACCCTCCCAAATACATACACGGTCACTTTAATCAGTCTAAATAAGCTCTTTTGCACTACAAATCATTTTTTTGCACTACAATTATATCTGCACTGTTGTTTACTTTTACTGGTTTGCACTCTATCTGCCATGTGCCTTGTGCTTTATATATTTTTTTACATTTTACCTTATTTGTATAGTTGTATTTTGTATTTAATCTGTATTTATGTTATCTGTATGCACCCAAGGGTCTGAGAGTAACGCAATTTCAATTATCTGTGTGTATGTGCTGTACTTGTGGAAGAATTGACAATAAAGCAGACATTGACTTAATGCAATTTAAATGCCACGCATAGATTTAATTTTAAGTAAAATTGTACAATTTAAAAAATAAATACATAAATAAAAAGGTGAGACTATACAAAGATGCCAAAATATGCTTGCACACAAATATGACCATGCTATAAGGAAAAGACAAAACAGGATACAGAGAAATCACTAAGAAAAAGCATAATATTAACTCAAAAGGAAAATTACCAAATGGTACCAAACTTGCATGTATTGTACAGCTCAGATTAAGTTAAAAAAATAAATCAACTTTTCCCAAACTTGTCCCGAAGGATGCTTGAGGGTTAAGGGTGTAAAGTGCCCTTTCAGTCATATTGCAGTACCCTGGAAAACAGTTTCAACCGCGGGAGATGGTAAAGATTGTGCTACTACTGATGGCTAACACTTGCAGGTGGAACAATTTACAGTACACTTCTTTTTGCAATTTCAACTGAGGGGGGATACCCAGCACCCCCCAGGAACACAATTTCACTCTGTGCTCACCACTGCTGTAGGGATCCATTTTTGTGAGATAGTGTTTTCCATAAATGTGTGTGTAACTACAATTTGTGCATAAGGACACAAAGATGCCAATGTGGTTTCCATCAAGTAAAAAAAAAAAAAAAAGTGGAATTGAACTAACAAAGGGATATTCAAATTAAATGGAAAGCAGCACCACAGTTGAACCACTTCAGATGGAGCGACCAATATAGATCCACTATATAGGCTGACATCTATAATCCATTGTTTTAATGAACTGAACCTTTTAAGTTAACATTTATTTTAAGTTTTATTTTCTTAAAACTTACATTACACCACTTACATTTACCAACTACGAAATGCACTTTTTTCAAATGTTAACCTTATCATAACTTTAATGTAACTGTTCATTCACCCATTTCAAAATCAAAGTGCTATTCTTGTCTACCTTACAGTTTCTGAACCAAAAACCGTAAACCTGAACCGAAATGTTCTGCCAAAATTGTGTCTTTGTTCTGTTGAAACCAAAACAAGATATTTTGAAGAATGTTTGGATCACACGTTTACGTTAGCCATTGACTTCAGATATTGCACGTTTTCTACTTTACATTTTGAACATATGTTCAGCTTTTGGGTGAAATATCCCTTTAAAAGTCATATGATGTGTACTTTAACTTAATTATAATACAATAATGCAACTACATAGGTTTAAAACCTTACAATTGGTAGAATTATATTGAAATAATAATAATAATAATAATAAGACATTTTTAGAAAACACAGATGGACAACAAGATCCCTCACCAGAATGAGACAACTACAAAAATTAGCAGACAGAACACATGGTTTTGGAACAGCAAAGATGTAATGAAAATGAAGACGAACATCACTCCATACAAAATACAAATGGATTGGATTTAAAGTCAAAAAGCGTGGACAGTGACTTCATGTCAATGTCCACATATTCTGAAAATGAAGACAAAATGGAATGTGAAAATAACGGAAATAACGAAGAGTGTAGGGCCACAACACCAGGTCCAAAAACTCTGTATAGAAATAAAATTGGAAAGCTGGAAAAAAAATAAAACCACTGCCTGGTTCAAACCAACTCCAGAGACCATGGACAGATGTCATTTATAAAGAATTTAGTCCGGTCAGGTCAGTCCTTGTTGTGTGTTGTCTTAAGTACCAACACGTAAAATGCAAAAACAGTCAGAAACGAGCCCTGCCTTTTTTCAAAGTACGTGCCACCTGCACCTTTAAAGACCTAATAAAACACCCCAACAAAATATATATATTTTTTTAAATCACTGTCTTTGTTGCTCGTAACGGAAACATAATTCAGACAAGCCAAATATACACGAAGGGGGAAAACTGCAAAGGCCCTCACACAAGGTGTGAGTACTTACTATTATGAAGCTGTAAGAAAATCCACACCAGAAGAGATTGTGGCAGGAAACATCTCACAATCCTTGACTAAAGATGTGTTAAGGGTAATTTCTACTGAACTGAAAAAAAGCACCAGGCTACATGACGACATAATCCTGGAGCTAATGCTTACACAAAAAATAATAAAGGAATGTCCTACAGCACTCAATTCCAACCTTGACATACTGGTTAATGGAAACATTAAGGGCCCTTGGTCAAATAACATCATGCCAGGTACATCAAGTGGAGACTGACTTCAGCTGGAGACTAATTTAAATTTGCTTTATCTACAAAGAGCCCACCGCATTGTTTTGAACATAGCAAACAGTGGCAATCTTCAATTCACAGTCTTACATATTTGCTCTTCACATATTAAGGCAGTGTCAAGCATTTTCAAGAAAGACTGACAACAAGGCTTTAAAAGTGTGCCACCTACTGCTTTGCCTTGTTGTTAAACAGCACACATCTAGAAGAGGCAACAGCTGTATTCGAAGATGTGTGTGCTCTTCACATCAGAAGAGGAGACAGATGTGGTGAATGCAGCCAAAACTTCCCTGGACCTAAAAATAATGAAGAGCACAATAAACATAAATGAGGCACAAACGATACCAGAGGCCACAGAAACAGATGAAAATGCAACTTCAGTGTGTGCCAGATCACCATTTACATCACTGTTTACTGCAGTTTTGGACAGGGCCAAGAGCCTCCACCTCAGTAGCAAGACAGGGAAAAAAAATAACCTTTTCTGTCCAGAGCTCATCGACTTCCTCATGAACAACTACATGAGCATTTTCACCCTCTGGAGTGGAGGAGTTCTTGGGGATCTTAGCCGGTTTTCTGAAACCAGCACAACTACAGTCAGCCAACAGTCCAAAACTAGGGAAAGTAACTGTCATGTGGAACAAGACCTGCGTCCTGCTGACTTCATACAGAAAATGTATGGATCCCTCCAAGGCAGATACAAAGAACATATAATTAACCACAATCTGTTACTGCCTTACCGTGATCCAGAACCTAAAGAAAAGTTCTTCAGCCAGAAAGAATGGGCAAAGAAAACATTGAGAAAACAGGACACACAGGACAAAATACTTTGACCCACCTGAAGTACTGCCACAGCTATCACAAAGTCCAGAAATTAAACACATCAGCACCAATACCAGCCAGATGATTCCAGACACAGCAACGGACCTGTCAAAAACAAAACACGAACCAAAACCAAAGTACAATACTGAGCCAGATAATACAGAACAAACGGTTGAAGACACAACGGAAGAGGTATTACATTTATAAAAATTTCAATGCATTTCACATCTTTCTTACATTAAAAATATTACTTGCAGATTGAATACCTTTGGAGCAAAAATGAGTGTGAAGTGGTGGTTGCTGTTGTACCATCAGCAGCAAAAAAAAGACCACGTACACCCTCCATCACTCAGAGTTCAAAACTCTACAACCTCACAAGTGGCTCATGGGAGAGGCAAGAATATTCATGAGCTATTACCATTTCAAACTGGCATGATTTAAATCGCCAAAGTACACCATAAATATTGTACATATCTGAAAAGCTTAGTTACCTTTATGTCTAATATGCATGTTTCATGTATTTCTTATATAAATGTGCTATTTTCATCAAGGTAATTGAATGTTACTTCCAAACCTTACTTAATAAAATGGGAAAAGACAGTAGCATTTACCTGCTGAATCATTATTCCGCTGGTGTGATTGTGTCTGGAAACCGAGATGCAGTGTGCAGGCAGAGTCTGCGAAAGGTATTGTATTGTTATACATTGAAGATATGAAAACACGTTTAAATAGATTTAATAATGTTACAATATCAAACATTTCAGGTGGACTATGGAAAATCTCAAGCGCTTATCAGTTTCGTAAATGTACATGGAAATGTTGTTAAATGTACAAGTCCTTCTTCATAGTTATGTGGTCAAAGCTGAACTGTAATTTTAAATCGGTTTCTCTCTTTTTTCTAGTATCTACATGCATCTTCCAGTCAAGTTTACCTTATTGATTCACAAGGAATTGATGAGGAGAAGGACTAAGCAAGCTGCAGTCAGATTTAGTAAAAAAAAAAAAAAAAAAAAAACTGCTAAAATAAAAGCATTAAGCCCATATCTAGTTACTCTTAATTATTAACGGTCATATATTTATTTGTCATATAAGTCAATACTTCAAAATGAGGTTCGTTCGCCATGGCAAAAAAAGTGGATGGACATTAAGTGGAGGGGCCACAATTAAGCACACAAGGCAGCAGGATTCACATAGCTGCGGCGTATTTGTCATGCAAGTATTTTTTGCTCAAATGGTAAGCATTATAGTTGAGACACTAAATACAATTCATTCTTTCATTTCACTATAACTATTGTTCAAAGATGACAAGGGAGGTTGTCTCTAGTTTCCCAGAAGTTCCCTGCCACTTGGACATCAATTCTTCTGTGGCCAATATGGAGGGACGTAGGAAGATGGCTGAGGAAATCCTGACAGCCTCAGGTGCCTGAAATAAAGGGGAACAATATGACATGACACTCTTATTGTCTTCTGGAACCCTGTTACTATATTGATATCTATGCACTTTTTAGTGTTCAGGAAGGATGACTGTTGTGGTTTATGTGCTTTGACAACCCCTTGGAGGCGGTCCAACAACTGACTGGGTAAGTATTTAAAAAAAAAAAAAACACACACACACGTATGTGTGTGCGCGCGTCTAAAAAATTAGATTGAATTTTTTTTTATACCTTAACATGACTCCTGCTGTCTTTGAGAATGAAAAACATAGTAACTGTGCTTGCCATCGGTGTAAATAATTATTTTTGTTATAACATTTTTTCATGATCATTTCTTTATATTTATATGCTTTGTGGAGATAAAAAAAAATAATAAAAAAAAAACACTAATTAATACTACTTTTCCACTTATAACGACTAAAAAAAAATGAAGTGGTTTGCGTCTGAATCTTTTATCTGTATTGACATCTATACATACACTGCATTTGAAATTATTATGCAAGTGACATATCATTAGGATTTCAATAAATTGATTTTAGTTTTTCAAATAAAGGGTTTCTTTATTTTGTTGTGCATATATTTTTAGATATCTGGTATAAATCTGAATAGTTCGCCAGTTCTTATGTAAATTAAAAACTACTTAAACAGGTTGTTCCACATTATGAAGCAAGTCACATTTCTCATGCAATATGTTGAGGAACAAATATCTTTCTGAAGATGAAGTATGAAACAGTGCAATGTAATGCAAAAGGCATGAAAACAGCTAATATTGTGTGGAAGTTGAATTGAGATTATCAAACTGATTTTTGAGTGATTTACAAGGCATGAGAACTTGGTCAGATAAAGGCTTAAGTAAAGATTCTGTAAAAAAAATATAAAATTATTAAAAAGAACACGTACGGTTTGGCAACTGTGACTTGCTTAATAACGTGGAACAACCGGTTTAAGGTTTTGCATTCACCCAAGACGACCTGGCAAACTATTTAACAAACCTGTCTGAGATTGATAGCAGTTATCTAAAAGATATGAGAAATACAACAGTTTATTTGAAAAGAGTAAATTCAGAATTTTTTAATTCTGCGTGAATTCGCCATGTTTTTGTCCGTTTTTTAAATTATATTTTGCACTCTCAAACTCTCTAACTTGCTGCGCTCCGTATCTCCCGCTTCAAATCCGCCCTTCCCCCTCTCCCCGAAAGCCGCTGTGATTTGCTGATGGAAAGCACCGTATTAGCCGTATATTGTCATAAAACGCAAGCTGTCTACTATCAGACGCAATTGGATTTTTTTTTTCATAGTGCACACAGTTGGTGAGTTATGATAACATAAGTAGAGCATGGTTAATTGTGTCGGCGCCGACACATCCGGTTTTAAAGAGCAATATTCAGCGCTGCACTCGTACTGACTCTTATTCAGTCTGACAGAATTAAACTCGTACAATTTGACCAATCAGATGAAGAGGGCGTTTCAGCGCCGCCCACATTTGCGAATGCAATATCGAAACCATTTGTAAACCACAAACGAAACCGAAGAAATCGAGCCGAAATCTCATTTTCCGTTTGTTAAGCTAAACGAATAAACGAGCCGTCTTTTCATTTCTCGTTTATCCATTCCAAATAGGAATTTAAAATGATCAATGTACACGGACAATAATGTAACTCCAATAAAAGTCAAAGGAGTAAAAGGAGAGACCAACAGGTTCCTGCCTGGACAAGATAAGTTATTTGGGCATCAATAGCCAAGGAGACTCAAGCACACAACCTTACTAAATACAAAAATACAAATCATTAACCTCAAAAGGGCAAAGCAGCAGGTTAAGATGGGTGTCACATATGATTAATAGTGTATTTGATCAATCAAAAGTTACCTAGAATAAGTACCAGTCAACAAGCAGAAAAGTATTCAGCAGAGGGTTTAAACACCTTAAAATTAAGTAATGTGCTGCCAATTATATGCAATTTCATTACACAGCAAACACCAAAAGGTACAAAAATCCATAAGTGCATCAGTTAAATCACACTTCAATACACCCCAAAAGGGCACTCACTACGTGCCAAAACCACTCTGGCTAACTACGAAGCCGTCGTCAATATAAAACAACATGAACAATGAAATGCACATGAAAGTAACTGCCCCTAATACCCCCCCCCCCCACTACTGTCCCTCCCAATCGCTTCGCACACGTCCCGGCACGGTAGTCTTGGCAAGAAGCTCAGCAGCACTCGCATACCAAAAGTCCCCCTCAACAACTACAGACCTTATATCTTTATTGATTCCATTAGAAATGCAGCACAGGTGTTGGTGTTTGTCATTTTCCCCTAATGAGACGTAAGGTGGATAATACGGGCGCAACCACTGTCACTCCTCCCCTTGCCTAAAACGAAGGGCTTACATCCACCCCCCCTACTCAAAATGTGTCCACACATTCCCAAATACCTCACATCCTATAACGTAGAGGCAACAGGCCCTTTGTGGCCCGCGTAGACTGCCTCAAATACTCAGTCTGTGAAACAGGTGGGCTAGAGGGACCTTCCCTCGATGCAGTCTGTAATGTCTCAACAATGTCCATATGAGAGGTCACTCCTCCATCCCTCTGTAAGGGTGCCGGTGGACCTGTAAAACAGCCTCCCACCCAAGGATACATACAGCAATTACTGTTCACAGGATTGACGTTAGAATCAGAAGGTAAAACCTCAACATTTTTCTCTTCTAAGGGCAAGGCTATATCAAATTTACATGGGCTTAACATATTGCGATGCAACACCCTCTCCTCACCATCAACCCCTTCCTTCTTAACAACATAAACGGGTATATCAAGATTAGGTTGTGACCTGACAACATACACATTTCGTTCCCATTTATCATCCAGCAACCACTGTCGCCCCTCCCCTTGCCTAAAACGAAGGGCTTACAATAATGCCTTAATCATAAGCTTGTTCAGAAATGGTGACAAAAACCTTGATTATTTAAATGATGTCCTATCTCGTTAATGGTCCATTTAAATAAATAAATATTTGATTATTTATATTTTTTTAATGTGCCCAAATAATTCGAATACAATATTTTGAAAAAATACCCTCCCTAATTAACAGCCTAATAAGTTACATTTTCAGCCCCTAAAATGAATCCCTGAAATACAATGCATGCAAATGCAATCACTGTTAATCAGTGCAATGGTCTTTTTCCCCTCTTGCATTTAGTGCGTTCAGCACCTTTTTTTATTTTTCCAAGCCATGTTATTATTTTACCTCTTAGACTTGAAGTGGATTGATTGTGAAAGATGAGAGGGAAGTGTTGTTTCACTTTTTGTGGTCGTTGGCGAGTTAACAGGCGTTTTTTCAGTGTTATCACAATAACTGACCTTTAACCTCATGAACTGAAATATTCATGTTCTACTTTTTTCCCTTTAATTATTTATATATTTATTAGTTTCTTTATGATCACCACAGATTTAGTAGAAGTGTAAATGTGGACAGTCATTTGTGTACATTTCCAAGGCTCAGATTCACATGTAAAGATTTCATAGTGGGCCATTTTTGCAGTTTAGTTGTAATAAATGCTTCTGTTGGACTGTAGAGGAGGAGGATTTGATTTCTAAACCATACAGTATAGTTATCTTGGAAGCTCAATGAAAATTCCAGTGGTATTTATTTTTTTTGTCCCTTTTCTGGTAAGTAGTGAGTATAGTTCAAATTCTGCATGTAGTACAAGAAGAAAGTCGATGTACTCCCAATGTGATGTGACATAATTAAACATTCCCACAGTTTTCTGTTTCTGGGTTTCACTGTAGTGCTAACCCCTGTATAAATTACAACAACATGTGAAACATATTTACCAAGGTTTTAATGCATCCTAAAAAGCCGTATGGTAGGGGTTAAATCCCGCACAATGTCTTAATTCTCTTTAACTGGTGTTATTGTCAGATTGAGATGTCAGTTGTTTGATAAACTCCCATTTTCTTTATCTCTTTAGCTGGATAATCTCACGCTAATGGAGATCAACACCACATGCTCATTTCTGCTGGACTCTCTGTACTACATGTATAAACTGCACTCAAACCTGCAGCCGGGCAGATAAAGGAGAAATTCTCTAGATCGATCTGTCATTTTCCACCTTATTGCAATATGTAGTAAAACAAAAACAGATTGAAGTTTGCTTTAATGTTCTGAAACAGATATTTGAAAATTTTACTGTTGACCGTATCATGGAATCATATCTGAACTTGAACTAGTGACCACTGCCGTGGCTTGGCATGTAAATAGTAACAGATGCTGACCAGTCTAGAGGAGAAAAAAACAAACACTGAATCAATAGTTGTATGCAATGGAGATTTAAATTGTATTAGTATTGTTATTATTATTATAATTTTTTTTTAAAGAATAAAGTTGTTTGACCATTTGAATTTGTTTTGTTAAAATAATGTATAACCTAAATTTGTACTTGTCCGGTTACTGCAACCATTTGTGACCCTGGACCACAAAACCAGTCATAATGGTAAATTTTTTTAAATTGAGATGTATACATCTGAATAAATAAGCTTTCTATTGATGTGTGGTTTGTTAGGATAGGGCAATATTTGCCGAGATACAACTATTTAAAATCTGGAATCTGAGGGTGCAAAAATCTAAGTATTGAGAAAATTGCCTTTAAAGTTGTCCAAAAGTCCTTAGCAATGCATATGACTAATCAAAAATGAGTGAAAAAACCAGTCAAAAATCTAAAGTTTTGATAATCTATGTTAGGATATTACAAAATATTTCATGAACAACTTAATATGCTAATCATTTTTTTGGTGTTAAAAGAAAATCTATTTTTTGCAACCAGCAATGTTTTGTGGCTATCGCTCAATATAACCGGTGCGACTTAATACTGGTTTTGTGGTCCAGGGTCACATTTATTCAACAAAAATATGCTTTTGAAAATGGACCCTAGTGGTGGGAAACAAAAAGGAAGAGGAGGGGGAAAGATGTAGTCTATAATTGACCATCAGAGACGTTGGCCAACATGATCATCTACTACAGGGTTGTTGTTCTACTGCTTACATATAGTATAATTACAGTACACAGTTGCAGTACTTTAGAGAAGAAACTTTAGATTTGTAGTCAAGTACTTCTTGTACTGTATTTTTTTGTTAGATCTTTTATAGAACTGAGGGACAACTGTCTAAAGTCTCTTGTCAGAAGACAAAGAAACTACTATAGTATTACTATACCAACTCTTTGGCAGAGAATATTCAATTAGTTGGCATTTGAACTTTTCTAGTGCTTTTAATCTACTGCACAATCTCTTTACAGTAGTGTAATTAAAGTAAACTTTTGCTGTATCTGCACCCCTTTATTTATATTATAAACTATAATGGACATTGACTTGCAAAATGATTCCTGATTCCCATAAGGGGGTTTTTGTAACAGTATTTTGAATGGAAGTCTGAGATTTATACAAGTTGGTTTGTAGTTTTGAAATTGTGTTTGTATTTGTGAGAAAATAGTGAATTGTTTCAAGAATTGTTAGCAATCAAGAAAAACTGTGACCATGTGGTAGGCCCTGTACTTCTTTTACTGTGGTCCAATCTTTCTTGCACACTGAGTGCCATTGTTCAGATCACACAAGAAGGTTACTCATTTTTATTTTCAGCACTTTATTCAGGTAACACCTCGTCTACATCTGGTGCACCATGCTGCAACCTGCAAAGGTATGCACAAAACAACAAAAAAGGCATTAAACAATGTTTCACTTGTAGTCATATCTTATTGAAGAATATTTGAAGCCAAAAAGGAGAGTGTGTGACAGTATGGTGATAATGATGTATTCCTTCTGGACATAATAAATTCTGCATGTTAAAACATACTTTACATACATCAGCTTCAAATGTTTTTTTTCATACCATTCATTCAGATGTATATGACTGTTCTATTCATGTGTTGTGAAGGGAAAAAAAATCCAAGATTCCAAGAATTTTCCCTTCAGAAAAAACAAACACCTTATGGTTGGACTTTACTGTTTAAAGTCAGAGGCTGAGTGACAGGTTTTTTATGTCTGAAGTGCTCCTCGATTTTGGAAAGAATTACTGTTTTTGGAAAAGAACGTTGTGAGAGAGGTTTTGGTTGGATAGCAAAATAATAGACACAGCAAACACATTTTTGCAATAGTTAATGTTTTTGTCTGAAATTCAGCAATATATCCATAAAATACCTACGTACTAACTCAACAAAGATAATTTACCTTACAATGAATTCAAACACGTACATAAAAAAAGAAAAGAAAAGAAAACAACAAAATCTCCCATGGTTTTCACAGCATCTAATATCCTCCATTAAGTTTGGGTGTGACTGTGTGCGTGCATTGGGCAAGTGTGTATATGCTCTCATCAGTCAGTGGTAGTGCTTCATGTGAAGCAGGTACACACACACACACACACACACAACAAATACACACTGATGGCACACCTGCTCGGGGTCAGCATAGCCTAAATAAATGGCAAGCAAACTCCTCACCTGTGCTTCAAAGATGCATTTGAGAAACCTCTGTGTTTTACCCTTGCACTAAAATCTGATCAAAAAATGGTGTGTGCGGTCTGTCTATAACTGCATGCTGTATGTGGTACTGCATACACGAGATACATGTGATGTGCAGCACAAGTGATGGAGGTTGGGTTAAGTGGCAGGAAAACAAACAGGTGTGACATTCCCAGATTCTACATCATCTAAGAGAATAATATAAAAAGGTAGAAAATTAAAGATATTACAGGCAGTCAGAGTTCATTTAAGGCCCATATTAATGCTTTTGTCAATGACTCATGATCATGTTAAAATGCATCATTCATAAACAATGGATATAAAAAAAATAAAATCTTGGCAAACAAGAACGTCTTCAGGTAAAGCAGGGTTTTTTTTGGGGGGGGGGATGTTGGTACTTTTTGCATTTCCAATAACTCTCACATGCCTGACTTTATGCTCAACTGGACAAGTCTTTGCTTTCACATTTTTTTTGGCATGCCACCTCTGAAAAGTTGGCACAGTAATTGTCTATGCAAAATGTTTTGTATATCATAACTAATTATAATTCTTATTGTACACATTATTTTGGATTTAAGTTTTGTGCCTGTCAGTTCATCGCTTGAGCCATCTCCGATTCACACGGTGAGATATCGTCTTTCATAATACACCATTCTAGTAAAAAACCCACTTTAATTGAATGAAAACAGATCCAAGGCGGCATGCTGCTTCATGCTAAAAAAAAAAAAAAAAAAAGACAACTCCGTTTAGCAGTCTGGAACTTTGTGAGACGAGTGACCACTAACCAATAATAAAGGATAGTAGACGTCCTGGGTCCTACAATTTCAGTGGATATGTCATCAGAATGCAGGGCTCAAGTTATCCTGTAAAGCATGGCCTTGAGGGAAAAACGTTGGCGGTACGTCCTGGGGCCGTTGCTACTGTAGTTCAGGCAAAAAGGAAGTGATATTATCACTCCACAAGTCCTGAAAGGGTTATTCTGACCAGCAGCAGAGCAAACACTAAAAGTAAACCTTTTAACGCCCAAAAGCATCAATATATTAGAAAAAAATGGCAGGCTTTTTTTTTTTCTTCCAAAGAATTAAAAACATACAAAATTATTTTTCCGTTGTTTTGAAATTATTTACAATACAATGCTGAAGCACCTCTTTAAAAACTTTATTCTAAATCTTGAAATACATTTTTTTTTCCTTTTTATTTGATGTTTTTTCCCTTCCCTAGATCATAAAGAGTAGTCTGTCATAACACAGTACCTCCAGATAGTTCTTCAGGTTTTTTTGTCTTTAAGTGCATTTCTAGGCGTGACCTCCATGGTAAAGAGATGGCAGATGGGCTGAGCTGCATTTCGACTGGCATTCTTCTCTCTCTACGATGCAGTATGGCTGTCCCTGCGAGCTGGAGGCATTCAGAGGCTTTGACGTGTGTTCATGTGTGATTTTGCCCACAGGATGGCCTCACAAGGGATGGCAAATTTGTGGGCCAGATCTTCTGTTTCTCACCATCACTATCCAGGCTCTCGGAGTGGCCTGAACATGGGTCTGGGTTTGGGGGTTTGTAAGGGATGTGGGAGGTTGTCGGAGTGGTTGGTCGATGTCACCTGGGTGGATAGCCCTTGAAATGACTCCTAGACCAGGGGTTCTGTGGCAACATCAGGCACTTCTTAAAGTGCTCCAGCTCTGCCTGTAGGTTCTCCCTCTCAGCCACAAGCTTCTGCTTCTGAGCCATCAGCTCCTACAGAGAAAATGCACACGTTACCTATGAAACATCATCTGGGGAGGACCAGGTACCTGTTCAGATAGGATGTCTGACATGATCTGGCGTTCAGGCTGGATCTAATATTTATGGCGTGGAGGCATGACCCGACACTGCGTTATATGGGTATGTTCACTCAACAGAATTTGTGCCGGTGCAAATGCCACACTTGGCATTCCCATGAAAGTGATGTAGAGTGATATGAAATAAGAGGACAGTAATTCAACAAACTGTAAACACAGACACCAGATATAATTTTTTATATATATTTTTTACTAGTGGGTGCAGCACACTATAGTTCATTTATGTAAGTGAGGTTAGCAAAATAAAGTAAACTGTGACATACCAAAAATTCTTCATACAGTGGACTACCAGTAAAATTGATAAAAAATTTGCGCCCCAAAATTATTCAGACACTTTGACCTGACCGAGTTTTGCTTAATTGCTAATGCAACCTTTCTACACCACAGACTGAACAAAATTAAGCATTGCTTGGTAATTGGTTGACCTAAATTGATATCATCTAATTGTGTACAGCTGACAGCTATTCAACCTAATTCATTACATACCTTTCTACCAAAGTTATCTGACATTATCAAGATGAATTTGTTTTGACACAGTTTAACTCTCTTGTCAAGTTTTTGTCATATTTTATTTTTCTAAACTATAGCGAATAAACTGTGATAATGTGAGAAATGTTGAAGGTGTCTGAATAAATGTTGGCATCTGAAATGCACGTTAAAATAGAAACAGTAATGCGTCTTGCCTGACCATTGAAAATACATCTTAACATCAAGTAGAAAGGGAGTCTAAAAGAGGTTAGCATTTGTGTGTTTCTTACCCCCATTGAGTGTGAGAGCTGTTCAGCAGTTAGACTGAGATTATAGTGATGCACTTCCAGCCGTCTGCACTGACTGTGGAGAACTTGTCGCTCAATGCTTTGCTCTAGAGTCAAACAGAGAGAAAGAGAGAGGGAGCGGTAAGACTCCTCAGGTCCTCCCTCTTACATTCAAGAAACCCCTGGCATCACATACACCAACACACCACAACTTAAGGATTTGCAGAGCTACTCTTCTGTTGACCAGAACTATGATATCCATCATGCAACAGTACTGATAGGGACCCAATCTGCTGAACACACATCTTACCTTCTGCATAATCTTGATAAGCTTCAAAGATGGCTTCAATGCCCTGCCACCTAGATGGTGTGGGCTCATCCTCCTCCGTGTCATCTTCCTCATCCTCAACCTCTTCCTCAGACTCCTCTGTGGAGAGCTCCTGGCGGTAAGGCTGTGGGGGGCAGTGCTGTCCATTGGGCTGCAATGAAGGAGGGTGTGGGTGGGGTTTGGACCGGCCTGGTGTGCTCTGGAGCTCAGGAATGTTATAATGCACAGATGAATCTACTGCGTTGTTCTGTTCTGACATGACCAAGGCACCACCTGATAGAGGAAAAGATGTGTTGATTCTATTAGCTGCTTTTTACACTAAGCCTGACAAGATTGTCAGTTAAAATGAAACCTAATGTACAGTATTTCAATTTATGCAAAATGTTCTCTGGGAATCACACCATGGGTTTTGCGTCGCTAATACCATTCTCTAGTGTTTCCCAACCCTGTTGCTGAAGACACAACAACAGTGCACATTTTCAGACCCTTCTTGGTCAAATACACCTGATTCAACTCATTAGCTTATTAGTAAAGAGATCAAGACCTGAAATGGATGAGTCCGATAAGGGAGACATCCGTAATGTGTCCTGTTGGTGTACTTCCAGGAACAGGTTTGAGAAACACTGCTCTACCAGTTTGAGAATCCTAGCATAAATGGCACTACCAGGTATCCTAGAAGGCAGCTTAATAATGTTTCCTACCTTATGCAACAGTCTCTGCATTTATGATCCCTTTAAATGTTGCCTACATAAGAATTTGAAACAAAGCTATTTTCATAGTGTAATGCATAGGGCATTTCTATTTTGTAAATAATATCTATATTAAAATTATATTAATTCAAAATGTGGGTTTTTGCACAACTTTCAAATGTTTTAAGTACATTTAATACAGTTTGATACATTTGTTATTAATGGCCAGTATGTGTTATTTAGATATGATTTGTTTTAAATAGAATCACATACATAATCAGTATTGTTAAAATTGTATCAAAAAGTATCGAATTTGATCAAATTAAAAAAGTTTGATATCACCCATCTCTAGAAGGTTTTCGAGTGGCTGCAAAAGCACTGATGACAAAACAGCTGATTCACAATTGGCCAGATTGACCAGTCACAGGTGTTTAGCGTTTATTCTAGGTGCATCCCATTTTGTGTAATTATGCACTACTCTAGGCCGTTTTGTAGTATAAATAGTGATTAGTGTGTTTACACTGAAAATTACAAAAAATAAAAAGTGCAATTTAAATACCTGGATGACACTTTTAATTAACCTCATCTCATCCACTTCATCGGTACTGAAATAAGCAAACACTGCACAAGTGTCATTATGGGAAGCAGAAAGTGTCAGACTTGGCGCACCGCTATCAACTTATCAACTTATTATCTGGGCATTTCAAAACGTGAACATTTTTAGATGCCTTGTTTTCTGAATTATTACGACTTTCAGAATGAACATTACCTTCTTTTCCACTGACCAGTTAAATTTTACAACACTGTGTGTTTCTTGTGTAAAAATTTTGTCTGCTTTTCACATTGATCTAAACAAAACAAGCATATGGGCAGAATAAAAATGCAAATTCACTCTCTGACTGTAGTTGGCGCTTATGGAACAGTAAAAATAGTTGTTAGAGTTGTGTTTGATTGTATGCTGTCCTCCATTTTCTCTGTGCATGAGCAGCTGTAATGTCATCAATGTCTTGTAAGCATTCCCGGTGCTCTTTGTTTAAATGTAAGACTGAACATAAGTCTTCATTTTCTCCCAACATCTGAGCCACTGTGGAATACTTCTATTTTTCAAGGTAATGCACCTAAATACATCTATGTCTGCGCAAATAATTTCACTCCAGACTGCTTTGTGAATGTACCGCATTGGCCCGAATATAAGACGACCCTGATTATAAGTTGACCCCCCTTTTTCCAGATGTACCTTTTAGAAAAAGGCTTTTTAAAAGCCAAATCTGTTTTTTTCTCAGTAAAACACATTTTGTCTTCAATTTTTTTCATATTGCATATTTTTCCTATTTTTTTTATTTTTGTTTTGAAAGTATGGTAAAATCTGGTAAAAATGTAACAACAATCACATAAAAAAAAAAAAACACTTTTTGTTGTGCAATTGTGTACATATACACTATGCCTCTTCTGAAGAGGGGGGTGGGAATATGCAGCTCATTTGCATTTAAGGGTGATTTCAAAAACTTCTTTTTGTAGACACCCCCAAAAATGCCTTTTCCAGAGGTTAATAAATGATCGTGAAGTTATTTGCGCTGAACTTCACAGACCATGCTGGGGACACCCAAGACACTTAACATCTTATAAAAAGGGGCATACTGATGTGGTCTTTAGTACATATACTTCATATTGAGTCTTAAAAATATAAATACTGAGTCAGACATTTCTTGTGTGATGTCCACACACAATAACACTTATTCGCAGAGCACTGCTGTTTTGTTCCTTCAGATGCAGCTAAATTTTTCAGACTTGCGCAGAACTTGTCTTTTGCTGTAATCGATTTCTTTCTTCCATGCATATTTGTTTGCCTAGTTATGCCGCGGATGACTAATACGTCACCCGAAATCCGCAGCTTCAAAAAATTAGCCACCCGCCACCTCCCGCCCTGTATTTTTGTCTGAGTTTAGTAAACCGCACCCATCATCACATTGGTTCGACGTCATGAAAAACCTGGAAAAGTCATTGAAAAGCAATTTCCAGGTTTAGAACATTTAAAAAAAATAAATAAACTCAAAGTTTTTGAAAAGTCATAAATCTATTTCACAATTCTCTGTATAATATAATTATGTTTAATCAGATCCTGAATTTCGGTGTGGGATTGCGCATACATCGCATTACTCATTCCCGCAGCTTTCGACTTTAAAGGGAAATTACTGCAAACACTTTATTCATATGCTTGTTAGTTAATATAAATAAATCCACACAACCACAGATTACAAACAGCGTTAGTGATTCAGCTGTACCGCGTCTTCTTTCTTTGGCTTTCTCTTCACATCGACGCATCTAGAGCAGTGCTGCACGCTGTGATAGAAGACTTTAGCTCGCGTTTCGGACAGTTGACAGAATTGTCAATTGCCTATTCGGTCATTGTTGCATCGTCACAAAAAAATGTATTATTTTCACGTCTTTTTAAGACATTCGGTACTGGCGCTCTCCAGAGGCGCGTGCGCTCACAATCACAACCAAAGCGCGTACTGCGAGTACCAAATTAAGAAAGTACTGTCGGTTTTGAGTTAAGTTAATGTAAACAGTTGCAAAACAAAACGCCTGAGTATCAGTATTGGATCCGTGAAATAGGTCTTGTGACAGCAGTGTAATAAAGCTGTGCCGTCTATTATTAATGTTAATCAAACAACAAAAAAACAGAGAAAATCCCTCACTGCTCTTGACTAAATAATGTTTTGATGAATAACTTTTAATGTTAATTTACATTTTATTAAATGTTCTGTAGCCATATTTAAACAGCTTCATAATTTAAGAAAATGTAGTTAATACTGGGCATCATTAATGATTTTTATTTTATCCACCCGCGACCCACCCGCAAATAATCAGAATACATTTTTTTATTACCCACCCGACCTGCGGATTATCCGCAGCGCCCGTGGATAAAACCGCCATCCGCGCATCACTAGTTTGCACACAAAACACATTTTGTGACATATGTAGCTGCAGATTGATTTGTTCCAATCTAACTTCCTTCTCTCCTGCAACAACATCTCTTCTCTGATGATGTATACACTGGAGCAAGGGACACTCAAATGAGATCGCAGCAATAGCAAACGAGAACAATCCAATCAATTCTCAATAAACAAAATGTCCCACCCTAAATTTCACTCAGATATGTCACAAAACGAAAGAAAATACTATCACAACTTTCATTTTTAATGGGGACTTTAAGTTAGTGGTTAAGTATGTAAGCAATGAAATAACAGAATCTTAAAGATAATTTGAACCGCTAATTACCTTTACTCTTCTGCAGGGCTTTTTGGGTGGACTGCAGTACTGATTCATGGAACTGCTGGGCAAACTCCTCAGCAATGAAACTCTCCCAGGGTTTGGTCTTTCCGTTGACATTAACAGAACTTTCTTTTGTGAACGGGGGCTGTCGCACACTGTTCAGCAGACTAGAGCTCTTGCCTGGGATGCTGTCATTGACTCGACATTTGTCAGGTAATGCAGCAGGCAAGGAAGAGTCTTTCAGTCTTAAGGGATCTGAGAGAGATCTGTGCTGATCCAAGTGCGAGAGGGGTTCCGCTTGGGGTTGCGGAACAGACACAGAAGGGGAGGGACTGGGAGGCAGTCCATTCAGCAGCTCATTAGATTGGACTGGAGACTGAGATGACAGGTCTGCAAAATAAATAAATAAATAACTACAATAATCTAATGTTTGCAGGTTAGTGTATTCATGAACATAGCAAAACATCAAACAGGCTCTCAACCAGAGTGGACTGAAGGGATTTTGAAGCTATCATGAGGAGTATTTTGTACATTCCTGACAGTGTAACACAGATGCTGTGCATCTCCTGAGGGTCATCCACACAGTAAAACCCTCATTACATGCTGTGGTAATTAGCTGAGAAAACAGACAGTGATGAACATCTGGAGCTGTCAGCTGCTTTCACACACTGACAACACTCCACACTGTGTGCACACACAACACGACTCACTGCATGGACAAACACACATGTGCACACACACACACAGATCAGTGTGAACTGACCTGAGCATAGGGCTGCAGGACTCCTGCACAGCGGGTGAGGGTTGTGTCTGATGCTGTCTAGAGTCACGCTCTTTTGTTTTATGGCCTTCAACAACTTCTCAACCCTCTCATTATCTGAAACACAGGACGAAAAAAAAAAGAGCAAGAAAGACAGACATATATTAATGTTACAGCTTGTAATAGTATCTTCTTGTATGTTTGCTGCCAATAGATCTGAGGTGAGAGCAACACTGCTTTACACTTGGTCCTCATCAAGGCTTCTACCACCCCTTGCCAGTCCTGCTTCAAATTGTATTATACGACTCTGAAGTGTGAAAATGTCCAGATAAAAAAAAAACAGAGCATCAATATGAACACAACAGACAGCACGAGTACCTCTTCTCTGCTGCTGAGTGACATGGTTGAGGCTGAAGATGGTGAGGAAGCATTTCTTTTCCTCTAGCTCAGGGCTGTTGTTCATGTCCTCTGGGGTGAAGCGGGTTATTAGGGGGGCAGGAGTAGGCCGCTTGGTCTGAACAGCTGGCGGGGAAAGACTCCTCTCTCTCAGCATGCGCCTCCTCTTCCTCCTCTTCACCTCCATCATTTCCTCCCGACGGGCCAGAGTCGTCAGGTCAAACATCTGCAGAAACTCCACCTTCTGTAGGAAGAGAGGGTTTTTCTCGATAAATACTGATTTACTGGGACAAGGTCATTAGAGTCATAGAAGGAATCATCAAAAATCCAAAAATCTACACAAAGCAGCAATATTTACAAACATTTGATAACTATAGTAGTATGCATGAGACTGTGGTGATTTACCTCAGTGGAATCATCTAGTTTGAGTGGTGGCTGTTCTGCGACCCTCCTGAGATGAGCTCGCACCTCTTCCTCATCACTCTCATCATAAGAGTCGTCCAGCTCATAGTAATAACCTGCAAAAGATATCACTGAACACTCAACAAAGTATACTCCAATAAAGCCCAAAGTATACTCCATTTTTGACTTAGCATCAAACACTCAGCCTATGAAAATACATTCCAATTGATAATGTGCACAAACCCACTAGAAACTAGAGGTCGACTGAAGTATCAGTTTTGCTGATTAATCGACAGTGATAGCAGATTGCTGGAACTCTCGGCTATTGGCAAAAATCCATGCTGATAGTTTTCTGGTTTGCTAGAGTGGCTGAGAAGGGTCTGCTGTCATTATACAGTGCGAGAGCGGCCTCTAGAGGTGGAAATCACTGACACTCGTGTTGTTTGTTTTGACACATGAAGCTGTGCAGATGTGGATTTAAAAGCAGCCACGGACAATCCTGCCATGCCACAGAGCGCCATTCACATAGCTTTCCATTAAATTACATTTGTTCCAAATCACTGTCAATGTACATAATGACTTCACCACAGGCTGTAAAATTTTCAGTCAAACATTTGTCTTTCTGTGGCTCTAATAAAGTCTGCATGCTTGAGATAAAGCAGGGGTGCCCAACCCTGTTCCTGGATATCTACCTTCCTGCAGAGTTCAGCTCCAACCCTGATCAACACAACTAACCACTACTTGACTGAAGGAGCAGTTGATAATTACAGACAGGTGTGTTTGATCAGGGTTGGAGCTAAACTGGAAGGTAGATCTCCAGGGACAGGGTTGGGCACCCCTGATATAGAGAGCTGTAATATAGATCACGCTATCTCTTGAAGTAAACTTTTTCCCATTTGTTAATTTAAATAAACCACTAGACTACTGCCTGATTAGACCACTGCCTGAATTGAACGCAACGTACACCGGTGTGTGTGTGATAACCTGCTACTGTAACGGAGGCCAGCGAGTAGGTGCTGTGCAGGTAAACCTCACTCCCCTGATCTCAAGAGATGCGCTAGTGGCTGCAGTCTTTAGCCTCCTTGTTAGTGCGGCCGCCTCCCATGCCGGAGACCCGGGTTCAAGACCCACTCGGAGCGAGAACGAGGTGTGGCATTGAGGACCCGGGAGAGAGGGGTTACATTTGTGCCGTGACCCGGATGGGAGTGAGGCTTAGGGGGGTGAGTGTAACGGAGGCCAGCGAGTAGGTGCTGTGGGTTAACATCAGCTGACTTCGCTATCTGGATAGCCGATCGGATCTGTCTTTCCTGCTCAATATTTAAATAAGTCTGCAGAGAATGGCCCGGTGCAAATCAACCTGCAGTGGTGGGTTTTCTTTTGAAAAGCATTTTCAAGTGTGAGAGATAAGTGTATAGTGTAGTAATCTCCTAGCGCTCCACTCGGGTGTCTTCTCAGTCTTTCTTCTGACAGATTCGCGAGAGAGGGGGCGGTTGTGCA
This sequence comes from Sinocyclocheilus anophthalmus, assembly GCA_018155175.1. Lineage (NCBI taxonomy): Eukaryota > Metazoa > Chordata > Actinopteri > Cypriniformes > Cyprinidae > Sinocyclocheilus > Sinocyclocheilus anophthalmus. Next base: position 30,782 of record JADLZN010005354.1, read on the forward strand.
TTATTCGACCTTCGAATGCATACACAATGCTGGATGCGTTTTACATTACACTGAGATCCGTCACAATGCTTCTCGACTAACCTCTGGAGCAGACACCGCTGAAATGTCGGATAACATTCTGATCAAAAGCGCGTTTACACTTGTCTTTTCAATGTGTATGTGGACAACATCTGGATACAGGTCGCATGTGTCATGCCAAGTGTACGCAGCCCTAGATGCATCACTAGCGTTTTTGGCCTGTTCTACTGACCTATTTCGTTATTTTGATTAGATAATCATCAAGTGTTCTAGAATAGAAGCAGTTAAAGTGCATGAGTATTCATACAATATCCATATGTATGTACTGTAATTTCAATGCAATGGCCTTTGTGTAGATATTTAAAGGTTTAAAGATCTTTAAGCATAACTTTGAAATGAAATGGTAACACTTTATAATAAGACTCTATTTGTAACATTAAGATGAATGAAAGCTGTATAATTATTGTTCCTCGTTAGAGTTTCAACATTTACTATTACTAATACATTTTTTCATTTTTAAAGTTTCTTCTGTTAACATGAGTTCAAAACTATGAACTACTTTAATGATCAATATATATTAATCTTAATATGTTTATTCATTTAAAAATGCTGGTTCTGGTTCTGTCGACCTCTACTAGAAACTATTATTTTTGTTGTTCCATCTCCTCTGTTTCTTTATTAACTGTAAAACAACAGCCCAGGCCAGTGTTTCTACTTTGAGGAAACTAATTAGTGCCAAAAAAAAAAAAAAAAGACGCATCATGAACCATGTTTGTTCGAAAATTGTGCATACAGTGAGTGAACTATGCCAATGATGACATTTATGTCACATGCACTTTACACATTCTCTTTCGTACATGTAAAAACCAAAGTATACTTTGGCCTTAATCTGCAGATATATGGCCATTAAAAAAAAATTTATTGGCTAATCATGCAATTAAAAGAAGTATTCACTATCCAAAAATAATGTAGTATTTAGCTACTGAAAATGTATCACACCTCGTCTGTAGGCTCTCCAGCTCTCAGCACCAGTATATAAGTATATAGATAGTATATATATAGATATAGATATCAGCACCAGTTTTTACAAAAACAATAATCATTGGGATAATTTTTCTGGGCTGTGTGAACATTTTTAGCATTTAATGACTGGCACAGTTAACTACGGTACTTACCTTTCTCTCTGGCTTCTCTGCATCTTTTCTCCTCCAAGTCAAGTTTGCTGACAGCTTGTCTGTTCTGCTGCAGGAACTCATCGTACACTAACATGGCATCTGGTGCAAGACGTGAATGCCCCTGGAGGCTCTTAAAACAACCGCTGGACTTCAGGCCTGCATTCAGCTCTCCATATGGCCCTGACATGCTCAGTGGTGCCCTCTGATGATTCAGGAAGCTATGGGTGGATTTTTCCAGCTCCACTAGGAAAGTGTTGGACTCCGAGAACCCACTGGGCTGGATGGGAGGATATTTATCCAGACTGTCCCTTTTCCGAGATCCCTCTTCCAGCTTTTCAGAGTTGTAATGGCGTTCATGTTTGGAGGGGGGTAGGGAAAGCCGACTAACATCATAGTGACTCAGACTCTGGGGCTCATGCAAGGTGCGTCTAGAGTCGGTGGAGGTCTCGATAAGCGATGCAGGGTTCCAAAGTGTGGTTGGTGGTGGGGGAGCGTGGTCTTTGTGCTGGTGTTTTGGGGAGATGAGAGGGGGCGGAGCTCCCAGGAGAGGATGGGCATCTCTGTCTCTCTCACGATCTCTGCTGTTGGGCTCGTGATGGTTTGGTATAGGTCTAAAAGAGGAAATAAATTTCCCAGGCTTTGTTAGCTCTGACTTTTGCAATGAAACAAAACTGTCCCAAGGTTTTGCAACCTAAACTTAACTCATTTGTATCAGTACTTCATACACTGTAGATTATGTTAACATGTGAGTCACTCTTTGAAGTCAACTGGATTTAAGCCAATTCTGACACCTCAACCAAAAACACTAGACTCGAAACAAGAGGACTCAGCAATTTTATTCCATCCTCAACCATTCCAACAGTTTTCACCTGATGTCCAATTGCTCCTGATTTATGATTTTATCACCACCCATACCTGCTTTTTCATGATCCAGCATTTCTATTTTTCCTAGATGACACCTGTTAATGCAGCTCAATAACTGAATTACTGTAATAATAAAAAAATAAATGAAGTGTGACCTCTTGTATATTGTAGGCTGAATTTTTGTCATTAAAGAACACATATGTTGTCGGCGCTGATAGCCTTGTGGGCAGCGCACTGACAGCGTTCAAATCCTTACTTGAGGACCTTTACCGATCCCAACCCCTATCTCTCTCCCACTTTGCTTCATGTCAGTTCTGATCTGTCTTGTCATAATAAAGGCAAAAATGAAGAATGAAGAGTTTGGTTCCAAAACGATAAAAAAAATTGAGTTTCCACCAAAATCAGTATTGTATCTGGTCGGTATTGAAAAGTCCATTTTGAATGTTACGCAAAATGCGATATCCGCCGAGTTACTCTGTCATGTTTTATCTTTCTTTCCAAACCGTGACAAATGCCAGTCTCCCTTCTCTGCAGATTGCGATTTATCCTCTCAACCAATCATAGCGCACCATTCCACGCACTCTAGACAGTAATGGTGGAGCTTTGAATACACCCGGCATCCTAGTTATCCTCATCTATTTTGTACTTTGTGATCAACAAACAAACTTAGGGCTGCACGATAAATCACATTGGATGTCATGCGCATTCTCGTCAGTAAAGCCGGTTCTGTGAATAGTAAATCTCCATCACGTGCTTTCAGATGGAGCGACATTTAATACATAGAGCCGTAGATCACCGCTATATCACGTTCATAATCGCAGATGAATCACATTCGATTATGAACGTGATATTGCATAGCTTGTCAGTGTAAGTGTTTTTATTTATGCCATTAATGTTTTTGTTAATACAGCGTATAGCACTAGTCAACTAAATGAATGTAACATGGCAAATATGAATGCACTTTTGGAAGTTGGATGTAAGGGAAATGTCATTTTGGAATGTCTGTGGTCTAATGTGATATTGTCGTTTATGTTGAAATTTTATTTTATTGTTGTAATTAATTTATAGCATTAACAAGATGACCCGTTGAATTCATTTTGGGAGCGATGACTGATTGAATGTATTTTTATATAAGATTATTATTGACCAAGTTCAGAGGCTGTCATATGTGGATCAACTTACTATGTTGTGTATTTTCAACAGTTTCAATATGAAAAATAACTTTTATATTGATTCAATGGATTTATTGCATTTTGAAGAAAAAAAAAAAAGAAATGTGTCATGGATTTATTGCATTTTGGGGAAAAAATTATAAAATGTTATAATAAATCTTTGAAAAACAAAATCTGGATTTGAATTTTTAATGTTATTATAACCTAAAGATGCTATGTGAAAGTTTGAAACAGAAAATAGTGGTTTTCATCTTGCCACTTTCTTAGTAAAGAAAACACATTTTTACTCAAATTAATCAAAATGGATTTATAGCGTTTTGGAACCAAACTCTTCAAATATATGTTTAAAGTGCAAGGAATGCAGACATCTGTGTGACAACATTCAGTGTGAAAATGCCCTTACCTGTGTCCCTCTATATGCAGGTCTGCAATTTCCCCCTGTCTGCCCAGGTCCAGGTGCTGCTCTAGGACCTGCTGACGGAACTCTGAAACCTGGTACTGCCTGTCCTCTTTCTCTTGCCTTAGCTTCCGTTGCCGGGCCAACCAGCGCTCTTCCTCATTTGTGCGCTGTAGCATGGTGGCCGCTGTCAGACTGGCAGGTCCCACCCCTCCAGGGCCCAGATACATGCCATGAGCAGAGACAAGGCTGGGCACGGGGTGATGGGTGGAGTTTAGAGAATGGTGAAGTCCAGGCTGGATTGGTTTAGCGGTTGTAAGGATGGGCTCTTTGGTTTTATCTGGGGGAAATTATAGGCATAATGTTTAGCTGCACAGAATGATGGGTCACACAGGTTAAAGATTATATAAAGTGCAGTGAAATGTGAAGCTGGAGGCCAAATTAGATTTGAACTGATTGGTTTTTGTGTTAAAGTGGTAATGAAATGTACATGTGTTTGGCACTGGTAATGGTCAAATATATTAGAAAAACTGCTTTGCGAAAATATGTCATATCTGTGGTTAAAACAACTTTTTTGAATAAGATTTTAGGCAATTTCTATCTAGCCATCTAGCTAGCAAGCCACCATGTCGGCATGACATAGTTGTCTATATAAGCGTGTTGGCTGACTCCGTTGAAAACAGACGAAGCAACTTTAGGTTTAAATCACCGTACTAGTATCTATTTTTTTCTAGTACTTATTTTTTTAGATACTAGTATCTTTTTCATTAAGTACTAGTACTTATTCATTAGCTAGTAGTGCTTATTCTTTAGGTACTATTGTCTTTTGTAAAGGTACTAGTACTTATTCATTAGATACTAGTTCTTATTTATTAGATTCTAGAACTTATTCCAATAGTGACTAGTATTTAAATATAATTTTCTTGTTAATAAAAATAGAACCACATAGAAAAGAAATGATCATTTGTAAACAAACACATAGAAAACACATTTTTGTCAGTAATGTAAACTATCATTTTGTAAACATAGTAGCCTAATGTGTGTGCTGGTCATTGTACGAGTGACCTCTGGTGGCAGGATGGAGATAAGACACCAATTTTATTACCTGCTATTTTCCTATTTTTCCTCCAGTGAAAAAAATAAATATCATATCATTGGTGCTACATACAGTGGGGAAAAAAAGTATTAAGTCCAGCACCAAGTGTGAAAGTTCTCCACTTAGTAAAAGATGAGAGGAGGCCTGGATTTTAATTATAGGTATACCTCAACTATGAGAGACAAAGTGAGAAAAAAAAATCCAGAAATCCATTGTAGGATTTTTAAAGAATTAATTAGCAAATTATGGTGGAAAATAAGTATTTGGTCAATAACAAATTTCATCTCAATACTTTGTTATATACCCTTTGTTGGCAATGACAGAGGTCAAACGTTTTCTGTAAGTCTTCACAAGGTTTTCACACACTGTTGCTGGTATTTTGGCCCATTCCTCCATGCAGATCTCCTCTCGAGCAGTAATGTTTTGGGGCTGTCGCTGGGCAACACGGATTTTCAAATCCCTCCAAAGATTTTCTATGGGGTTAAAATCTGGAGACTGGCTAGGCCACTCCAATACCTTGAAATGCTTCTTACGAAGCCAATCCTTCGTTGCCCGGGCGGTGTGTTTTGGATCATTGTCATGCTGAAAGACCCACCCACGTTTCATCTTCAATGCCCTTGCAGATGGAAGGAGGTTTTCACTCAAAATATCAAGATACATGGCCCCATTCATTCTTTAGTTTACAAGGATCAGTCGTCCTGGTCCCTTTGCAGAAAAACAGCCCAAAGCATGATGTTTCCACCCCCATGCTTCACACTAGGTATGGTGTTCTTTGGATGCAACTCAGAATTCTTTCTCCTCCAAACACGACAAGTTGAGTTTTTAACAAAAAGTTCTATTTTGGTTTCATCTAACCATATGACATTCTCCCAATCCTCTACTGGATCATCCAAATGCTCTCTAGCAAAACTTCAGACGGGCCTGGACATGTACTGGCTTAAGCAGGGGGACACGTCTGGCACTGCAGGATTTGAGTCCCTGGCGGCGCAGTGTGTTACTGATGGTAGCCTTTGTTACTTTGGTCCCAGCTCTCTGCAAGTCATTCACTAGGTCCCCCCGTGTGGTTCTGGGATTTTGGCTCACAGTTCTTGTGATCATTTTGAACACACAGGGTGAGATCTTGCGTAGAGCCCCAGATCAAGGGAGATTATCAGTGGTCTTGTATGTCTTCCATTTTCTAATAATTGCTCCCACAGTTGATTTCTTCACACCAAGCTGCTTACCTATTGCAGATTCAGTCTTCCCAGCCTGGTGCAGGTCTACAATTTGTTTCTGGTGTCCTTTGACAGCTCTTTGGTCTTGGCCATGGTGGAGTTTGGAGTGTGACTGTTTGAGGTTGTGGACAGGTGTCTTTTATACTGACAACGAGTTCAAACAGATGCCATTAATACAGGTAACCAGTGGAGGACAGAGGAACCTCTTAAAGAAGAAGTTACAGGTCTATGAGAGCCAGAAATCTTGCTTGTTTGTAGGTGACCAAATACTTATTTACTGAGGAATTTACCAATTAATTCTTTAAATATCCTACAATGTGATTTTCTGGATGTTTTTTTCTCATTTTGTCTCTCATATTTTAGGTATACCTATGATGAAAATTAAAGGCCTATCTCATCTTTTTAATTGGGAGAACTTGCACAACTGGTGGCTCACTAAATACTTTTGGCCCCACGGAGTTGAATGTCTGTACATTAATGGTGCTGTACAAGGCACACAAATCCATTCCTTAAGTTTTCGACCACAATATTATGTATTTAAAAAAAATGTATAATAATAAAATAAAAAGAAAGCAAAAATTATATATATCAAACTAAAAAACACCAGGGTTGCTGTGCTTGTGAGGGCTGCACCAATTTGGGGCCCCCCAAATTTGTTTTCTATGTCATACGGACTATAAGAATTATAATTATATTACTAAATAAAAAAACATGAACAAAATAAGGGAATATTACATATCCCTCTAATAACACTAAAAACTATACAGAAACTGAGTATTTAAAAATAAATTAGAAATATGGATGTAAAGCAGCGATTACTGGGGTTCAAGCATTAAAGGCCTTCATGCTTCTATGTTGTCAGGGTCTCAGACAAAAGTGCAAGGTATGACGACACCAGAATGATCCCTATGGAGAATATGATGAACAACACACAAGAATTAAAAAGTTTTATATTACTTAACACACACTCTATAATTAATACAGACAAGCATGATCACCACAGACAGGACACACATTAGCGGTGATATAGTTATTTGAAAATAACTTAAAGGGGTCATAGGATGCGATTTCAATTTTTCCTTTCTCTTTTTGGAGTTTACAAGCTCTCTTGGTGCATAAAGAAGATCTGTAAGTTGCAAAGACTAAGTTCAAATCCAAGAGATATTCTTTATAAAAGTTAAGAGTCAACCCCGCCTACCTAAAACGGCTCATCCTAACACACCCCCACATGTCGTGTCACGATGTGGGAAGATTTGAATAACGCCGCCCAAATGTTCACGCAAAAAAAGAAGGCGTAAATTTTATTCTCGCTGCAGTATTGTTGTTGCAGCCGCCATGTCGTTAAGGCACTGTGTTTATTTGTGAAAGCGAAACTACTTTGTTTAATCTTCCAAAAGAGGACACGACTACAAATCAGTGGTTAAGTTGTATTTACCACACTGTTCCAGAACAGTTATTCCAAATATCTAGATGTGTGCAGCACATTTTATGGAGGAATGTTTTCTGACCTAGTAGAGTAGACTACAATGCCGGCTGTTCTCACTCACAGACTGTAAGTACGTTTTCATATTTAAAGGATTTGACATTTGTGATTCAAACCGAGTTTTGAGCAGTGTAGAGTAGCACTTGTTTGTCATTTCTCTGATCACAAATGCAGGACAGGGTTTTATGTTTACACGGCACAATGCAACACAACGTGTAAAAAGACAGTATAAGTCATTTAATCCGTAATTATGTCCCCACTGGATGCAACAAATGCCTAGTTTATAATGGGATTTAATGTTTTTGTCTCGTCGCTCCGGCCGGGACACGGCATCACAGTATGGTAAGGGGCGTAACATTTCCGTCACACGCTTGAGGTATTCGGCCAATCACAACCCACTGGATAGCTGGCCAATCACAGCACACCTCGCTTTTCAGACCGATGAGCTTTGTAAAAATCAACGCATTTCAGAAAGGCGGGGCATAGAGGAGAAACAATAATGTACAGTATGTGGGAAAATAATGTGTTTTTTAACCTTAAAACCGCATAAACACAAAATACACAAAATAATGTTCTTTTTAGCAACATCATATGATTCCTTTAAATGTTATAAGATGCTTACTGGAAGTGTCTTGTTTTTAATATATTGTTTTCAGGTTTAAATTTAATCATAATGTGGCATAATTGTCAAAACTGATATGTCTGTATAAATGAAGTGGTAAACTTTGACTAAATGTGATTTCAAATGTAATTAATAATGATTTTAAACTATCTGAATGTCAGTATCTAAGTAAAACCTGAGAAAAGAACTTTATAAGTGATAGAATGAGCCAATGAGTGATCCTTTGCTGCCATCTAGTGGTTGTATTTGCACTTTCAGGGAAGACAGCATAGACATGTACTGTTTTTAACCTTTATAACTATTACAGTGTCAGTTTCTGTCCCATCTCCATAAAATTTTGCATGACTGTTTAGAATTACTTTTACATACTTTTGTGATGTTTTGAGTTTTCTTTTAAGATTTATAGACTTTTGGGTACACTAGATCAAGACCATATTATGAAATGGCCCTGTTATAGCTACCCAAAGTGTAAAGTTCAACTTTTTTTTTTGATAATTATTGATCTAGAGAGTCCAGAGAACTGTACTGCACTGATTTTATTGATTTTGTGTTTAAAACCTACGACTAGAGACAAAAAAGTAGTTTTTTTTTTAAATAATCTCAAATGTTTAATGAACAGTTTGATTGACAGCATTGGTCCTAGACGCAAAGTTGTTCAGAATGAGGAGGTCTATCATATGATATGAAGATCTATTGTTTGTGTGAATATATGAAATTTTTTTTTTTTGCAATTTTAGGTAATTTACTATAGAAATATTGTGTTTTGAGCCTTTGTAAGGGTTATAGCGCCACCTATGGTCGATTTTTTTTTTTTTTTTTTTTCCTTTTCCCATGAACTTTGCAGCTTGTAAGAATCAACGGTTTCATGTTTTCAACAAGTTTCATAAAGTTTTAAGTGTTCTTTTAGGTTTTATAGGCTTTTGGGTATATTTGGCCATGCCCCTTTTCTAAATGACCCCGTTATAGCTAACCAAAGGACAAAATTCAAATTATTTTGGATAATTATTGATATAGAGAGTCCAGACAATTGTTCTGCAGTGGTTTGATTGAGATTGAGTGAAAAACCAAGGACTAGTTTGCAAAAGAAGGTTTTTAACATAATTGAGAATATTTAATGAACGATTTGATTGACAGCAATGGTTCTTGAGGCAAAGTTGTGTATTATAAGGAGATCTATCAAATGATATGCATATTGTGTGGATGTGTGGATGTTATTACAGAGCCATAAAACTCTTTAGCGCCAACCAGTGGCCGATTTCTTTCAAAATTCCTACAGACCTTTAGGGCTATGAGTCGAACACGCCCACCAAGTTTTGCTCCGATCGGCCTCCGTTAATCCTGTCTAATAGGTGCTTAAAATTATTTGGCCAATGGCGGCCATGTTTTTTTAGATACGCTAATGTCCTCATAGACCCTAGGCACATTCGGACCAAAGAACTGCATCTATCAATTCTCAGGTCAAATGGACTAACGCTTGAGTAGTTATAGCTGTTTTTATGTTTCTCTGTCAAGCGTTATAGCTGTTTTTATGTTTTTCTGTCTTATAGCGCCACCAAGTGGCAGAATTGCGATTTTTTTTTTATTTGACCAAAGATTGAGCTCTTACACATGTTTACCAAGTTTGGTGAAGATATCTCATTGTCATGAGTTATAGCCATTTTAGTAAAAATGGCCCCTCCCCTTACAAATGTTTTGGCGTCACTATGCGACAGTGAGTCGAAATTTCAACTTTAGTTTTTTATAATTAGTGCTCTACCCTATCAGAGAATATTTCTCAGTGGTTGGGTCCGATCGGGCGAAAAACTAGGGAATAGGTTCGCAAAGTAGATTTGTGGAGAACTCAATTGCGGAACGTGACCTGTATCACAAGGGATTCCAAAAATGTATTTTTAAAAAATAGTTTTTATAATATATTATTCGGTCTAGGAGTTATGAGCAGTTTTGCGTTTTTGATCGCTGTAGTGCCACCTATTGGCCGATTGGGGTGAGTCTTTGTCAGGTTCTCCCCAAATTGAGCTATATCCGGCCAAATTGAGCCAAGTTTGAAGTCTCTAGGCCTTACGATTTGGTCTGCATGATCAGTTTTACGGCAGAATAATAATAATAATCCTTACAATTACAATAGGGTTTCAGCACTACTTGCTTGAACCCCTAATAATAATAATAAATATAGCTGCAAGCAGCAATTAAGAAAAATATTTGTACACTTCCCTACACGGGAGGAAAAAGGTTAAGGATTGCATATGTTTACCTTAACTTCTAAAGGTGACATATTATGCCCCTTTTTACAATGTAATACAAGTCTCTGGTGTCCCCAAAATGTGTCTCTGAAGTTTCAGCTCAAAATACCCCACAAATAATTTATTATATAATTTTGAAAATGCCTATTTTGAGTGGAAGCAGAAACACACTTTTTTTCGGGCCTGTCTCTTTAAATGCAAATTAGCTGCTGCTCCCCGCCCCCTTTTCCAGAATAGAGCTGCGCCTTTACAGCTCGTACCTGCTAAAAACATCTGTTTTGGTTCTGATTATCATGTTTATCGCACTGAAATCATGTGTTTTAAACCATATGAGTTTAAACTTCTGATATACGTTTTTTTGAGTGCACACATCCGAAGCACACGTATAGAAAGCAGCTGTCACAGCATGTGAGTACTAAACTACGTTTTCATTCACACACAAGTTAACGTTAAAAACACACGAGTTACAAAAAAAACAGTCGGTTATGTCTGTGAAGGTAAACAGCTGGGAAATAAATCGCTTGTTTATTTTAGATCTGTGTGGCAGCAGCAATATACAGTAAATAAATCAATAAATCCACTGCTCTCTTGTCTCCTCTGAGACTGGGACTCTAAACAGTGTTCTGTGCTCGTCTGTGCAGCCAAAGACAGAACAGTTAGCATGTTTTGCTCAAACTTTCACCATGGCATTAGAATTGGTACACCATTGTCGCTTGCGAAATCAAAATGACGGAGCCGTGGGTGGAAACTTTTTCCCGTTTCCTTGGTATTGGTAGATGCCACCGGGACCCAGCACTTAAAACCTGGAAAAGTCAGAATTTCATGATATGTCACCTTTAAAAGAAAGTATTATTTTCCTATTTTTACACAAACCAATTAGCAAGATAAGCTAATATACTGTACACAGCCGGCTAGGCCTACTTAACAATCAATTTCATTATTTATTATTATTTATATTTATTTATTATTTATATGGTTTTCATTATTGGTAATATTAAAGTATTATATTACCATGTGAACTCTGATTGGATGGTTGAGAGGTACTCATATTTATGTAATTATCTGTTCGAATTAAGATATCTCCAAATACATTCTCACTAGTTCTTTATGAGGTTGAAGATATCTCCAAATGAACAGGGAGACGTAGTTATTCTGTTTTTGATATCATCTTTTAATTTCAGACTAGTAATTCATTCCAATAGTGATAGTATCATATTTAAAGACTACTAGCATTCATTAGATGCTAGTACGTATTTATTAGATGCTGGTAATTATTCATCAGATACTAGTACCCATTTAATAAATACTAGTAGTTATTCATTGCGTACTAGTACTTATTTATTAGACACTATCTTTTGTAATTACTACTAGTAACAATTCTTATCTTACTAGTCAGATCTGCTTTTTTACCCGTCTTATGTTATGACTAGTCCGAATGGCCACAGTAGAGTTAAGTTAAACATTTTACTAGTAAAATGAAAAAAAATTCTAACTACTAACATTTCAAATAAGTACTAGTATCTAATAAATGTGAACTAGTATCTATTTAAAAGGCAGGGTAGGTAATTTGGTTCAAAATTTTTTTTTTTATTCTGGACACACTCTGCACAAACACTTCAATAGCGCACATTTTTCTAGGTTAAATACACCGTGAACAGGAAGTTGCTGCCAACTTTATTTCAGTATGGTTACATATTTCCAACTGAAACGGAATATAGAATAGAGGGCATGGTTTTATTTTTGCACTCCTCCTCTCTGTCTCTCACTCATAGCAACCTAACTGTTGGAGGGGCGTGGTTAAGGATATTCTGCCCAAGCAAATGTTCAGATTTTGATGAATGATTACCAAGACAATTTTTTTTCAGCGGATTAATTTGCACGGATTAATTGTTCACCTCAAGACTAGCAATGTGCGCTAAGTAAATAAAGTCAATTTTGATTTCATGAGGATGAGCAGCCATATTTCAGATGATAAGCCACGTTTGAGGTCGATGATTGAAATGAACGTTTGGAAGTCCTGACCGATGTACTGTAATTACCACATAGACCAGGTGTTAATGATATGTCCGTCACAGACTATGTAACTTTGCCTCTTCCCATGAATTTTTTTTCTGCGATTAAGCGACTAATAAAATTTTTATCGATTAAGCCTCTTCCAGTCAACTATTTGACTGTTAGGGGCAGCCCCAGTCAATGGCAAGACAGCCAATCCCTGTGACATTACACTTTACAGTACTGTAAGATAGCGTGATGTTCCTAAAAAAAGCTATAATAGGACACATTTTTGTTTACATTTGGCATATAATTTTTGATTAGGATGGAAATACATTCAATAAATGATGTAAACTTGACTGACTGATTCATATCCACTTGAAGTCAGCATTTAATGGAAGTTCAACCTATCAATGCAACTTATTGATCTTATTGTGAATGTTTAACCGATGCATATGTTTATTTTATTTATTTTTTTGCAGTAACACTTTAGTATAGGGACCAATTCTCCCTATTAACTAGTTGCTTATTAGTATGCCTATTATTAACATATTGGCTGTTTATTAGTACTTATATTCACATATATTGCATGACTATATTCTATAGCCCTAATCCTACCCAATACCTAAACTTAACCATTACCTTACTAATTATTAATAAGCAGCAAGTTAAGAGTTTACTGGGGCAAACATCACAGTTAATTGGAGAATTGGACCTTAAAATAAAGCGTGAACTTTTTAGCTCATCATAATAAAATGTCCTAACTTCAAACATTTAGTCTGCTTAAACCAAGCCCTTTCTAGCAATTGACTGAAAGCTCCCATTTAGATCTGCCTTAATCCAAACAACAACCGATGGTTAAGTCTCCATTAAAAAAAAAAAAAAAAAACTATTAAATATTATTAAATATTATTTTATAAATATTATTGAATATTAATAAATAATTCCCTAGGATGTATGGAACAAAAGATCTGTTGCTACTTGCGTTACAACTCATAAAATACAAATATGTGGAGTGGGACCAAGTGTAATGAATTTCACAAAAACATGTCACGTTCCACTCTAAATTTTATACCATCCATCATGATGACATATTTTTATTATTTTATTTAATTCAGATTTCACTGTGTACTTAAACCATAGTATTAAATTGCTGAAACTAGTACAACAAAATATATGCTACTAAGCATTCATACTGTTTTTGTGGTTCAGTTGGTTTGGCATATGTGAATCAATGTTCATACCAGGTCTGTTTGTAGTGATTCTGTCTGCAGGTTTGGCTCTGTCATCTGGGGGGACTCTCAGCCCATGAAGCTCAGCCAGATAGTGGCTCTCTTTCTCTCGTGCTGACCTCTCCTTCTGTCGCTCCATCTCTCTTTCACGTTCTCTCTCTTTTTCCCTTTCTCTCTCCCTCTCTCTCTCACGCTCCAGCTCCTTCTCTCTCTCTCTCTCCCTTTCTCGCTCACGCTCTTTTTCTCGCTCAGCCTCTCGTTCTCGTTCTTTTTCCCTCTCGCGCTCTCTTTCTCTCAGTCGCAGCTCGTCCTCCATCTGGAGTCTGTGAAGACACAACACACACAGATGAGCTCAAACTACAAAAACATATACATATGCAAAAATACATGTTTGTGGTACTTCTAAAGTTTGTCCAGCAACAAGCTACTCATAAATTTAAACTAGTCCTTCAAACTACAGTCAAGCTCTCCTTTTGTAGTTTCCCCAATGCTATTTATTGAAAAAATTTAGGATGCACCAAATTATAGCCGAAAATATAGGCTACATATAATAATAATACATATGGCGCACCGCGCCCCGCTCGGCAGTGTTCAGCACGCAGGTTTCACTCTCCTCATCACTGCGCGGTTTGACGCTCCTCTCAATGAACGTGCGTTCCGCTCGTGTACCGTTCATGCTCACTGGAAAAGCAAAGTCCTGTAACATGGTGTAGGCTAGTTCAGCTGTACTGGGCAACGCTGGTAAAATGATGCTACCTTCAGTGACGCTACGGTCTGCACATATGCTCTGATAATAATAGCTTTGTAGGACTATACATTATTTGGATAATTAGTCCAAAAAACAATCTAACAAACAACAACTTATATCTGATTCTGTTACATAGAAGTGAATAAAAATAATATATTGATATTTAATATTAAGGTAACACTTTACAATAAGGTTCCATTAGTTAATGTTAACTAACATGAATGAAAAATGAACAATACATTTATTACAGTATTTATTAATTTTTTAATGGTCAGGTAAGGAGGATACAGTGGTCATGTTAGTTCATGTTAATTGAGAGTGGATTAACTGTTAACAAGAACAACTGTTGATTTTAATAATGCATTAGTAAAGGTGAAATTAACAGGATACTAGATATAATGTGAAGAGCTATTGTTCATCTTAGCTCGGTAAACTAACGTAGTAAAACTAATCTTAACTAATCAACCTTATTGTAAAGTGTTACCAATATTAATATAAATTCTGTCCATTTTTATTGTTACTTTCAGTAAAAGCGGTTATTTTATTGGCTTGTGTTTTTTTAATTCAGTATCATTAAAATTGAGTTAAATTTAAAAGTCTTACAAAATTACTTTATATTATTTAATAAAATAATAAATAATCATTACAAAGCATGTTTGGTTTCGGTTTTCAGCCAAGTGCATCCAGAATTTTCGGTTTCGGCCCAGCTTTTTCATTTCGGTGCATCCCTATAAAAAATTATAAAATGTAATCAAGTCTGCAATGTTACTACATTACTACAATTAGATATAATGTCATGAAATTAGTTTATGGCCATTACCATTACAAAAATGACAGTGGTACAATATAATAGGGTATAGTGATTCATCAAGTTGTAATACATTGATATATTTCAGTATTTCTGTTTACGTCCAGGTTTCATGGTGCTGTTGTTTACCTCTCTGACAAGCGTTCGGACTGTAGGCTGGACAGTGAGGGGTGGCTTAGGTCTCCAGGGTAACGCACCCCAGGCAGGTGCATGTGTACTGCAGACGGGTGAAGAGGAGGTAGAGCACCCCCTGCAGGCAGTGGATAGAACGGTGACCTCCCCCCCCCCCCGCCCCCCCGCGCAGACAGAATGGATCATCCATTCTAAGAGAGTTAAAATGGGCAGAAGCTTAGAAGCTTGAAATAATTTAAACACTGTGGCTCTTTCAAATCACTGCTCTGTTTCTCTGAGCATTCTGACCAGCCCAACACAGCAATGTTGGCTCAAATTGAGTTTAGGGCTGTTTGGCCAACAAAAGGCTGAATTGGGAATTGTTTCAGGAAAGGTGCTATTGTGGAGATGTGGTGATACAAAAATTACATGTTACACCTTTAGGCTGTCCTGTGCAGTACATTAAGCTCTGCTTACACCAAGAATAGTAACTATAAAGATAACTATACTGATACATATATATGTGTCCTTACTAATAGATGATAACATTGTTTTTTTTTATTAAGCACATAATGCAGTTATGTCATCTGCCACTTTAAAAAAAAGTGAAGAGACATGTGGCCAAGTATGGTGACCCATACTCGGAATTAGTGCTCTGCATTTTATCCCATCCAAAGTGCACACACACAACAGTGAACACACACACATCGTGAACACACACCGGAGCAGGGGGCAGCCATTTTTGCTGCGGCGCCCGGGGAGCAGTTGGGGGTTCGGTGCCTTGCTCAAGGGCACCTCAGTCGTGGTATTGAAGGTGGAAGAGAGCGCTGTACATTCACTCCCCCCACCTACAATCCCTGCCGGTACGAGACTCGAACCCACAACCTTTGGGTTACGAGTCCGACTCTCTAACCATTAAATGCTCAAGCTCTTTAAATTTAGGTGGAATCTGATTGCCTGTCAATATTTTTATCGTTCATTGTTCGTTATTTTATAGTTGTGGTGTGGACTTCCTTAATCTCACAGAATTAGGTGATTATTAATGACTGATTGTTAAAACTTTATAGTTATAGTTATCATCCTTTATTGTCCATGTCATTGTTATAAGTGTGAACGCTCTGCTTAATGTCTACTTTTGTGTTCCACAGAAGACATTCACATAGATTGGCAACAACCTGAGAGTTAGTAAGGACAGAATTATCACTTCATTTGCTTTAGTTGACAGAAAATCTAAAATCTCCAGGGTTTTAAACATGTTATTCGTTGCATGTTTGTGTACCTGTAGTGTGAGAAGGAGGGGTGGGGCAGACATCCAGGGTGGTAGTAGGCAGCAGCAGCTGCAGCAGTGGCAGGATCAAGTCCCAGAGGTAAAGAGGGCATGCGGAGCTCCTCAGCTGTGGCGTAAGGACGAAACCCCCTCAGATATTCTTCAGGAACACTGGCCGGGGGCACGGCATGGGGCATCTGACGGGGCAGGCTGTCAGTGAAATACAGGAAAAGAATTTAAAGCAATATAGTCAATTTAAAAAAAAACACAAGTTGTCACAAGTTGTGTCTGAAAAGGGATGGCAGGTTTTAGGATTTCTCCACACACCTTAAAATTTTTAGCATGAACAAAATTGTAACAAAGCGGAAAGGTAACACTTTACAATAAGTTTTCATTTGTTAAAGGCAAGGCAAGTTTATTTATATAGCACATTTCATACACAATGGTAATTCAAAGTGAACATTTTTTTTGATTGAAAATGAAGTAAAACAGTTAAGAATAAAAAAAATGAGGAAACAGTGCAATCAGTCTGGACATTGCACAGTGCTCATTCAGTAAATGCACAGCTAAACAGCTGTGTTTTGAGACTGGATTTAAATATGGCTACTGATTTAGCACATCTAATCTCTTCTGGAAGCTGGTTACAACTGCGGGTGGCATAATAGCTAAAAGTGGACTCCCCTTGTTTTGAGTGAACTCTTGGTATTTTTAACTGACATGATCGTAATGATCTGAGTGGTCTGTTGGATTTATATTCAGTGAGCATATCTGCATGTATTGAGGTCCTAGGCCATTTAGTGAGTAAAAGTACTTTAATATCAATCCTAAATGTAACTGGAGGTCAGTGTAAGGACCTGCGGACTGGTGTAATATGCTCAGATTTTCTAGTTCTAGTCAGAATCCTGGCAGCCGTATTCTGTATGAGTTGCAGCTGTCTAATGGTCTTCCTGGGAAGGCCAGTGAGAAGTCCATTAAAATGGTCTACTCTGCTGGTGATAAAGACATGAACGAATCTCACCAGGTCCTTACAGGAAACAAAACATCTAATTCCTGCAATGTTTTTGAGATGATAGTATGCTGATTTAGCTATTGCTTTGACTACTGAAACTAAGGTATGACTTGAGAATCACATCAAGATTCTTGACTTGATTTTTTGTTGTTTGACCCCTTAGGGTATGCATTAACCTTGAGAACTTCATCTTTGTTTCCATGTGTGATGACTTTGTTTTCACTTTGTTTAACACGAAAGTGAAGAAAGTTTTGGCATACCTAATTTCATCAATGGATTGGCAGGACTGACAATGAAAAATACTTACAAAGAGTTTATTAACCTTTGTTGATATTAATTTCAACATTTTCGTAAAGCATTATTAGAATCTGTTCCAAATTATTTAATTGACCTGAGCTAATAATGAACAGTTTTCTAACCAGTGTTTCCCATTAATTACCAAGATTGTGGTGGCCCGCATCTAATCCGCCCCGCCAGTTACATAATAACCTGAAAATATTTCATAATAACATAAAAATTTCTAAAAAGCCAAATAGAGATAGGGCCTTAGCAGTAGGGCTGCATGATAAATCGAAATGGAATCGAGATCGCGATTCGACAGAAGCTGCGATTGTCATACGTATCTTTCAGTGAAGCACGGTTCTGTGATCAGAAGTAAATCTCAATCCAAAGGCCAGAGGGCGCTCTCACACTGAAAATCCAGATATGCCCCGAAGAAGAAATCTCTGCAGCTGAATAAACAGAAGAATCAACTGCTTTCATTGATTCAATGTGACTAATAAACACACGACTACGGCAATATACGGTTTATCTGAGTTCTTATTATTATAATTTTCATTAAAATAAAGTATATTTAAATAAGTTTATTCAATGCCTTTATCACTGCTTAAATACTATGAAATATGTTGCGTGCCTTATTCTGTGTAAGAAGCCACATCATCTCACAGAAGGATTTATTTCAAACACTCGACTGACGTTATGAAGTGAGTTTGGAGTACAAATATGTTATTAAATGTGGTATTTTCACATCCTTTCAGATGGAGCAGCATTTACTTCACAGAGCCGTAGTTCACTGAGAAGCTATGCAAACAGCTGTCATTATTGCGAACGATTTCTTCGATTTCAGAATCGCACAATAAAATCGTCTCCGATTTTTTTGCGTAACTTGTCAGTGAACTACGGCTATGTGTAGTAAATTCTGCTCCATCTGAAAGCATGTGATGATGATTTCCTACTGATTACAGAACCGGATTTTTTAACAAAATGCGCATGACAATCGCATTTGATTAATCGCGCAGCCCTACTTAGCAGTCGATTTCCCACAGTTCGTCAGTAATACTCACTTAAGAGGCTGAAAGCGCGAGTCCTGCATCACTGACACGGGTGTCAAGCCGAATGCGTAAGGGTTTCCAATTAGGTGGGCCGGTACAGTGGGACCACCTTTCTCTTGTGTAGAAGAAGCTTCTGAACTTAACCTGTCCCGGCTGACTCCACGAGGACCTGACTCAGCCTAAACAGACAAAAGAGGAGAGTTTTATGTGAGAAATGCACTATTACAGCTTCTTATGCTTACCAGACAACCCCAAGCAAACTCCAATATGCAAAACCTTGTTTATGCTTGATGTGGTGCAAACCACTGCAGATTATGCTCCAGCTCCATAAAACATCAAGATTAAACAAAAAAACAAAACAAAAAAATTATAATAATCACCACCTAGGCAAAAGATGGTACATTGGATGTGCTCATGTTTGTTAATCTGTGTATCATTCATTTTGATTTTAGAGAAAATGGCTCCTTTTTGCTTTTTTATTTTTTTCCAAAAATGTCGTGTGCCAGAAAGATGTTCAAGGAGAGAGATGTGCTAATGCGGCACATTCTCTTGTTTTCTTTATTTTTCAAAGGCATGACTTTTTGTAGTCATTTTGAATTTACACAAATAAAAATATACATTTTAGCATGCAACTATAAATAATAGGATATGAAGTTATTTCCACTGCTGAGGAAAAAATCCAAGCGAACATCAATTAATACTCAATATTAATTAAATAAACTCAGCAAAAAAGCTATGACTCCTGCATATTTCCTATACACTTCAAAACTGGATTGTAGTCCCGTTTGTCTGCTTATTTAGTTTACAGAGTTTATTTAACCCATTGCAACTTATGGGAACTGGGTGAACTAGGGTAACTACTCACCTTAATGTTGTTCTAAAGGCTTATTACCTTCCTTTTTTGAAACGCACACAAAATTTCCTGCTCTCACTTGCCCATTTAATAGCAGAGAATAGTGACTTTCACTTTTTTTTTTAAGCAGATGGAAGTCTGTTGTAAAACAATCCTATGTATCTCATGGCATGTATTCCAAGCGTTCTGAAGGTATACTGTAAGGTTTGGTGAGAAATAAACCGAAATGGCAAGTAATTATATTTGAAAAAAATATATAATAATTTATTACATTTGAAAACTTTTTTTTTTAATAAAATCTTGCGTTGCAGACCTGTGTGCGAGTGTGCAGCAGCTCGCACTGTGCACATATCCTTTTGAGATATCCATTAGGAACGTGGTTGGGAACCACTATTAATGGGATTTTCACACCTGGAACCACATCGATGTACTCACAGCTTGTCAGTGCTACATTAAAGCCATATTTAGAGGACAGCTAACTGCAGGCAACATCAAATATGAAACACCTCTAATTTTGTGACTTCCTCTCCTTCACCTTGTTGTATAACATGCTTCACTTAGCAACAAAGCAAACTCAAACTGCACACCCACATGCGGCCCTTGATCTGTGTCTTCCCCTCTTAACGCTCCCATAAACTCTTGCAAGTGGAGATGGAGGTGTCAAATGTGCAGCCACCAAGAAAAGTGGATCAAATATGACAAATATAGTCAAAATCACAGATTAGTGACGTAAACCTGAGATGGACATCTAACTGTCCCCATCCTGATCCATTTATTGAGCGGAGAACAGACTGTTGGAGAAGGCAAAGACCTTGCCATTAGCCACATTGCTTTTGCTTTGTTTGTGGCATGGCTAATGACATTTAACTGCAGCTTACAGAGGTTATTGACAGGTTAATACAGACAGAGTCTGACAGATATTTCTGCACCTCTCAGTTAACACTGACAAATTAAACTGAATGAGATCTGTGGTGCTGTCAAATGCTCTTATTGTCTTCCATGTGATCTCTCTGCTTCACTAAGAAACTGCTGGTTGTTCGTTTAAGCAATAAACTATGAAAGGCTGTGCTATATTGTGAGTTTAGATGCAGTTAAAGGAAGCTGTTACAATCTCAGAAAAAAAGGTACAAAATAGTCATTGGGGCAATACCGTTTAAAAAGTAATTTTACTAATATGTACCATTTAGAAGTAAATAGGGTACATAGATATTAGATTTATATTTTGTACCTTAGGATGCCACCACTAGTTTGTAACTTTAAACATTTGTACATGTCCAAGTAAAATAATAATAATAATAATAATACTGTAACTAGATTGAAAAGTTTGTAGACAAACTTTAAGTTGGCTTGAAAAAGCCTAGCTAGAAAGTTTGAAAAAGTTTTAAAAGCTTGCAGTCTGAAAGATTTTAGTTTGAAGTAGTTTGAAACTTAAAATAGTTTTAAAGATTAAAGTTTGAATGTTTTCAAGGCAATGCAGTCGATCAGAAAAACAGATAGGTATAAAACACATTGCTATGGTACCCGGGGTGATTGCTAGGCTGTTTCTAGCATGATTAACATGCTCCTAGCATGGTTAGCATGTTGCTAGCACAATTAACATGTTACTAGCATTTTGCTAGCATGATTAGCGGTTATCATGTTACTAGCATGATTAGCATGTTACTAACATGTTAACATGATTAACAAGTTACTTGCATGTTGCTAGCATGATTAGCATGTTACTAGCATGTTTAACAAATTGCTATCATGTTTCTAGCATGATAAGCAAGTTACTAGCATGTTGTTAGCATGATTATCAAGTTACTAGCCTGTTGCGAACTGATAGCATGTCCTAGCATAATTAGCATGTTACTAGCATGATTAACATGTTACTATCATGACGCTAGCATGTTACAAATTGCATTCTGTTTCTAACATAAGCAAGTACTAGCATGTGTGCATGATTATCAAGTTAATAGCCTGTTGCTAATATGATTAACATGTTACTAGCATGATTAGCATGTTACTAGTATGATACTAGCATGTTTATAACATGTTTAACAAAAGTTGCTAGCATTTTGTTAGCATGACTAGCATGTTTCTAGCATGTTTAACAAATTGCTAGCAGTTTTCAAAAAATTACAGTCATGGCCAATAATGTGTATGGTGAGTTTGTAAACAGAAGTTAAATAGACAAAAAAGGAATACATTTTCAGATTTTATTTATATAAAAAAAAGAAAAATGATGATTGAATGAATTTAATCCAACACTTCATACTTGTAAATTCAACTATATTACACATTTATAATTCTTTTTGTGACACTGGGTTGCACAGTTTTCATTCAGGAGGCTTTTTTGTTCATGCACGCACACATATACACATGCATGCATACATATGCACGCCTACATTTACAGGCACAGACACATTATACAGATGAACACACCACATGCGAAAAAGTCTTGCTCTGCCTCCTCCCAAGTCTCATCAAAAATCATCCCAATCACCTCTTGTGCTTTGTACTCCTCCTTCGCCATGTTTTTGTTTGTTTCTTTTATTATTTTATGCAATCCAAAACGCTGCACTCCGTATCTCTCCGTTCAAATCTTTCCCTCCTGCTCTCCCGGATATCTGCCATAATTTGCCGACAGAGAGCAAGAAATTACCATGACCTTCGGTGCTTGGCTAAGTTGTCGTGGCCATGACATATTGACTTGTAGGAATTTAATAATATGTTGTGATCTCAAAATATTAATTAATGGGAATGGCATAGCATATTGAGGCCATGACATATTAACTTGCGGCCACAAGATCATTTTGTCAAGGTAAAGGCATCCTTATGTCATGGTCATGACTTCTTATGTTGAGGGAACAGCTTCCTTTTCTTGTGGCCATGAGTAAACAAACCCGCATGACCGTAGCAAACAGTGATTATCAGAAATGCATATTATTAATAAATTAACATTTTATTTTGAATTAAAAATGACAGAGTTGCAGCTTCTATGTCTTTGAATGGGGAAACATAAAACAGATGATAGAGCCGCCATACTGAGCATTGCATTTTTTCCCATAAGAAACTATACAAGTGACACGTCTTGGTTATTCTATAGTCTTAGCTTCAATGCAAATTAAAGTATTTGCATAACATTAAAGTATATTCAATTTACTAATTTTATGAAGAATATGTTACAACAATTTAAAAAATAACAGCACCACCTCTCTTGTGCATGTTCTGAGTTAGGGTTAACCCTAACCCTAACCGTGTATGTGCGCTCTTGGTGCACTGTTCACTATAACATAATTTCGGCTTGAGCACAGTGCAATATATTCACGTAGTTGTCCAAATTAATGTACAGTGAGTGTTTTATAATGGATGCTCACTGAAGAGGCGTGTTTTGGAGACGTTTAAGTTATAAAGAATATCTGCAGTAACATTTTTGTAAATTTTTGCAAAGTATGTTTGCAAAAAAGAACACTGAATGTTTAAATCTATCTTGAACTAGTTTTGTTTAAAAAATAATTACATGGAATTGAAAAGTAACAACACTAGAATACAAAGGTTTTTGTGAATAGAAAATGTTGGGGGGATGATGGGGGGTCTTGCGGTATTGATTCGGAGAGGAGAGGGACCTCAGAGTAAAAAAGGTTGAGAACCACTGATGTAAGGGTACCCCTGGAATATGTAGAAAGAAATGGCTCATTTTAACGTAATAAAAGCATAATGGTTCATTATGTAAGGTCTTTATACACCTTTGCAAACATAGTTGTGTATATTATATTGCATTTCTGTCAATAGATCCTCCTAAATATTACACACTACCTTTAACCTAACCTAACATTCTACTATATTGTGCGTGATGTACAGACATTTTTATCCATCCCATTTCACAGTCTTTTAAATGCCTTCACTTTTAAATTCATTCACTGATCGTATCAGTCACATACTGGTGTAGACTATAAGCCTACAGAAAAAAAGTCATATATTCAAAACTTTATAAGCATGATTGTCGGGCATTTCGGGGTTTTTCTCCCCTCACATTACACAAAGAACTGATTTTAGGGTTAAATAGGCCCAGAGAGCTTCCTGAGATTTGCCCATCTTTGTGTGATTCCCCGAATAGTGAGGTCAAAATATAAATTTAATGCAGGATCAAGAAAAAATCTGATCGTGATTAAACCAGAAAAATGTCAAATAAATTAACAAAAACAATTTTTAAACATTAGATCACTCTCACCCAAAGCAGTTATTGTAAATGAAATGATCACAGATAATCGTTTTGATGTACTCTGCTTGACTGAAACCTGGCTAAAACCAAATGATTATATTGGTCTAAATGAGTCTACTCCACCAAGCTACTGTTATAAGCATGAGCCCCATCAGACTGGTCATGGCGGCGGTGTTGCAACAATATATAGTGATATTCTCAATGTTACTCAGAAGACAGGATACAGGTTTAACTCATTCAAAATACTTCTGCTTAATGTTACACTGTCAGATATGCAAAAGAAATCTATCGTATCTCTTGCTCTGGCTACTGTGTATAGACCACCAGTGCCGTATACAGATTTCCTAAAATAATTAGCAGATTTCCTCTCAGACCTATTGGTTACTGTTGATAAAGTGCTACTTGTCAGAGATTTTAACATTCACGTTGATAATACAAATGATGCATTAGGACTCATCGCGGGGCCCACTCATCGTTTTAATCATACGCTAGATTTAATTATATCGCATGGAATTGATCTTACTGATATAGATATCATACCTCAAAGCAATGATGTTACTGACAATTTCCTTGTATCATGCATAATGCATATTACTGATATTAACTATATGACTCCGCGTTATCGTCCAGGCAGAACTATTGTTCCAGCCTTTGGTTCAGATTCACAAATAACCTGCCTGATTTATCTCAACTGCTTTGTGTACCCATAAATACACATGAACTATACGAAATGACTAGCAACATGGGCACTTTCTTCTCTAATACATTAGAAGCTGTTGACCCCATCAAATTGAAAAAGGATAGAGAAAAACTTACTGTGCCATGGTACAAAAGTAATACCCATTCTCTAAAGAAAAAAACTCGTAGTCTTGAGCGAAAATGGAGAAAAACTAACTTGGAAGTATTTAGAATTGCATGGAAAAACAGTATATCCAGCTATGGACAGGCTCTAAAAGCTGCCAGGGCCGAGAATATCCACAAACTCATAGAAAATAACCAAAACAAATCCAAGGTTTTTATTTAGCACAGTAGCTAGATTAACAAATAACCAGACGCCACCGATCTAAATATTCCCTCACAGTTTAAGAGTAATGACTAGGAATTTCTTCACTGATAAAATAGAGAACATCAGAAATACAATAACAAATGTAGATTCTACAGCGTATAATACTTCAGCTTCATTCATCGCACCAAAAGATAAACTGCAGTGCTTTACAACTATAGGACAGGAAGAGCTAAATAAACTTATCACTGCATCTAAACCAACAACATGTTTATTAGATCCTGTACCAACTAAATTAATAAAAGAGTTGTTACCTGTAGCAGAAAAAACGCTTCTCAATATTATTAACTCGTCGTTGTCTGTAGGTCACGTCCCAAAAAACATTCAAGCTGGCGGTTATTAAGCCTTTTATTAAGAAACCACAACTAGATCCTATTGAACTGGCTAATTACAGACCCATCTAAAATCTTCCTTTTATGTCAAAAATTTTAGAAAAATTTGTGTCTGCTCAACTGTGCTCCTTCCTACAAAAAAAATATCTCTATGAAGAATTTCAGTCAGGTTTCAGGCCCCACCATAGCACAGAAACTGCACATTGTTAAAATTACAAATGACGTATCTCATTGCTATTTTTACTTGATCTTAGTGCTGCGTTCTACACCATAGATCATGACATACTCATATATTGATTACAAAACTATACAGGTATTTAAGGGAAGGCTTTAAGATGGTTTAGATCCTACCTGTCCGGTCGCTACCACCTTGTTCATTTAAATGAGTCATCTCAATTATCACCAGTAAAATATGGAGTGCCACAAGGATCTGTCCTAGGTCCTCTGCTATTTTCGATATACATGTTGCCACTTGGTAATATTATTAGGAAATACGGGATTAGTTTCCACTGTTATGCCGATGATACTCAACTATATATCTCAACAAGACCAGATTAAACTTCTAAATTATCTAAGCTAACAGAGTGTGTTAATTTAAAATATTGGATGACCAATAATTTTCTCCTATTAAATTAAGATAAAAGGGGGGGGGGGGGGGGGGGGGGGGGGGGGAAGAGATATTACTTTGGACCAAAAGACGTACACCGAATCTCGTGGATTACAATTTGCATCTAGACGGATGTACTGTTACTTCCTCTACAGTCAAAAATCTGGGTGTTATATTAGATAGCAACTTGTCTTTTGAAAATCATATTTCCCATGTTACAAAAACAGCATTCTTCCATCTTAGAAACATTGCCAAGTTACGAAACATGATACCTGTTTCTGATGCAGAAAAGCTAGTTCATGCATTCATGACCTCTAGACTGGACTACAGTAATGCACTGCTAGCTGGCTGTCCTGCATCTTCAATAAACAAGCTAAAGATAGTCCAAAATGCAGCGGCTAGAATCCTTAACAGGTCAAGAAAATATGATCATATTAACCCAATTCTACAGTTTCTGCACTGGCTACCTATTAAGTTCCGTATCAGTTACAAAATATTATTACTTGCCTATAAGGTCCTTAATGGGTTAGCTCCCACGTACCTAACTAGTCTTCTACCATGCTACAATCCATCACGCTCCCTAAGGTCACAAAACTCTGGACTTTTGGTAGTACCTAGAATATCAAAGTCCACTAAAGGAGGTAGAACTTTTCCGCATTTGGCTCCCAAACTCTGGAATAACCTTACTGATAACGTTTGGGGTGCAGACACACTCTCTCTGTTTAAATCTAAATTAAAGACACATCTCTTCAACCCTGGCTTACACATAACACACTAATATGTTTCTAATATTCAAATCCGTTAAAGGTTTTTTAGGCTGCATTAATTAGGTCAACTGGTACCGGGAACACTTCTCATAACACCCGATGTACTTGCTACATTGTTAGAAGAATCGCATCTACGCTAATATTAGTCTGTTTCTCTCTTATTCCGAGGTCACCGTAGCCACCAGATCCAGTCTGTATCCAGATCAGATGGTCACTGCAGTCACCCGATCCAGTCCGTATCCAGATCAGATGGTGCATCAGCACCTAGAGATGACCTCTACACAGCCCTGAAAGACAGTGGAGACCAGGACAGCTAGATGAGCCCCAGATACAGATCCCTGTAAAGACCTTGTCTCAGACGGTCATCGGGACAAGACCACAGGAACCAGATTTGCACAATTTGACTTTGCTGCAGCCTGGAATTGAACTGCTGGTTTTGTCTGGTCAGAGGAGAACTGGCCCCCCGACTGAGCCTGGTTTCTCCCAAGGTTTTTTCTCCATTCTGTCACCGATGGAGTTTTGGTTCCTTGCCGCTGTCGCCTTTGGCTTGCTTAGTTGGGAACACTTAATTTCCAGCGATATCGTCGACTTGATTGCAAATGATTGCAAAGATACTATTTTAACTGAACTGAGCTGGACGGTGACATCACTGAATCAATAATAAACTGACTTTAACTGAAAAACTGACTGTTTACTATTGTCCTCCTGCATTATTGACACACTATTTTCCTAATTAATGCTGTTCAGTTGCTTTGACACAATCTGTATTGTTAAAAGTGCTATATAAATAAAGGTGACTTGACTTGACTTGATTCAGTCAATCCTGATGCTAATGTGTTCAACAGGTGACTTTAAATTCACTTCTGTCATTTTAAAGAATTAAAGTATCAAATTTTTATGGCTATTTGTTATAAAAATCCAAAACAAGACAGGATGTAATGATATCTGGCCATTGACTGCATTACATACAAATTCTGTGTGTACATGTCGGTTTACTTGCCATGTTTGGGGACAAAATTCATAATAAATATATACAATAAAATACAAAAAAAAAAAAAAGAATATAATAAACGTTTACTGTTTTTTTGACTTTTTTGGTTTGTTGGTATGGTTCAGGTTAGACTGCAGTAATTATAATTAACTTGTAAAAACAGCATAACTATATATCATGTCCTTTTATAGAGCTACATAAATATATACGTGTGTGTGTGTGTGTGTGTGTGTGTGAGGCGACAGGTGTGCAGTGGGGCTTATGCACATTAAAAATTAAAGAGGAGTGTGTTGTGATGGAGCCCAGGGTTGCCTGATGCCTGGCTCCTCTGTCTTTCTCTCTGTCTGTCTCAGAGGCTTTTGTCTGGCAGGAAGATACACCACCTCAGTATAGTGAGGACCCCACAATCACACAACATATCTTAGTAAAACTCATGAGTGTGTATGTGACAACTATTGAGAAAAATCATATTGAAGTCACAGTAAGCTAAAAGCGAGAGTTTATAATTCATAATTGTATCTCACTCTGCAGGATTATGTAACTTGAGGGTCAGGGTCGAGGCAGTCAGGGAAATCTATAGAATCTTGGTTTATGGGATTAACCCCCCCTGCATGCACACACACTCAGCAATAATAAGGGTTGAGCAGCAGACAGAGAGCTCTTTGTTCAGTATGTGTGTGTGTGTGTGTGTGAGAGAGAGCTATGGCCTGAGCACCCCTGCCCCTCTCCCTCAACTATACCAACACAGAATCCTAGTATGTGTAGTCGAACCCCCCCTGTCATAAAGTGTGATGTCAGAGGTGTTCAACCTCAGTTGGAGCAACACATAGACAGGGCTGATCAGAGACTGGAGCAAAACAAGCATTCTCGCTCACAAGCGGTCACAGGATCTCCCAGCTGAGTGCCAGCTTCATTTCAGTTAAAAAGGCACCCCAGTTTCTCAGGGTGAGCGTAGAAGTAGCCAGTGATTAGAGATGATGACCGAATCTTTTTTAAAGCTGCAGTCCGTAACTTTTTTTTTATTAAAAATGATCCGAAATCAAAACTATCTCCTGACCTTAGCCAGATTCACAATGGTATAAGCTTATAATAATATTTTCTAATTTGAGAGGTACGGGTAGGCTTTCGCGGGAAATTCGAGCATGCCGCTGCGTCATTACGTCACGTCTGTAAACAAAGAAGTTGTCCCTGGTTGTAGGCTGTCGCATGTGAGGGTGCTGCAGGTGGCGGATCGTTTATAGACTTTTCTCACAGCAGCTGGAATAATCAAATGTGTTAATTTGATGGCGGATTGTAATCCAGAAATGATTGTGTTTATGAAACACATGTAAATGACTGCAATTAGATTATGTTCCAGTTTTAAATCCGATTACAGATAGCATACGTGGGATTACACAAGTTTTGTATTTTAAAGAAAATCAGTTCTAAGGAAGAATAATTTGCTTTTGGGGTTAAAAGAATTTCTTTATATGAAATTTTAATGGCCACGACCAATTAGAGATAGACTGTAAAGTTACAGAAATTGAAAATTACATGTGTAAACGCTAATACACACTACATACATGTAGTCATGCAATGTGAGCTAATTTATATTTAATCACCATTGGTAGTGTGATTTATTGTAATGCTTTTTTCCTCAGTTGATCAGAGCAAAAGTGGCAGACATATTACTTAATTGTTTAGATGACAATATCCAGTGAAAATTCTTATTTGGGCAATACTTCCAAGACAGAATCTGTGATTCCTAAGTACAGTAAATATCCACACCGGCGCAGTGACTGACAGCCACACATCAAAACATTAGATTTATCCACACTGAGGTGCCATGCCGGTGCACAACCCACATAAAGAAAATAATTCCACAAATAACTGCAATTGCAGGTTTCAAACAGAGATGGCGACAAAGATGCAAAACTTACAGACTGCAGCTTTAATCAAAGCGAGTACGCACATACACTTACTACAGGCATCTGAAGAGGGGTGAGGACACGTATGTTTAGTGCTGTTGCAGGGCTATTGTTTAACACTGGGGACAGAGGGCGTGGTTATAATGGGGGGGGGGGGGGGGGCTAGTGGTTGCTGTTGCGGCTGTGTATCACCCAAACATGTCACACACATTCTGACAATCCAGCACTGTACGTGTATGTGAATAAAGCAACAAGCCTCAAGTAGGCATGTTGCTTCAATAAAGCTATATGGTATGGTACAATTCTCAGTACCTGTTACTACAGTCTTCAGTGTCACATGATCCTTCAGAAATTAGGCTATTCTAATATGCCGAATTGGTGCTCAAGTAACATTTATGTATACTTCAGTCATGAAACTCTAGATGGCGCAAACTGACGGGTATTAACGTAACTGATGATATTCACAGCATTAAATGACTTGGCACAAGCTGATTGGTTCATGCTGCATACGCAACGAGCTTGCTACTTCACATTTAAATGGCTGGTTAGCATTCACTTGAGCATTTGCAGCGCGCTTTCAGAGTTCCTCTGAAACCCACCACCTTCCCCAGCTCCACCTGTATAGATCTGCTACGGGTTATTTTATATGCTATTTGTGCAGCAGCAGTATGTCTTAAATACTCACAGCACTGTATCGATATATGCATTGGCAATAGCAAAACTCCTGTATTTGCCCGCCATATAGACAACTACAGCAATAACCAGCAGCAGAAGCAATTCAGCAGCAGCAGTGTAGCAGATCAATTCTGCCAAGACCAAATACATTAACATTGTCATAACCATTACCATGCTAAAATCTTCCAAGAGCTGTCATGATTGAAATAATTATTACAGTTTAAAACTGCTTTTTTTTTTTAATTTTGTAAAAATTTTCGTGTTTTTATTAAGATAGGATAGTATAGAGTAGACAGGAAGCGAAGTGGGAGAGAAAGAGGTGGGGATGGGATTGGGAAATGACCTCAAGCTGGGATTCAATCTCGGGACACCACAACGCAACAAGGTTATTGGTGCCGACAAAACGGCTTAATATTTTTGTGGAAACTGTGATACTTAAAAGAAAAGCATTTATCTGAAATAGATTTTTGTAAATCAATACTACGCATTGTTATACAGACAAACAGAGAACTGATGAACCTGAAGAAAACATGTGAGAATTCCACATGCTCGGTTCCTTTTCAGCTGCCTACCTAAACCGCATGTTAAAGTTCCTGACAAGACAGCTGGTCTGTAAGGAAGACAATAAAATTGTTGCATTCTAAGACTCTCTTAACATGTTACAAAGCTGTCTTTGTATCAGTGAGATGGCTCTCTAGGGTTTTGAACAGAGCTTTTGTATATTATGATTAACTTTACCTCTCGTACAGGTCGGCTCTCGCTCCTCCACAGGCCGTTGACGGTTTTGGTGGGTGCTATGGTGACAACAGGTGGGGTACTGGGTATGCTGTGGCCCCCAGGAGGCACTATAACTGGACCCATGGGGCCTCGCTTGGGCGTACTAACTGGGGAGCTGTGGTTAGTGGCTGGAGATGAGACAGGAGATGATTCGCTGCTGATGGAAGATCCTGCTAAAAGAGAGGAAACAGGAGTGAAACGTAATTCTGTAATCAACTTCATGCCATGTATCTAGGTATTGTTCCTTGATCCTACTAAGTGAGAGGAAAGAGAAGAGAAACAGTTTATCAGTCATTCTGTAATCCACTTCATGCCATTTATCTAGGTATTGTCTCTTTATGCTTAAAAACAAAAAATATGTGATCTCTGCATGAGATTGTAGCTTATAAATAAAAGCAAATTGAAACCCACATTGCAAACACACTGCACCAGCTTCTTACACATCTCTGTACGAGTTACGACTTAAAGCTGTGTGCGCACCTGTTTATTTTTGACTAGTTCTGTTTGAAGTGGAAAGGATATATTATATAAATATAAATGTCTCGTGGAGGAGTAGAGAGACAGACAGCCTACATCAAACAGATGGAGACAGGGAGGAGAATTCATGAAGAGAGATGACAGGAAAAGCTCTGACAAGAGAGAGAAAAAAGAAAGTCCTGCATGGACATCCAGCCAATTACAAATCCAGTGCTATATCATCGCTCTCTAAAGCTGTTATCATTGGTGCACCTCTACACACACTCCATCTGTCCCTCAGTCTGTCAGTTTGTCCGCTGTAAGAGGTGAGCAGAGCCTAACACAGACCTGGGCATTTTACGGCCCCGGGCCATATCCGGCCCTCTGGATATCCTTGACCGGCCCGCGTGAAGTAATTGGTTAATTAAAATTCAAACGCAAATGGAGCCGTGCAATGCCCAGGTCTGATATAGCGTCAGCGTAAATCTACATTATTTAGCTATTTGTCCGCAACATGACATAAATAACCTATAAACACATAATACAACCGCACTGCTTTTATTTTGAAGGCAACAATATATGTTTTTTTAATTTACATACGTCCGTGCATGTGACTGTACGCACCCTCACTGAAATGTGTTCGCGATCATGTAGAACAGCATTCAAGAGTTCGCCGTTAGCCCTTAAATATGTTAGCTAACATTAAAAAAAAGAAAGATTGATGCAGAAGACATGGACTTCTAAGTATGTATTTACTGAAGTCAAAAGTAAAGCTGTGTGCTTAGTTTGTGGAGAACAGATTACAATTTGACTAAACACAGAGAAATACAAGAATTTGACGGATGCAGAGCGGGCACAGACATCTGAAGCTTTGCTAGCTAAGCTGCAAAAGCAGCAAGGACTTTTTACCAAGCTTCATACATCGAGGGATGCAGCAGTCAAGTCCAGCTTTGTGATATCCCACAAAATCGCGAAAAACAGTAAGTCATTCTCTGATGGGGAGTTTATCAAAGAATGTTTGGTGGACTCTGCAGTGTTAATATGCCCGGACAGAAAAGAAGCATTTTCGAATGTGCTGCTCTCCAGGCAAACCGTAAAGAGACGAGTCGAGGATATCGCAGGAAATCTGGAGTTTCAGCTGCAAAACAAAGCGGACAATTTTGACTTTTTCTCCTTGGCTCTGGATGAGAGCTGTGATGTCCGTGACACAGCCCAGTTACTTATATTTCTACGTGGAATAACGAAAGACTTTGAGATGACGGAGGAGCTGGCAGCTTTGCGGTCTATGAAAGGGACTTCCACGGGCAGCGATTTGTTCACAGAGGTAAATTCATGCATGGACAAACTGGGACTAAAACGGGACAAACTGATATGTGTTATAACCGATGGCTGTCCAAATCTGACAGGAAAAAATGTCGGACTTTTGAAACGGATGCAAGATAAAGTGACTGAAATAAACCAAGAACAGAAATTGGTACTTTTGCATTGCATTATACTTCAGGAGGTGTTGTGTAAGTCAGTGCTAAAAATCAACCATGTTATTGATGTTGTGACTAAAATAGTTAACTTCATCAGGGCAAGAGCACTGAATCATAGACAGTTTGTTGCACTTTTGGAGGAGCATGAAAGTGAACATAGTGACATAGGCTACCACACAACTGTCAGATGGCTCAGCCTGGGCAAAGTGCTTAAAAGAGTATGGGACTTGAGAGCAGAAATTCAGGAGTTTTGTGAGAAGAAATGCAAGGATATCCCAGAGCTCTCAGATGCAGACTGGATGGCAGATCTGGCTTTCCCTGTTGATGTGACTGCACTTATGAATGAACTAAATACCAAGCTGCAAGGCAAGGCCCTCTTTGTACATGAAATGTACAGCTTAGTGACAGCTCTCCGGAGAAAGTTTAAGTTACTTTCAAGCCAATTGGAGGGCAACGTTCTTACCCACATGCCAACACTGAAAGAAGTCACACCATCAGCTGATCACCTCCACAAGTACTCGCCCATGTTAGGGGCACTGCATGGTGAGTTTGCAAGGCGATTTGAAGACTTCAAAACAACTGAGAATGAAATGCACATGATTTCTTCTCCCTTCACTTGCTGTGTGGACAATGACCTGCAGTCTAATAAACTACTGCAGAGCATTTTAAGTCAGAATCCCCACTGCATTTTTATTCCTCTCTCAAAGAAGAAAACATTCCACACATTAGGAGGCATGCACAGAGGATGTTGGTTCTCTTTGGATCTACCTACATTTGTGAACAAACATTGTCAGTGATGAAGTTTAACAAATCCAGATACTCTCTCAGTGATGATCACTTGTGTGCTGCCCTTCGCATATCCACCTCAGATATTCATCCTGACTTCAGTGCACTTGTTCAAGCCCAACACAGGTTAGCTTTCTCTCATAGATAAAACAATTAGATAAAACAATCAAATGTTTTATATAAAGTTGATGTTGTGATGCTGGTCTTTAAAACACATGCACTTGCATTTTTGTACAAGTTGACAGTTTTTGAAACTTCAAAAAAATGTTCAAGCCCAACACTGGCTAGATTTCTCTTACTGAACAGAAACAGAAAAAAAAAAAAAAAAAAAAAAAGAACTCAGGTAAAACAATCAAACAACACTGGGGCATTTATTGCTTTTTTTATATGAAGTTGATGTTGTGATCAGGGATTAAAGTTTCCGTCAGTTCATAAAGACAGTCACTTGCGTCATTCCTGAATGATTCAGCCGTTTGAAAGAATCAGTGACTTGCTGCCACCTGCTGGCAGATTTAGTTTAATTTTTAACGTATAATTTCAGTTATTTAAATCATATTTCTGTATTCAAAATTGTATATGTAATACATTAATCTCCACATGAATTTATGAAGTTAATTGCACTCATGCTACCTCTGAGACTGAAAATGTACCTACACGCAACTTTTGTGTTCTTCTGTGCCAGTACAAATTAATTTATTAATACTAATTTCATATGATTGGTAACTTATTTGTTTCTAATGTGGCCCCTTGGGAAAATTAACTGCCCAGCCCTGGTCTAACATAACACTAGCCAATGCACAAAAAACTCAAAACTCACAGGCACATGTGGAATATTTTTATATTAAAAAAGTACTTCCGCTAAAAAAAAAGAAAATTGTCATTATTACTCACACTCATAGTTGATGTTCAGCTGAATATAGCCTCAGTCACCATTAACTTTCACTGCATCTTTTTCCATACAATCAAAGTGAATGGTGACTGAGGAGTTCATCTGCTAAACATGTCTTGTGCCCCACAGAAGAAAGTGGTCCCAGTTTGTATTAGATGTCTTTAACTACTACGAACTTATAAAAAGAAGCATTTGATACAAAGGGCTTACTGTATACACACATGCTAAAGCTCTTTTAAGATTCACATTTGCTGCTACTGACATTAAGTGTTAGGGATGAGGTAGGTTTAATTGCATACAGGTACTTTAAATGTAAGATCAATGTAACAACATGTATGCACACCCTAGGTCTTTAACCCTACCTCTGGGTACCCACCATCCTGCAGAGTTTAGCTCCAACAAGGTTTTTTTTTTTTTTTAAGAACGATTTCTCAGGTAACCTAAAAATGTGTGTGTTTTAACTTCTAAATTAACTGCTTTTTTCTCTCTCTCCCAAATAATGCAAATTTGGTCACACTTTAACGTCCAATTCTCGCTATTAACAAACCAATAACTATGACTTTTGCCTCAATAAAAAACAAATTTGCTGCTTATTTATAGTTAGTAAGGTAGTTGTTAAGTTTAGGTATTGGGTAGGATTAGGGATGTAGAATATGGTCATGCAGAATGTGTGCTTTATAAGTAATAATAAACAGCCAATATGTTAATAAAATATTGTTAAGAGTTAAGAGTGCAACTAGTTAAGAGTGAGAATTGGTCCCTATACTAAAGTGTTAACTTAAATTTTACCCGGTGCAGAAAATATGCCTTAAAAATGGAGCAGGATAATAATCTGAATAAGAACTACTTTTCAGTCACCTCAGCCATATTCATTCGAGTGTCAAGACGTTTAAGTCCAGATGATGTCTGTAAAACAGGAAGGGAAGACATTAGGAGCTAGTGTTCTCAGAAGAAAGCTTTTAAGAGAAATGCCACAAAGGTTTCTGTTAACACCAAAGGAAAGGAGCAAAGGTGAGCAGAGGTGAAGAGGCGCTTGCTGCAGTAATTACAGCTGCACACCGTTAAGCGCGCATGCAAAGTGATAAAGCGAAAGAGAGAGGGAGAGAGAGGGAGAGAGAATGAGAAAGAGTGAGAGTGAATCTACATCAGCAAATCGCAGCTGAGTCCCAAAGACATGAGTGTCTCCTCCTGTCTCATTCAGTCATTTAACACAGGCTACACACACACACCTTAGACCAGAACCAGCATCTATAACTCATGCAGTATCCCAACTGAAATAGGGCTGCAAATAATGATTATTTTCAAAGGTTAGGATGGTTAAGAGGATGTATTAGTGCTAACTAACAATAAACAAGATAAACAAAATAATTTGAAAATACATGATACTGAGACTTGCCTAATATCAGAACAATTTTTGGGTTCACTTGATTGTATTTGATTTAACTTCAAAAGTCTCTCTTTTTGATTGGGCCAGGTATTCTTTTTATTCAGTGATCAAACCACTGTTGATATTTCAGCCCTAAACTGAAACTCTTGAATAAGTGATTTGGAACAATCTACATAAGCAGCAACTTGTGAAGTGAATGAGAGATTCGACCCACAACAGATTTCAAAACAAGAGGAATGACACGACAAAGTACACACAAACTTGCTAGAGGACAGTCTGTATTTAAATTGTGATTTCTTTTTTTATTGATACATTTCACAATTGAATGTGTAATTGTAAATATATTATCAACATATATATCTCTACATCTGCCATCTTGGATTTACTTTTTATGGTATTGCCTTATCCATGATGGATGAATGCCATTCTGCTAGAAACTGGACAAAAATAAGGTATGAGACGAGGCAGTGTGATTAAGTTGCCTAATTTTTGTAACGTTCATGTCAGGAGTGTAATGCCTATGATGCCTTATACTGCTGCCTACAGAGGCAGTTCCCTATTACACAACAGCGGTGTGATGCCTGTAGTCATTACTGATAGCTGCTCATCTGCTGCCGTTTCTCACGGTTTTCTCATTTGTTTCTCCCAGTGTGATACACAGGACACAGTGAATAATTCAACAGGACTGCAGGCACGTGCAGCAAGATACCCCCGCCCCCCGCCTTTATAGCTTTCTTCTATTTTATTCACTCTGACACGCGCTCATCCATCAAACATCATCATCCTCCTGCAGTTCCTGTGAGTGTGGATCTGTCAGACACATTTATATTGTATGTGTCTTTACAGCA
Organism: Sinocyclocheilus anophthalmus; assembly: GCA_018155175.1. Classification (NCBI taxonomy): domain Eukaryota; kingdom Metazoa; phylum Chordata; class Actinopteri; order Cypriniformes; family Cyprinidae; genus Sinocyclocheilus; species Sinocyclocheilus anophthalmus. The sequence continues at coordinate 67,581 of JADLZN010005354.1, forward strand.
TTAGCACTAAATTACAGCACCAAACATCATCACAAGAGAATGTGTGTGAGACGGAGAGGCAGGCATCAGATCTCTCTCAAGCAGGTTTTATGGTTGTCTTTTCTTTCAAATGAAACACACACAGGCAGATGGGCCTCTCATTGACACACACGCACACCATCTGAGTCAAACTGGTATGCTTTTATGAGATGCTAATGATATTCAAATGTATTCAGTGCGATGCGTCTGTGCAAGCTGCTCTCAGAGGAAGCTGTTCCCATATATGGACTAGAGGTTCCAACACTTCCTGTCACGCTCTGAATGCCACCTAAATGAACAGATTTCACACTGCAAAGAAAGAGAGAGAGACTGTGTGTGTGCATGCCCGTGTGATTAATGTGCATCTCTGTTCTCTGAGGGTTCATCTATTAGCCCACCTCTACCTCACACTGACCACACACACACACACGTCTCAGGCTGCATTAGAACAGCATCAGCAGTTAATTAAACAGCCCATTTCACACCTGGTGTGAGAGCAGAACTCAACACGCCTCAGTCCATATGCTGCCCCACACACACACAAACACACGTCATTGTTTTTTGGTGCCCTCACATGGTTCATTCCGTGAAACAGCAGATATCATGACCATATCATATCATATTATGACCATTCTGAACAAACACACATCAGTTTTGTACTTTCCACAGCTAGATCTTAAATTAGATGAAATCACATAAGAGACTAATTTCTATGCACTCTATTTAGCTAGCAACTCCACACGGCACACAAATAGTGCACAAGGAACCAAACCCACATCTTATTCCAGTAGAGTTTTTGGAAATGAGACATGATACTGTAATGAAGTATAAAAATACACAGCACACACAAATAATTTACTCAAACCTGTATGCATTTCTTTCTTCTATGGAACACAAAAGCACATATTTTGAAAAATGTGTCCTTTTATGTAAGGCAGAATAAATAAATACATACAGGTGTGGACAGGTAAATGACGACAAAATGTCATTTTAGGGTGATCTCGTTGACACGTTATTTGAAAACCCCCACCACACAAAATATTCATTAAGAACCTTTACTAGAAAAAAGTAAAATTTTATTAAACTGGCCTATTATATATTATTTATCATATCTCAGTTCTGTTTATCTTGCTTTGTCCACCATCCTTTCTGGATGCTTTCACTGAGTCTGTCACATTTTAGGACTGCCCTATCTGAAGCTTGTGATGCCACTTACCTTTCGAGAACAGCCTTCACACCAGGAGCATACCTATGATGCTTTAACTTGTCACCAGTTTGTGGAACAGAGCCACCATCACTTATGTGAGTGTGACGATAAGCTTGTGTTATGTATGCAGCCTGTTTCTACAGATGGAAGGCCACAAAAAAACAGGGTACCCCTACCCCCCAGGGCCACGTCTGCCGCTCTCTCTTCTCAAACAGAACTAGGGACTTACTCCTCCCCTCTACTCCTGTGTCTCTGTCTCTGCTGGATAAAGGATGAGCCCTTTAATATCCAAGTCCAAATGGAGCAGTTAATTAATCACACACACCACACCTGCTGTGAGAGACACACATTGACCGTGTTCAGAAATTAATATTTGTGTACTGCATACTACAACTTTTTTCCCTTATTGTCTAGTATGCAACCATAAACATTTGACATTGACATTGTATCCAATTATCTCAGAAATAAATGGTTGTATAATGTAATGGAAATAAATGGCATTTGTAATCCAATTTTGAGTATAGGCAACGGGGTTAAATGGACCACCTCTGATTATCATATTGGAGGAGGAAATATAACTGTGAAATAAAAATAAAAACAACTATGAAAACAGCTAAAGAATAAATACACAAGTGCATACGTACAGAAATAACTAATTGTAAAACAAATGTAAATAAATATATTTCAAATATAAATCCAATAAATTATTATTACTAATTGAATGAACACATTAGTAAATTAATAAAAAATAAAATCAAGGATTAAAAAAAGAACTTAAATCATTGTATACAATTCAGTTTTTTACTTGAGTGTTAATTAATTTACTGATTATTACATTTTGAAATTTCAGTTTTATGGCTAAATGAAAACTTTAATTTCAGATTTGGTGTTTAGTTAAAAAAATAATTTTGATGCCTCGCAAATTTACTTATTTATACTAATTTACTTATTTAGGTATTTATCATTTAGTTTGTGCAGTATACATATTTCACATTCATTAAAATTAATTAATTAATTTATTTATTCATTCATGAATGAATGAATAAATAATTAATTCATTATTTTTGCAGGTTTTGTCCTCCAAAGTACAATGTGTTTTTAACAGGAAATCTCACAACGGGAACTGTATGTTTATTTACACACTCTCTTGCCTCAGCAACTGAAATAAAGTTTTGGGAAACTGGATGTCAGCCTACACCCAACTTGCCATTATTCAGATCACTGTCACTTACCCATTTCACTGGCCCAGTCTGTATGCTCCTGCGGCCTACCTACAACTGTCTGGACTGGAGACAAATCAGACAGACACTGGGAAGAGGCGTTTCTGGAGCTGTTTTTAACAGTGAGAGTGACCTAATCATAATGTGCATCAACTGTCTGTTTTTAAATGCCACCCACAGATGGGCTACAGATACAGACACAATGAGAAAGAGAAACAGAAGGCAGAGTTAACACAAATGATGAAACAAAGCTAGCTGAGTGCTAGTGCTGAGCATCAGCATAACGTCTCCACACTGCTGTATATCCTGACCAAGGAAGCTCACAAAGGAAGAGACAATATGGTCAACCCACCAGAGTTTGCTTTTTAATTGATGTTTAGAGGCAAGTAGATGTGTAACTAGACCTAACTCAAAGGTGGGCTTTTGGATAGTGTCTCAATCTCATTTCATTCTTCATTTACTGTCAGGTATCTCACAAGCTTTGTCAAATTCAGAGACTAGTTGAAGCAGCAAAGAATGGTCACAATGCAAACAATGCACAGAACAAGAAGGAGGGGCAACGATAGCTGGTAATGTCTGAACTGGAACAATATGGGTTTTGATTGTGGTCTTATGTGTTTATTTTCTTCTTAACACTATTCCAGCATCTATGGTTATATTATTGGCGGGAACCAGTTAATCCATACATAAGTCTGTCTTACACACAAGTTGGGGGGAACAATTTAGAATCTTCAATTCACCTGACCTGCATTTTTTTGTTTTTTGTGGGAGGAAACCGGAGTACCCGGAGTAAACCCCCGCTGACACAGGGAGAACATGCAAACTCCACACACCTGCTGGGGCTCGAACCAGGGACCTTCTTGCTGTGAGACAACAGTGCTAACCACCTAGCCACTCTGCCACCCTGATTGTGGTCTTGTAAATCCAGCATTTTACACACAACTTATTAGGATACATAAAATTAAAATCACAGCAGGGTGCTGGATCCATTCACACCCAAGCGTTCTCTATATGGACAGCTCTTCCTGGGTCTGCTGGAGAGCACTCACACTAGGGGACAAGCAGGAGAAGACAGGAAGCATGTGGTATTCTGGCAGACTGTTAAAGACTGCTTCCCTGCTGAGACACTGTCTACAAACACAGCCGAGCACCATGTAGAGAATACGTGTGTGTACCTTATTCAGGCTACATACACAAACACCATTCCGTGTGTACACAGACACACATGATGAACATATCTGTAGAAAATGCCACTCTCTGTGGGCACACAGTAATGAAGCAGCATCTGGCCCAAACTGGTTACTTCCTTAAACTCCAACAGTTAAATGGATTGTTCACCCAAAAATGAAAAATCTTTTATCATTTACTCACCCTGAAGTTGTTCTGTATGAGAGCTTTTCTGTATTTTGAAGAATGTTGGTAACCAAACAGTTGACAGTAGTCACCGACTTAGCCACTGTCTGATCATTTGAATCAGGTGTGTCTGATTAGGTTGGCATACAACAGCTGTGTCCAAAAGCATATGCCTTGTTGCCCTATCAGATAATGACTTTCCAGGCAGCGTACCTCCCTAAAATGATTTCAGGCATACTTCTGAGACAGCATAGTAGTTTAATGATCTACAACAAAATAGAGAGCGCTTTGGGGATAACTAAGTGAATATTACATTTCTATAGTACTAATTTCTAGCTAGAAATGAGATTGAATGTGGAAATAACATTTACATTAACAGACAAACTGACCAAAAACCACAGCTTTTAGATGCCATAGCTCAACTGTTATAGAATCAAACCCACAGTCCTGTGGGATATCATAGGCAGCGAAGAATACCTTTATGGTGCCTTCAAAAATCTATCAGATGAAGGTATCTCAGCAGACATGATGTGACATGATCATTGGATTCAGACATGCCTTGTTGCCTTCCTACCTCCATATGCTGCCTGTGGAGGCAGCATTTTTCAGCTTTTGGGCGCAGCCAAAATGTGTAGTGTTAGGGGGTGGGGGTAACATAAAGTAGCCTGCTCAGAACTTTTTCCAAACATGATAATACATAGTATTGGAAGTAGCAGAATTCAATGTTTAGCTCAGTATACAGTTCTTTCACTCAATCTCTATGGGGCCCTAGGAGCCAACAACATTGGATCATGACCTGAGCCATGAAATACTGACGCTGTTGAGATAATGCCACTGTAGTCCCGGCATGACCAAGACTTTCAAGGAAAAGCAGACTTCATTCAGTCCAGTTTGATTTCCACTAAAGGGTCATTATCATAGCAATAAAGGGACGACACCGAGGGTACATCTGTGTCCTTGGAGCACTGACACATGGGTCAGGGATCAAATGTCAGGGGGTCACAGCTTACCTCTGGGTTCCTCTGCCTGCTTGGCCAGCTTGCGGAGAGCGGCGGCAAATCCCGAGTGGGCGGACTGAGATGCAGGACTGCCATTGGTCACAATAGAACTGTTGAGGGGAGATGGGGTGAGGGGACTGACTGTCGCTGTGGTGCGGGTCGCTGTGGAAATCATGCCTAATGATGGTGACTTTGGCTCATGGCTCATGCCTGAAGGAGACAGAGAAACAGAGTGAGATATTAGAAACAATAAACAGGATACATGGACCCCAACACTGACAGGTTGACTCATTGAGGATGTAAACAGCCTGACACAAAAAACACTGTCTGACCCTAACAGCTGCAGGACAGAGTAGAAGAAGAAGAGGTCAAAGATTATGCCCAAGGTCAGCTTGTCTGTCCACCAGCATCCTAAATGATTCCTATAATCCTAGGCTAAAATCCATAGTCTTTGATCACTGGTTTGACATGTTAACTGACAGCCAATTAATGGCCGTCGCGATCAAATTTTACCCCTGACGAAATTCTGGCAGCATTAGAAGATTTGGCACACAGTCCTACAGTATGATGTCTCCTACGACGAATGACAAACTGTCTTCGTTTTTCAAGACAAGCCATGGTCATTCTTAAATACGCCGCTATTGCCGCCATTCATATACTTTTCATGGTAGCCAACATCATGAATGCGTGTAATGCAGCTCGCAGTCACTGAACTTGTATGGACTGATAATGTAAAACTCTGGACAAGTTTTCTTGTGCACACCTGTTTTTTTAACGCGTCTTGACTGTCGTACAGTCTGACATTAATTACAACTGAGATCCCAAAGTGTGACATGATCATCATGTTTGTACAGTCTGACAAGCAACAATCGTAAAGGACTATTAAAAATCACACAGTGTGCGCCCGGCTTAAGAATTAGAGGAACACAGGCATGTAGTACCTACTGCATACTAAAATGTGATAATATAGAATAAAAATGTTGATATTATTAAAATAAAATAAAAAACTACAGGGGCTTAGACATCCATCTAATATGTAGTCAAGCTCACTAATCAGCTAGTTGACAATCACAACCCTGAAAAACAGCAAAAGTGCAGCAGTATTTGTGTGAGAATTTTGGTGTAATCTTTGATGACCAGCTGACCTTCAAAGACTACACTGCAAAGACTGTTCGATCTTGCAGGTTTGCATTGCACAACATCAGAACGATTAGGCCCTTTCTAACGGAGCATGCTGCACAAATTCTTGTTCAGGCCCTTGTCATTTCTAGGCTGGACTACTGCAATGCTCTTCTGGCTGGACTTCCATCAGGCACAATCAAACCTCTACAAATGATTCAGAATGCAGCGGCACGACTAGTCTTCAATGCTTGCATATAGAACAGCCACAGGCTCAGCACCTGCCTACTTCCACTACTACAAATCTACATCCTCTCCAGAAGTCTGAGATCCGCTAGTGAGTGACGGCTTGTAGTACTATCACAGAGAGGCTCAAAATCACTTTCCAGAACATTCTCGTTCACCATTCCTGGCTGGTAGAATGATCTTCCCACCCCATCCGGAAAGCTGAATCCCTGACAATTTTCAAGCGACAGCTGAAAACTCATCTCTTTCGACGCTACTTTACTTCATCCTAAATTAAAAATAATAAATAAATCGTCTTTCTCTTTATTTATTCCTTCCCTTTCTAGCTTGTACTTATTTGAACAATGCCTGAAGCTTGGTATTATGAGCACTTCCTGTGTCTGTTCGCCTCTTTAAAGGGTTTGTTCACCCAAAAATGAAAATTCGCCCACATATTGCTCACCCTCAAGTCATCCTAGGTGTATATGACTTACTACCTTCAGACGAATCCAGTCGGAGTTAAAAATTGTCTTTGATCTTTCAAACTGTTTAATGCCACCCAGCAGGTGTTGCATGCATCAGTCCAAAAGAAGTGAAATACAGCACATCCATCCATAATAAGAAGTGCCTCACATGGCTCCGGGGGGTGAAAAAAGGCTATTGGAGATGAGGGATTGCACCGATATGAAATTTTGGCCGATAACGATAACGATTAGTCTTTATGTTTGAAAGCCGATAACCGATATGTTTGCCGATAAATCTATATCCAAATTTTTTTATACTTTTTGAGAGCCTGATTACAACAAAGGTCTCATCATTAAAAGCCAAATTCCCAAATACTTTAACATAAGCAGCCTAGTTTGAACGGTGTACGTTTTAAAAATATTTTACTCTCCCATTACCAAATTTAGTCAAAAAAGTCTTACAAATAAATAAAATAAAGCATAAATAATGCAAACAAGTCACTGAACATCATTACACGTGTAAAGAATCAAAATAAATGCGCCACAGATCAATAAAACGGAATAGCCTCTGCACGGACAATAATAAAATTATTTTAATTACTAAACCATATCGTTGATGAAAATAATAAGAGAAAAATAAAAGTGGTTGTTATTAATGTTAATAATGTATCAATGATTTTGAAAAAAAAACAAATTAATACCACTGTTTTAAATAACAGCCGTTTGAGCTGCGCGTGCTGAAACTGAAGAGCTGAATGAATACGGTAAACTTAAGCGTTTTGCTGGCAGCTTATTTAACACAAGGAAATGCATCCTGAGATTAATAATACAACATAAACATAATATTACAAATTATATATGCACAAAATGATGCAGTTATTGCGTGCTATAATCAGAATGTGTGATCCTGTTGTGGATGCGCTCTTCCCATATCAAACACTGAAACACAGCAACTAAACCCAAAGAATACACAACGTTTTATTATAATAATGTTCTAATTAGAATGTTATATACACAACATTCACAATCATAGTTATTAATGTTGTGCACTGCTGTTTGAGCTGCGCGCGCTGAGCTAAAGATGATCACCGGTAAAATGAAGCCCTCTGTTAGCGTAAACAAACGCATTCTATATGAGATAAATCATATATACATCAAATAAACACAATATTACAATATTACAATTGCACAAAAGGCTGCAAACGAACAGCGCTCATCTGAAGTGTCTCTGAAGGAAATAGTGTATTATTTATCGGCTTTAAGATATCTGCCAAATTTTCTTATCAGGCCGTTACCGATAACAGAAAAAATGAGCATTTATCGGCCGATATATCGTGCATCCCTAGATATTTTTCTTACAAAAATGCATCAATTCACTACAGGAGGCCTTTGTTCACCCCCCCGGAGTTGTGCGAGACACTTTTTTTTAATGGATGGCCGCTTTTTATTTAACTTCTTTTGGACTGATGCATGCAACACCCGCTGAGTGGCATTAAACAGCTTGAAAGATCAAAGACCATTTTTAATATAACTCCGACTGGAATCGTCTGAAAGAAGAAAGTCATACACCTAGGATGACTTGAGGGTGAGCAATTTATGGGCTAATTTTCATTTTTGGGTGAACTAACCCTTTAAGAAGAATCGCTTTATGTATTCCCCAATTGTAAGTCGCTTTCGATAAAAGCGTCTGCAAAATGACTAAATGTAAATGTTTTTTTGCGGTTGTCAACAGAGATCCGGTACAAATAAGCAAGAAAACAAAAAACACTATCGGCAGCTTTAGATATTTTAAAATTAATAAAACAAAGTATAAAGTTAACAATTGTGATTTTAAAACAAAACAATGACCAAGAGGCTCCATGTTTGTTTGTGGGCAGGATATGCAGTAATAATCAGTGAGCAATCAGTCACTCTTTTTCTTTCACGGCAGTAGAAACAGAGGCCGGTTCTTAATGCTGATCACAGATCCACTGCCATTTCAGTACAAACAGGGGTGAGAGAGACACACATATAGAGGAGCTCTCTGCAGACCTGTTCACCCACTGCACTACACACGAACTGCTCAGAGCAATTAATAATGAAATAAACAACAGCAGCAGTAGCACTGAAACACTGATCCTCAGACTGACACTTCACACAGCGCAGATGTAAAGTGCTACTGTGTTCACATTCCTGCTCACAGATGCATGATGGGGACTCGCAAACACACTAGCACACAATCTCAACACCTGTACATTAATGTCACACACACACACACACACACACACATGCACACACACGCACACAGTCTGTCTGTTTCGGTTTACTCAGTTCACAAACTGTCGCTCTTTCAGAAAAAAAATGTTTGGAGCTTATCTAACAAAGCAACACACACACACAACACAATCCCTTTTCGTCAAGTGAAACGTTCAGTGTAGCAGCTGCTGCAATATCACATAACCCTCCTCCTCTCCACCCATAATTCCTCTGCCCCTCTGAGATAACACAGAAAGAGAGACAGGGGGAGGGGGATACTCTGGATATCCTTATCCAGAGGTGGTGGCATGTTCTGACATGCTCTTCCACTAAAACAATCTCCTTCCCCCATGTCTCGCACTCTCAAAGGCACATCTGTGCTCCACCCCCTATATAAACAGCAAGACAGATGAGAACAAGTACTAATGGGCAGTTCAAACCAAGCAAAACTTTTTACCGCTACAAGCATTTTAAGCCAAAAAGAAAATGTGTGTATCCCTTCACTCTGGTTGTTTGTGTTTCATATAGGAAGGGGCCATGAATCAGCTGCTATAGGTGCCATTTGTTTTGGAGTGATATAGGAACAAAAAGCCATTATTACTATACTCATATCACACTTATTAGCAACCACATATGGGTGACCAGTTTTTGTCCATAAGATGCTGTAACATGTAAAACTACTTCCTTGCACTACTGATTAAGCATATTGTTTGGAAAAGGTCCAATCCGCAGTAACTACTTCTGTTTATCTGAAACTTTGAACAATTGTAAATAAAAAATAAATAAATAAAAGCTTTGCAAATTAAGGTGGATACACACTACCTAGCACCATTTTATCACAACAGCTAATACTGCTTACAGTAGACCGATATATTATCATTATATTGCAATGTTCCTACATAAATGCCATCACTCGATTTTAAACCCATCATTTTATTGCAGAAGAGTGCCAACATATGTCACATTTAGCAATGGATTATTGTTCTTTTAAGCATATAAATGACTACAACAAGATACTCTTTCATTTAGGTACATAGACTTTTTCAGAGCCTGATCACAGATATCACAATCAACCCCACTAACCCCAGAGATGCAGAAACACAACTGATTTAATTTATTGAATAAACTCATGAGTTTCAACCAGCCAACACAAAGGGAAGGTGTTTGTGTGAGGTGTGTGCAGGACGTGAAGGGTTAAATTGAAGTCTAGAAGTCATCACCGTAGGCCACAATGACTCAATTCTCTTTCCTCCTGTTGATGGTCACAGCTTTCTCGTAGAGATATAAAAAGAAAGGGGTGAGGGAGGAACTGATCTCAACTCAACAACATGGCTCATTTTGCTGCATACATGCTCAAACAACTAAGTAGTGTTGTCACAGTACCACAATTTCAGTATTCGGTACCAATACCAGTGAAAATCCACGGTTCTCGGTACCAATTTCGCTACCAAAGCAAAACACAAAAACATGCCAATTAAAAATTTGACTATACTTGTATTTAATCCAAACTGTGTACATATTTAATTTTAAAGGGCTTTTAAAACCTTCTAGAGTTATTGATCCAAGAATAACTACGTTACTTAAAGAAAAAAAAAAAAAAAGCACAGAACCGCTTTTCTGACTGATATGACACAAACAATGTTAACCATTTGTACATTCTCTAACACCATATTTAGATTACAATTACTTTAAAGCCTCTGTGTGTAAAAATAGGAACTATCAGCATGTCTCATGTTTATTCACCGAAGTCAAAGCCTTTTTGGAAAATCTATTTGTGCGGTAAGTTTTGATAGTGTGGCGTGCACCACACATAATCAATGTTGGTAATGAAATGAACTTACCTGCTTGAACTCTTCATTTGAGCCGGGTGTCCTGTCTTTAAAGTGTTTGTGTGTGTTAGTTTGGTGATGTTTTCCTCAGTTGAGGTCGCCATGTCTCAGTACTTTTATGAAGAAGCGTCTGCGCATGCCTTCCATAGAGTGATCAAAACCCCGGGTGACCGGGTACTTCTGTACACCGTACTGAAAAAAACCCCGGTACCGTAAACGGTTTTCATTTTTTTAGGTACCTTACTTGGTAACCGAAGTACAGGCAGGTCTTTTGACAACCTACCCCTAAGTACTTTGAACACAACCCTTGTTTTTTTGTTTATTTTTTTATACAAATAGTCGACAGCACAGCATCGTCTTTTAGTTTCGATCTTTTTGAAAATCCCGCGTCTAATTGTGCCTTGTTTGTAAACAAATCCATGGTAAAATGAGGTGCACAAAGGACCGAGTGCTTGCTGACTTGGTCTGAAGCTTCATTAAAAATAAAGTTAATCCACCCTTTGCTAATGTTGGGATCATAATAGTCCATGAAAAGAACGCTTGGCACTGCACAGCATCTTGTTTCTTCTGACCATCTTTATCATTTGGCTTCGGTGTTAGAACTTCACCTCTAGTTTTTACACTACATGCGGCCCGCGGTGGGTGGGGTTAAACAGGCAGAGATGTAGAAGCAGGCGTTGATCTTCTTCTGCGGGGGTGGTGTTTAGCCACACTATTACATCATAAATTGGCTCATTCCACAAGCTGTCGTTTTGTCAGATTGGCTTCAATATAAGCTGTTTCTAGACCAGGGGTGTCAAACTAATTTTCACTGAGGGCCACTTCAACATTATGGCTGCCCTCAAAGAGCCGGTTTGTTTGTACAACTGTACAAATTACTACTCTTCTCATATCTTGTTAAATAACTTTATGTTATAGTTTATGTCTCTTTTATTTTTATATTACTTATTTTAAGTTATAACTAATTGTAATATGCATCTGCATAGATGTAACAAGATATTTTACGCTCTGTGTTATATTTTAACAAACTTATGAACTGCGTTTTAAAATGAATCTAGTGAGTCAATGATTCAATCACCCATTCACAAGGACAGTCACTTGCTTCATTCCTGAATAAATCAGTCATTTGAAATGAATCAATTTAATGAATGATTCAGTGATAAAATCAGTGACTTGCTGGCAGATTTAGTTTCATTTTTAAAGTATCTTTTCAGTTATTTAAATCATTTAATATTTCTGTATTCAAAATGTTATTTAAAACATTAACCTCAACATGAGTTTATGAATTTAATTGCACTCATGCGACCTCTGAGCCTCATTAAATGTCTGAAAATACACATACAAGCCACTTGTGTGGTCTTCTGTGCCATCTCTCTAGTACAAATTTATTTCTTAAATACTGATTTCATTTCATTGGTAACTTATTCTTATTCTACTTATTATTCTACTTGTTTTTATTCTGTTGCTTTAATTAGAAATGTTAAAAAGCTTAAATATATTTTTTTGATTTTGACATAAAAGATGACATGCTTTTAATAAAGTTAGATAAATGCTATTACAAAATTCCCTGTAAATCACTTTAAGGAGTCAAGTATCACCTCGTAATGGGAAGGTTAATTTTTTTTTTTTTTTTATCAGAATTTTTGATTACTGATTGCTCCTAAATTTTTGACCATGCTCCTAAATTTTTTAAATTAGGAGAACAAGCGCTCCTAAAAAGAAAAGTATCCGTAGAGCCCTGAATGTGGATTTATCTCAGAATTGACTTTGGCCTGCATAGATACGCAATCAGGCGGCGTTAAGTGGAAAAAGAATTGGCGGTAACTCCACGCCCACTCCATGTACCCCAACCCAATAAATAAATAAATAAATACAAACTAAAGTACTAAAAAAGTAATTTTTAATTTTCATAATTTGCAATTAAAGTATATAGGGCCACAATAAATAAATACATAATTGTTTGCGATCGATACAATTCACATTTATTTGTATATCTCTTTTCATGATACACATCATTGAAAAGCAGATTCACAGAAAATGAATGTACATTTAGTTTACAGCACAGTTTAATAAAAAAAATTGCACAAGTTAATCTGCGATACCAAACAGGAACACGGGGTGATGCCAAAAGACCACTAAACGAGCTACCTTGACCTGACTGATCCATGCAGACTTTCTACGCAACCTGGATCGAACCACTGACTTGGCTTCTTGGGCGTAATCAACACAACCCCCCCCTTTTCAGCCAGCCAATCGCAGTATGTAACACTCGTCAGGCCTCGGTCGTCTGTTTTTTTAGCCATCGTAAGCCATTGCTGACAAGAGTCTCTGGCACTGGTGAGTACTATGTTTGTAATTGCATCTTATGCCATCCGTCGTCTGATAACGTTTCTTCCCTCCCTCCTCACTGCATCGCGCTGTTGTGAACGTTACTGTTTGAATGCATTCCGCCTTTACTTGGAGTCCTTGGACTTTCCAGGAGGCTTTACTGGTGTGATCTTTTGTATCCTTTGCAAAAACCGTGCTTCTTTCGTTTTATCATTTTTAAAGGTATTGGTTTCATTAACTGGTCCTTCATGTCAAATCCGAATTACTTCTTATTTTACTCTCGCGCGTGCGAGTGCTGCATCATGGTTGACCCCATGGCTAGTTACGAGGGACTTTTGTTACTGGCGGCCCCTTGGCACCCTATTCGCCGCCTTGCGTTCCGGGACACCTGCTAGAACACTTACATTTAGGCCTGCTAAGCTATTAAATAGCTTATTATACCTTTTTATTGTATCGAATGTACGATTATGTTTTTCATACAGTATACATACATATTATTGTTTTCTGCTGGTGGATGCCACACTCTATGTGCCGTCTGGCACAACTTAAATCAGGAACGAGAGAGTAAGATATTTGTAGCTGCGAACACACATTTAGCGACTGCTGTCTGACCGCTCGAAAGCGAGTCCGTTGTTTTCTGAGAGAGTAAATGGGAAAGTCCACCTGCGAGCGGCAAAGATTTGCGCTTGCGCATTTATGCGTCTCTTGGCATAGGCTATTTCATCTTGCTCTTGTACATTTTTGTCATAAAATAACTCCATAGACTGCCTCAAACTAACTACTGAAATGAAAGAGAGTCGTGTCTGAAAGCTGGCATCTTTTTTTATTTGTTAAATGACCGAGAATCGCTATCGTGTTTATTTGCCATCGGTGGTGCTCAATGCAGGTCACTTGATTGTCGACAGCACTTTGTATTATTTCTTTGAGCCGTCCACGCAGTCGTCATCATTGCTATGGTATGTTATTTTCACAGATAGAACATGACGGCTGCGCAAATGGCTTTTCAATGCCAGTCTCAGTTTTTATTGTATTTCTTATTTTGATATTGTAATTTCTGGGATGAAAAAAATAATACAGACATAGGCTAATTGAAATGCGGTACACAGCTTTTAAGACAATCATATGCTCTCGCGGGCCACATAAAATGATGTGGCGGGCCAGAATATGCCCGCGGGCCTTGACATGTGCTTTAGACTAACAAAAACTCTTAAGTTTTGAAATTTACAGGATGTTTTTATAGTACAATGACTTCTTATATGTCAAAAGATCAAGGTATTTTTGATTTCTCAGTTCATGACCCTTTTAATGGTTAAGTTAAATTTTTGTAATCAAAACAAATGTATAATTACTTAATTAAAATCGTGAAATAATTTAACATAAGTTTATGATGTTTAACCAAAAAAGGACACAATGAAATCCATTTTTATTTTCCAAAATCCGCTTTTCCATTGTAATTTATGTGGATTCCTTTTTAATTAAATTCTAATAATGAAAAAGCATGTCAAATTAATTTTTACTAAAAGATTAATATTTTAACAATAATAGGGCCATATGAGATTACTCAGAAACTCTGTTGTATTTTTTTTGTTGGTTTATGAAATTTTCTCAGTAAAAATTGTGATATGGACATTAAAATAAAAACATTAACAATTTAAATTAAATTAATATACAAACTAAAATGTTTTAAAATTATTTTGGCAAACAAAATGCTTCACAGCAGAAGATTACTGTTAAATTATGGATGAAAAAGATAAAGATTTAATAATTTAATAATTATTATTATTACTTTGAAGAGTACATTCTACTGTATAAAAGTAATTAATTTGTCACAATTTCTTCAAGTTAAACCAAATGTTATTTTGAAGGGCTCTCATGAAGACCTTTTCTTTGTGTATATTAGGGCTGGGCGATATAGCTAATTTATCAATGGTAGTGTTGGGCAATATGCTCAATATTCATATCGTCCTATCATCAGCCTATGAGATCGCCGATACACGATATTATCGGTGCTACTATTATGTAATTATTTACGGATCGTTTCTTGGCAAGAAAGTTAACCAACAACAACTCCAGCGCAAGGCTAAAATCAGCCTATATTGTTAATATGCTGAATTTGTATTTAACATGTAACCATTAGTAAAACATCGTAAGTTGCTAATTATAATGCTTAACTGTTCCTTCAGGTTATCACAAAGCAGCCATCACATAAAACGATCAAGGAAAACCTCTACATTACGAAAGTATACGTTTCCATCACAAGCTCAGTCTATCTTGCGCGTTTAGCACTTTAAAACACTCCCCGGTAAAAATCAGTGAATATACAAAGCTCTATGATGAATAATCTCTTAATACGTAATCACTGTACATCTGCACTTTTGTGTTTACGGTGGATTAGGAATGCGCCTGAGAATCAGATTTCAGTCAGCGCGCGCTGAACAACGGAACCCCGCTGTTTCAGTGATGACTCATCTGAATGCATCTGATTGGCCATTGCATTCATAAACATAACATAATCGTGTGTGATTGGTTATAACACGCAATACTGTAAAAACTCGGAAAAATACATAGGCAACAGAAATAAGGTCGCTCTAATAGTAAATTTACATAGGATTACTAGCCTGATAAATAATATTAATAATAATAATAATAATAAATATAGCTGCAAGCAGCGATGGTGGGCCCAAGCCATCAGTGCAAACGCCACCCAGGTGGCATCAGGAAAACTGTGCCCAGTGGGCACATGCATTTACAGTAACCCTCTGGCAGTCTGCTTTTAAGGTATACGGCAATTAAAGGGTTAATCCAAACCCTCAAGATGAGACTTCAACGCGCGGCTCGTCTTCGTCTCTTGCCCTTCTCCCCTCGCGCTGGTGCCTCCGCGCGTTTTCACTACACGGTTTTAACATTACTATATTAACTTCAACAGGAACAATATTTATAAGCCATGTGTCACGGTCCTCGTCACGTTATACTCACTATAAGCCATAACCACAATTTGAAAAATTCGGTAACGCACCTTGTGGCTCTTGGCCAACATTAAGGAGGCAGGAGTAAGCATCGATAAGTACATGCTATAATTGTTTTCCTTTTGTTCCTGTGAAGCATAATTATATGGTGTCTTAAGTTTATTTTCATACTTTATTAATGATCAATTTATAATTTCTAAATGAGTAAGTTATATACAAACAAGTTATTTAGGAGTTCTTAAGATCATTTAGAAAGTTTATGTAAATGATTAATAAACTATTTAAATGTACATTTAAAAATCGTATTATTTAAACACATGATAATATTTGCTCAGTGTGTTAATAAATGCTTTAACACATATTCCTACTGTAATTCATGATTAATTCAGGTAGTTATAAAACACTCCACTCTGCAGTTATTGGCCAAGCGCGGATCGCGTGGGCATGTTTTTTATGTAATTACCTTTAAACGCAATCTTACAAGAGATGTAAAAAAGCTCATTAATCTTCCAAACAAGACCAGTGACACAAACACAACACAGAGGGATTCCAGAACCAAAAATATTTTTCAAATGATTGACTAAAAGAAACTGTACACGTTTCCCCCGTGCAAAATCAAGAAAAATAAACCTCTGCAACCTGCTCTGTACAGCGGTACAGTGTACAGTTTCTTTTTTTTTAATCTTGAAATAAATATTCTGAGTTCTGTATCTCTTTGTGTTGTGTTTGTTTATTTTTTCTGTTTGGAAGATAACTGAGCCTTTAAATCTCGTTTGTAATAGATATTCTTATAAATCAAGAACAAGGCATTTATTGCTGTATTTATAAACTGCTTACTAATGACTATTAATGTTGTGACAATGCTTTAGAAAGGATGAACTGACTATTTACTAATGCTTACTTAATGATTCATAGCGTGCAGTTATTACAAAAGGCCTGTCGCGGTGAGGGAATTTCCCTTGAGGTAATTTTGAGAGGCTCAATAGCGCGATATGTGGTATTATCGCCATATATATATATATATATATATACAGTGGGAAAAAAAGTCTTTAGTCAGCCACTAATTGTGCAAGTTCTCCCACTTAAAACGATGAGAGGGCCTTTAATTTTCATCATAGGTATACCTAAAATATGAGAGACAAAATGAGAAAAACAAAAAATCCAGAAAATCACATTGTAGGATTTTAAAGAATTTATTTGCAAATTATGTTGGAAAATAATATTTGGTCATAACAAAATTTCATCTCAATACTTTGTTATATACCCTTTGTTGGCAATGACAGAGGTCAAACGTTTTCTGTAAGTCTTCACAAGGTTTTCACACACTGTTGCTGGTATTTTGGCCCATTCCACCATGCAAATCTCCTCTAAAGCAGTAATGTTTTGGGGCTGTCCCCCCCCCCTGGGCAACACGGATTTTCAGCTCCCTCCAAAGATTTTTTATGGGGTTGAGATTTGGAGACTGGCTAGGCCACTCCAGGACTTGAAATGCTTCTTACGAAGCCACTCACTCCTTCGTTGCCCGGGCGGTGTGTTTGGGATCATTGTCATGCTGAAAGACCCAGCCACGTTTCATCTTCAATGCCCTTGCTGATGGAAGGAGGTTTTCACTCAAAATCTCACGATACATGGCCCCATTCATTCTTTCGTTTACCTGGATCATTCGTCCTGGTCCCTTTGCAGAAAAACATCCCCAAAGCATGATGTTTCCACCCCCTTGCTTCACAGTAGGTATGGTGTTCTTGGATGCAACTCAGCATTCTTTCTCCTCCGAACACGACAAGTTGAGTTTTTACCAAAAAGTTCTATTTGGTTTCATCTGACCATATGACATCCTCCCAATCCTCTTCTGGATCATCCAAATGCTCTCTAGCAAACTTCAGACGGGCCTGGACATGTACTGGCTTAAGCAGGGGGACACGTCTGGCACTGCAGGATTTGAGTCCCTGGCGGCGCAGTGTTTTACTGATGGTAGCCTTTGTTACTTTTGGTCCCAGCTCTCTGCAGGTCATTCACTAGGTCCCCCCGTGTGGTTTTGGGATTTTTGCTCACAGTTTTTGTGATCATTTTGACCCCACGGGGTGTGATCTTGCGTGGAGCCCCAGATCGAGGAGATTATCAGTGGTCTTGTATGTCATCCATTTTCTAATAATTGCTCCCACAGTTATTTTTCTTCACACCAAGCTGCTTACCTATTGCAGATTCAATGTCTTCCCATCCTGGTGCAGGGTCAACAATTTTGGTTTCTGGTGTCCTTTGACAAGCGCTTGTTCTTGGCCAGAGTGGAGTTTGGAGTGTGACTGGTTTGAGTTTTGGATAGGTGTCTTTATCTTGATAACAAGTCAAACAGAGGCCATTAATACAGGAAACGAGTGGAAGGACAGAGGAGCCTCTAAAGAAATTTACAGGTCTGTTGAGCCAGAAATCTTGCCTTGTTTGTGGTTACGCAAATATTATTGTACCGAGGAATGTACCAATTTAAGTTCTTAAAATCTACATGTGATTTCTGGATTTTTTTTCGTCATTTTGTCTCTCATAGTTGAGGTATACCTCTGATGAAAATTACAGGCCTCTCTCATCTTTTTTATTGGGAGAACTTGCACAATTGGTGCTGACTAAATACTTTTTTTTTTTGCCCCCTTATATATTATAAATATATAACACATACATACACCAACTATATATATCAAATATATAGAATTTGTGTGTGTATGTGTTACGATATAACTAACAAGGTCATATTCAGAAACCAATGTAACAGGATGTGAAGTAAACAGAAGAGAATGACAAAATAACGGTCCACTTAACAGAACATAAACCTGACAATAATGGCGCTTTTCCACTGCGTGGCACGGCACTACAGCTCTGAACGGTTCACACTTTTTGGGGGTTTTCCACGGGGTACAGTACCTGGTACTTTTTTTAGTATCAAGTGAACCGTACCGTTACCAAAATTTGATGTGTAAACTCTGCTGATCACGGATTGCCCGAAGAGAATCGTCACTACCTGCGTCACTAAACTTACGACACAAACACAACAGAACCACTAGATTAAATCAGCACAGCCAGCGAAGATCGAACCTCAACCGTTTGTGAATGAGCGCACCTTTTTTTTTAACAACCAAAAAGTGGCTGTTTCGTTGTCTGTTGAGGTATTACAGACGTTCCTCTCGTTGAAAGCAGAGGAGCGGATCCAGCGAGAGCTTGATGGGGCGACGCGGAATGAAAAAGTTTTTTTTAGGAGTCGTGGTAGTAGAGGTGGCGCAATTATAACGACATGTGAATAATCCCGCCCACTCTCAAGCAGTACTGAACTGCAGTGGAAACACAAACAGAGCCGAACCGAGCCGTGCCGTACCGTACTGAGTCGTACCGAGCCGAGTCGTACCACGCAGTGAAAAAGCGCCATTAGATCGTTATCTATTGTTTAGCCTATACGTATTCCGTTAGCCTATTTGTAATCTGATTTTCTAATCTGACTGGATGAGACTTTCTATTGATATTTCCACTTGTGCGCATTCTAGACGGGCTGTCAGTCAGTGCAGTTACAGTGTTGCGCCACAAGGTGGTGGAAATGGACTGTCATTCAACTACACGTTCAAAAATGCTGATTCATTCATTCAAAGAGACGTAATGACACACGCTGTTGAAATCATTTTAACTTTGAACACCACTTTAGAAGGCTCAGCTGACCATCTATGCGTCGGTGCTAAGACAGAGATTTAGCTTTCCTTGGACACGACTACCTATTTTCACAAATATATATGACTAGAGGACAGACGCAAGTAATCGCACACTCTCAGTCGATCTCTCTCATTCGCTGTCTGTTTAGGCTTGGGTTTGTGCAAATCTACGGAGCATCTAGTAACACATCAGTTCATGGTACACTTATGGTATCTTACGACTTTGTTTTAATTTCAGCCATCCACACGCATACAAGTGCTAAAACGAGAGGGCCTAGACTACGGAAGAAACACGCACAAATCGGGTTGCGCTGCTGGTTGACTTGGCATCTCCCTCTGCAGTTTGCTCCTTCATAGCGCGTATTTCTGTTTATCTCGACGCCCTAGTTGTCAGTGCCGCTACAATTAACTGGTTCTAGGAAATTGTTTGTCCCCTAAAACTGCAACAGAAAGGATAAGGCCGTAAGAGATTTCTTAAGCTGGCGGAAGAAAGAAAACACCAACCCAAACAAATGCAGCATTATTTTTTCTGGTGATTAAGAGATTTTTTAAAAGTCTCTGCCTCTCCTCCACCCCCCTTCCACGTCACCCCCACTCTCAACACACAACCACCCCCCACCTCCCCCCCCCCCCTGCCTCACACGAGTGCAGACAGTGGCATGATGAGATCGCAATTTAGCGTCCCCAATGTCTTGAGATCATGTTCACTGGCGAGTTTGTGTGTCAATCGTTGGAAGTCCTC
Source organism: Sinocyclocheilus anophthalmus (assembly GCA_018155175.1). Lineage (NCBI taxonomy): Eukaryota > Metazoa > Chordata > Actinopteri > Cypriniformes > Cyprinidae > Sinocyclocheilus > Sinocyclocheilus anophthalmus. Next base: position 87,968 of record JADLZN010005354.1, read on the forward strand.
AGAGGAGTATTAATCAAATTCCAGAGCCTGCGCTTTTTTAACCAGCCCTAATAGCCAACTCCTGTGGGCGGAGCCTATGACAAATGCGAGGCGTGAAAGGTTGTTCAGTATATGGGTGCTCAATGCGATCTATTTGTACCAAGTTTCATATGCATCCTTGCAAGTATTCGCGATAAGTACTCAAGTTTTCAGACTGTGTTCCGGGGGCGCTGTAGAGTCCCTGTGCATGCCGTGTCCCACCTCTGCGCGTCCTATGACCGCAGATTCCAATGTGTGTCCTTTTCAAGAGTTTTTTGAGCAGGGTTAAGGCCCCCAAAAAGCCCCTGGATAGTCGCAGAAACAAATAAAAATAATAATCCTGAGAAAAACAAAAGAGGGCCCTGTGCCGTTAGTGGCTTTGGGCGCTCCACAGAGTGAGATGCCTCTTGCTGATCTTCGCCTCCTGCTCAGTTCAAAGTCATCAGCCACAGGCGCTATCCGGTTCTATCCGTCGATTTACATGATACTATCTGTCTAGCGTCCCGATGGTCTCCAACAAACTGTGATATCACCGGTATATACTTCTTTCAGATTCCGCGTCGGTTATTCCTCATAATTATTCGACATTTGTGTTTATAACCTGTTTTTAAACCCCAAAGAGCTATAGAACACAATAGTTAAATGGTAACCACTTGTTTTTTAACATGACGCCCCCAATTGTTAATTGAGACAACCAACAACAATTCATTTTCTTTTTTTTTAACAAGTCAAACACACAAGAAAAAAATTAACAAATATCTAATTTTCTAATGTTTTTATGTGCAGATTATATTAGGCTAATGTAACAACTTTTGTGACCCGTGCACAGGATCGGGCTCGTCAATGAGCAAAATGATGCACCACATTTAAAACAATTTCAACGCAATGAAATAACGGTCTATAAAAACGTGCATAATGTCTCTAAATTATCATATATAAATCAAATGTAATTTTGTAAATTGCATAAACAATTGTGAACAAAACAGCATCATGTATTTAAGCAATGCTTAATACAAAGAGCCGAATCGCCATCACGCAGATTGCATTTAAAAACATAAGAGACTCAGTGAAAAGGAATAAACCTCCACAAATTCGTGATGTGTTTTCTAAATGTTTAAACTGTTTTAACTTTGCATGGTTCTTGTGTGAGATGCGAGTGCAGCAGTCATATTTGTCCGTCTAAAATGCGCTGAATATGCATCTGTGTGAATGGCTTGGTTTCGGTTTTCACCTAATCAAGATCTTCTCCGCATTTGAGCTTCTATATTTCTCTAATATTTATATTTTGAATGCATAACACAGCAGCTGCGCATCTCGTGAGCTAGACTAACAAAACATTAAAATGCAAAAACGTCACTTACATCATCACCGCATCTCATGCTCCACTGATGACACTCCCTGACGCACACCTAACATTCAAATGCAAATGTTTATTTTTAATTCGACTAATATTCTTTTTTTTTACTCAATCTCCTCATCACAGGCAGCACAGCACTCAATTCAGCATGTGTTCGTGTTTGTGTGTGCTGTCTGCGTCACTCATAGCACGTGACTATATCGTGCATTATATCTAACATTTTTTATATCGTTATCGATACCGTTTTATCACCCAGGCCAAGTGTATATTATCCAATAAAATGGTGAAATGCTAGTGAAATTAACTCTTACTGAAGCTCTACAGATAAAGTTCATGTGGACGGTCCTCATATAGTGAAATGGCAAACACTGAAAAACCACAAGTGTCACACATGCTTGAAAATGCACAAAAATATGCCATTTTATCACAGAGAAATGCAGAAAAAACACAGCAGTCTTTTATTTTTTTGCTTTGATATTCAAAGACACTATAGCGCATATCGCAATTTGATTTATTGTACAGCCCTAGCCTACTTAATTTTTTTAATCATCCAAAATTTGCTAAATTCTGTGACATTCTGTGTCTGATGTGACTATGACGTGCTGTTCCCCAGTAGAGAGAGCTACCATCTGTAGATGTTTCGATTGGACATCTCATCAGATGATGATACCACAAATTAGGGCTGTGCAATTAATCGCATGCGATTGTCATGCGCATTTCGTCAGTAAAGCCGGTTCCGTGATTAGTAAATATCCATCACCTGCTTCAGATGGAGCGGCATTTACTACACAGAGCCGTAGCTCACTGACAATTAGGCAATATCGCGTTTATAATCGCAGATGAGTCGCATTCGATAGTTTCACTCACGAGACGCATTAGGCTATTTGCAATCACAAAAGTACATTATTTCCGTGTGCTTTAAAGCCTTGCCAGTTAAACGCTTCATTTAAGTTCTACAGGGTTCGTACACATTTTTACCAATACATTTCCATGACTTTTGAGACAATTTTCATGACCTAATGTTCCATTATTTTACAATAAGAATACAAATCTGTTCAAATTATCATAGCATATGTTAACTAAAATGAATGACTATTAATGCTACTCGTTTGCTTTCTTGTTTTAGTAATAAGTACAAGCTGCAACTGCCCCAGACCTTACTCCACATTTCACATCACTCGATATTATCATTTATTTAACTGTGTGGCCAGGATGGCCATTTTGGTGTCATTTTGTGTGTATTTTTGCTGCTTAAATGCAACAAGCTGCGCTTTAGAGCCCTGCATTTCATCCCGAGCCCAACGGCCCCAACTTATGTATGGCTTCGGGACAATTTTCACGTCATAGTTCAGACACGGGCCAGGCATCAGGCTTGCTTCCTCCTTATGTTTATATTTTAGATATCCATCAATTATTATGGTGATGACAAAGATTTGCCGCGCTGGTGGAAACACGAGACCGTGCTACCGCGACTGTCAAGAGTGGCTCGGACGGTGTTTAGTGTCCAGCAGCAGCGAGTGCTGGAAGAGTTCCATGTTAAAGCGCACGCAAAGCTTGCCGCAAAACGCCAGCAAGTAATTACCATGATGAATGCCCCAGGGGAAATAGAACATTCGCAGGGTTTCGGTTCATTTTTGTGAAGCGCTCCTGCTCAAGACCGAGACAGCAGAAAGCGTATCCTGTTTGTTTTCTAAAAAAGCAATGTATGCTGATATTGTGAGTGCACACAAACAAAAATAGACCGTTCCGAACGATGTATTATTCTTACCTTTATGAGCAAAAATTATGGTGTATTTCCACGGTTATAAAAAAAAAATGCAAGTGATCGCACTGGCGCCTCCGTGTCCTGCAGAGTGCGCTTCAGCTCTCCGCACAAACGATTGGATATGCTCCTAATAGCACACATTTATCTAGGTTAACCATTTAAACTAACATTGTTTTTTTTAAGCATTTTATATAGGCCTATAGATTTTATTTTAGTCAAGTGGTGATGATTTGAGAAGGCTAAATTGATCAAACTCACTGTCTGCCACTGGCCGCTTGGTCTTTACTTAAAAAAAAAAAAAAAAACTTGAATTTAAAAAACAAAAAATGTTCCAAACATATTTCTAAATCAACTTAATAAAGAAACAAAAATAAATATAACCACTTTGCCATTAAAAAACAAAACTAAAATATTGTAATGGCTGCAACAGCAGCTGTGTAATTGTGAAGAGAGGAAGAGAAAAAAGACCACGGGCCTTCCATTCGATCTGCCAGTAATTCTGATAATCTTTGTCGGATAGGGCCGGAACTAGGGCATATGTTTCTTGAGGCCCCCCCGTGCAGGGTTGTTCTGCTGAGCTTAATTATTTGGTAGCAAACTCAATACCATATACGCACGATCGCCCTTTGTGATGTGACTTGGCACCGCCCTGGAGCTCGTGAGTACCGATGGCCTTAAAAAGACGTGCAAATAATAATACATTTTCTGACGAGGCAACAATGACCCGCTTGAGGCAAGCGACTATCTGTCAACTGGCCCGAAACGCGAGTTGAAATTCTTGTATTCGCGGCGTGCGCGGCTCTTGTAGCGCAGCACAAGATGCGTCGATGTGAGCCGTTTTGAAGAGAAAGCTCAAAGAGCGAAGCCGTAACAGCTGATCACTCCCGCTGTTTCAAATGACTGATGATCAATCTCTTATCTGACTGTTTGGACTGGACTCATTCTGTAGTTTGAATATTTTACTCATCAAACCTACATGCTATATGGCATTGAATAATGGGTGAATATCCACATTTTAAAGTCAAACAGCGCGGAATGAATGAAAACTATGCAATATACGCCTATGCGCAATCCCGCCACCGAAATTCAGGACCTGATTACACACAATTCTAAATTATACAGAGTTTTGTGAATAGATTTCACTGACTTTTTTCCAAAACTTCTGGGTTTCGTTTATTACTTTTCCAAAACTTTCCAGGCCTGGAAATTGGTGTTTTAAAACTCCATGACTTTTCCAGGTTTTTCATGAACCGTACGACACCTGGTTCTAACATGTGCTCTTCAGAGCGCGTACCCCGAAGTGTCCGTTACACTAAATGCCATTCAAAGTCCTGATTACTTAGTTTATCGTCTGATTGCGTAATACTGTCAAAAAAAACAAACACAAGGTTTACCATATACACACAGTTAATATGTCTAAGTGAAGTAACAGCTGAGCAAAAACAGATTCGGTGCGTTCTCTTATACGCTGCAGTCATCTAAACAGTGCTGCCACTTGTCTTAAGTATATTTCAACCCAAAAACTTTACATATTTGTCACTTATTTACTCAAGTCATGTTGTACCAGACAGCATGTAGTTCGATTTTACTTTATTCTTCTTCTCGGCTGCTGAACACACAAAAGAAGATATCTTTGAAGAAATGTCTGGGGTACCAACACGTTGCTGGTCCCAACTGCCTTTACAATGTAATGACCCATCTCAAATTAAATAAAAGGATTCACTGTCGACCAGCCACTTTTTATTTTTACTCGCATCAATTCTTCCAAATAACGTCTTTTTACAGTGTGCGAAGTAACATGAAACAAGTACGTGAGTAAAAGTACTTATGATAACACTATACTCCAGTAAAATACTCCTTTTTAATCAACACAAGCTCATTATTTTATGGTACCTATACATAAAAAGTACTGAGATATCTTATTTTTTCACTTTTATATTAAGCGTAACTTAATTAAATATTTATAAGTTACCACATATTTTTTTTATACATCCTACTGCTCAAATTACCTGGGATGCCATTTCCCAAACTCCAACTATATCGGAGTCCCAGACTATATTCTTGTTTTGATATTAGACTACGTCTCGGCGACAGAGAGGGATCGTAGTCATGTGCACTAGGGAAGGGCTTGACACGGCGATGTACATGAGAATGGGACTTACCAGAAGTGTTTTGGACCATCTTATTTCCCACCAGTAAGAAAAAAATGCATTTCAAAAGCTTGGTTGTCTTTGTGCAGTAACTACACAATTATACCATGACTTTGAGAATCCGTCGCCCCCGTCGGAATGTATAGTGAAGACACAGATTCAAAACGTTTCAGCTTACTGAGAACCCTTTGATGAGTGTCTCTGTTTGTGGTGGTCCCTACACACCGGTATTTCTAAAATAAAGATTGACAACCGTAAACCAATAATAACATGTGATAATACTATTTTATTTTAAAATAAAAAGGGAGTATTAAATACAAATATTTTATGGTAAACTTAAAAATAAAATGCTAATATTTTATTATTATTTTAAGTTGAAACCTTAATTATTTTTAATTTGAAGTATTTACTTTTACATTTCAAACTTAAATCACCTGCAAGTAAGTATATGCGCTTCCGGGTTTAGTGCTGCCGATTGTAGAGCATCAGTGAATGAAATGTCACAGTTTTTGCATTGTGCTTTGAAAATGTTAGCGGGTAGCCTAGATTTATGCTTTCAGTTTGAATAGAAATCTTATACAGTATTACAGTTTGTCGATCTAAAATGGTAATTGTGTATTAACAGCTGTCAACCATGTCGGTAGACAAACGTGCGCTCTGAACTAATTTACACAGCGCATTTCTAATTTTGGTCACGCATGCGGACCACTTATGTGCACCCCTGAATATAATTATATTTTCATAATGATTTATTTTCTTCGCAAACCTTGTCTGTGGTGTAAAAACACACCTGGACAAATGCCCCCAGAGGGCATCACTTCCCACTAGACATGGGCCGGTATGATAATCTGGATGGGTATGATAACCTAGATAAAAAAAAACAAATCACTGTTTCACGGTTTCAACGGTATCACTGTTTGCGATTACAGCTCTAAAAATATGTGATTTTTTTAATGTCTGGTATGAGCCAACACAAAACACTTTTTTTTTTTTTCAACTGAAACCATTTTATTTTTAAGAACTTAGAACATTTGTACAGTAAACTGTCAATCTAAATAATTAGAATAAATATAAATTTTCTTCTAATTACATGCAGTAACCACTAGTGAAGCTAAACCAGCAGGCTCAATACAATCAACATACTTTCTGTAAAAAAATAAAATAAAAAATGTATAAAAATATGCATGCATAACCTGCAGCTCAACAAGTTTTTGTAACATGCTCGCTTTCGACACTTCTCATCTTCTTTCAGTCCAAGTATGATGCGGAATGTTCACCTTTCCCGATTAAGTTGAGCTTTGTTTGGGAGCGGTTGGCGGTACCACATACCACGATAGGAAAGAGAGAGTGCGAGTGTCAACAACCCACAGCGCGCGCGCGTGGGTCTCTCCGTACAATACTCAAACAGTGGCAAAGTTTTTTTTTTTTGAACAGATGTAAACAATGGCAGGATGCTTAAAAGTATAGACGTGATACCAGCTTAATTTAATTATTGTACTAAATCGCAGAAAAGTAGGCTACAGTATGTACTTTAGACTGCTATTCCTCACTCTGTGAAGTAACGTGAGGGAGGAAACTAGTTGATGTTAGCTAGTTAATTAGCCATGTTATCGGCCTCGGTAGCAAGCCATATTTATTTCAACACTGAAACAAACGACGGGTGGGTCTCTGTCTTGATCGGGGATGAAAGAGGGAGAAATGAAGATGACACAGATATAAAGATTACGTACGACCTGGAAGTATTTATTTAGCGAGCGGTTCTTGCTATTATTTGCGCACAAAGGAGACTCGCTAAACTCATCTGTACGGAATATTGGTGTGTATTGCGGAACCATGGTAGTCTACGTTCCCGAAAATTCCCATACGACCAGACGTTCGTCTTTTCGCACGGGGGAAAATTCAGGGATTCATCTCCTTCGGCCGCATCCCTAAAAACACGACACAGGTGACAGCCGCTCGCCAAACCAACCGGAGGGAACGGAGGGTCGTTGACTCACTAACGGCTCTTCGCTGCATACACAAGGAGAATGAGGGAGTCCTGCACTTTCCCGTCTTTGACGCCAGTAAAAAAAACTGCGCCTACCGCAGAAACGGTTAACGGAACATTTTAGTGGTTTTTGAACCGTGACTTTTCCAAACCCGGTATGACCTTGAACCGGTTATCGTCCCATCCTACTTTTCCCCCACTTTGATAATTTACTGTAGTTATCATTTCTGAACCTCACATCCTTCTTTTTCCCCCCATATGTAATCTATCTAGGGTTTGAATAAAAATATGTTGGACTTAATATCTAAAATTACCGCAACTTTATCACCAGCAAGCTTGTTAGTAAGACCGTTAGCATCAGCTACAATATTTACTTATTTTCAGTAATGGTTTATGAATAAACATTCTATCTGTCTACTCGGCTCGTTAATCCAAACAATACTAAAAATGTATACTGTTGATAACTATATAAAAAAACAGACGTTCACATAGGGCTAAAATGCATAGCATTTTAATAACACTATTAACCTTTACCCGGCACGGGAATATGAAATCGTGCATGAGTTTATTTTAATTGAACCTGTGTTTATTTTAACGTTTCTTTTTTTTACCTAAAACATAGAGACCACTGATGTTGAGTGTCCCTGCATTCACATTTCATTGGGCTTAATAGATCACCCTTTACACAGCATATTCAGTCACAAACAACTGGCTGACATTTGCATAAATATGATTTTCAGTTACAATAATTCATCCTAAAATTTGACATTAGTAACTTACTTTTAACAGTATCAGACGCGCGCGCTCACAAGATCTCCTGTTTCTTACTTGTGAATTCAGTTCACTGGAGTCTCGCTCTAAACAGTTAATTTGAATCAGTGAGTTGTCGACTCAAGAACAGCTGCAATCGGCTCATTCTAATTCGTGAATTAATCGTTTGGTGCGATTTGCGAACCGATTTAAAAGGTTCATTGAAAATAATCAGTTTTCGTGTTCTGAATCAATACACCGCTTCTGCGGTCGGGCGATGCATGTGAATATATTATAAGGAGTAACGATATGTTTTAAATGTAGTGAAGTAAAAAGTACGATATGCTTTGGAATGTAGTGAAGTAAAAGTTACTCAAAATAAAACTACTCCAGTAAAGTACAGATACTTGAAAAATTTACTTAAGTACAGTAACGAAGTAAAACTACTCCGTTACTGTCCACCACTGCTTTTTATGTTCAACAGAAGAAAGAAACTCATTCAGGTTTAAAACAACTTGAGAGTGAGTAAATGATGACACAATTTTCACTTTTGGGTGAACTAGCCCTTTAATGTTATTAGAATACAACACAAAGAGAAAAAAAACTCACTGCTCTTGACTGAAGAACTTTAATACAGTTGCTAAGGTTCAGCAGTAATAAAATAACTTGAAATTTTCGACAACTTTTCACTTCATATCTTTTTGCATCAAATAGTATCGATAACAGTATCGATACGTAACGGTATCTGTAAAATGTAAACGATACCCATCCCTAGTGTTTACGAATCTATACTAATCTGCTGTAATGTGAATGCTGTAGAGCCACTGCCTTTTAGACACAATCACAGGCACGGGCCATGGCATAAAGCACACAAGGGCTCTAGTGAGCAGCCCACATCTGACCTGACCATGCGTAAACACAGAGAGACAATAATCCTGGTGGCTCCGCTATGCTGCGGCCTACTGCTGAGATAAGAGGTGTGCTGCCCTGGAGAGCGTTTAATCTTTAACCAGCAACAGATTTGCCTATCAGCTCATTAAAGCAGTCCAGATCTGCAGGACAGAGCTATCTACTGTCATTCATCTGGAATTACCCGTGTGTGTGTGTGACTCAGACTAACATGGCCCTCTGGGAGAGTGTTTGAGGATATACACACATATATAAAAAAGCTTGACCCTGAATGACTGGTTTTATCACTGTAGTGTGAATAGATGAGATGGCACACAGCTCCACACACAAACAACAAAAGGAAAACTACAGTCTGTACAAAACCAACACAACACTCCCCTTCCACAGAGCACTATCTGCAACTCTACGCAGACTCATCTTTATGACACAAACAGCAACAGACTGCTCATATGCTGACCAACACATGATATAATTTCACCACATTCACAATACCTGCTAGTGCAGGGGTCTCTTTTTCAGGCCTAAGACCTTTTTTGGTGGATAGAGACAGAGTATGCAGCAAACTGTACAAAAAAAGACTTTGGCCTACAATAACATGCAAATGGTACCACATTGATGCATGCCTCATGAAAAAGTATGTAAATACATTGCAGAAATTGTAAAATGTACTAGTTCTTCTGTGCTAGTTTGTTCATTTATCAAATTACAGCTGTGATGAGAGAGAGGTACATCATGATCAGTAGATAAAGAGTTGAATTATGAGTAATGTGGCAACTCTGAAAAGTTACTCATGCTTTCTGGTATAGTTCAGATATGGGACTGATAAATGCTGCTAGAGAGAAAGAAATACACAAGCTACTTCAGCCGTGCAGCTTTACACACAGATGACATTCAGCTGATCTGGCAGCTGGCTGTGGCACTTCCAGGTGGTTCATAATGAAGCCTTTCTCCTGTCTGTGTGTGTGTGTGTGTCCCATGTACACAGCCTATTGAAGACAGCAATAGCAGAGCAACAGTGTGTGAGCACTGCAGGGAGTGAGGAATTCTGCCTTTTTATGTATTGTGTGGGTGTAGAGGATTTTGGGACACCACTGTAGTGGCCCCTAAGGGTTTCCTGTCAGCTGAGGACAGTAGACTAGCGAAGGCATTACGGAGCCGTAAGTGATACGGTGACTTTAAACTTTTCCAAACTGCCCCGCTGTTTCACCCCACCGTTTGACCCTCGAGCCCTCCAACAAGCTTACACACCAAGACAAGATGGTCACAGACCTGGACAACACAAACAGAGTGAGCGCTATGTTGTAATGAACGGGCTGATAAGGCAAGGTCCGGGCAAGTGTGTCTTATCTCCGGCTTCAGTGCCGCTCTCGCTGCATTTGTTTAGATGTGTCTTATCACCACTAGAGGGATTACAGCAGCTACTGTCACACACTGCTCCTGTGTTCTCAACACTCATGTCTGGGGCCAAACTGCTGCTGATCGCTAAATCACACACTATCACCCACACACACACACCCACACACAGCAATTCAAATCCACTGAGTCGTCCATCCAGTGTCCCCTGAAAACTCATGACAACCAAAAGACAACACAATGTAACAACATGAAATCTGTTTATTTTCTGAATGAATGCCTCTTCATTTGTGCCATTCCTCAAAAAGCAAGTCTCCTTAAACTCTGTTTTAGATTTTTCCTGTACTTTACAGCTTGCATTTAACATTGTAAATCTACTTTAAGACATAAACAGTTTGGTCAAAATGATGATCCTCTGATTGAAAAAAAAACCCAACAACAACTTGTAAGCCCATCATGAGAAAATGTAATGTAATGAAGGCAGCTTAAGATTCTATCAAATTGAACAGTTAAATGCTGCATTATGTTGTCTTTAAAGCAATATGCTTCTTTTTACTGTTGTATTACACCATATCAAATTCACCCTTGAAAACATGATTTCTCTGGCATGTTTGAGTGACAAACAACACTGCTGAGTCTGATATGAAGGTGCTGACAGTTAAAAGGTCTGGTTTCCAGGTCGCGGACGCTGAATGCTGCAACATGTCGAGGCCGATCTGGTGTCAAAGATAACGTCAGATAACAGCTGTGAGCTGGGGACGCCCATCACCGCCAGCCCTGAACATTACCCAGCATGCCTAAGCATTTGCATATGCAGGGCTATGGCTGTGTTTGACTAAGGCGGATAGGCAAATCAGAGTACACTCTCTCTGTGAGCTGAGGTCGTCATGAGATTGAACGATATGTAACTGACGGTTGCTTGAGCGCGCGTGTGGTCTGTTGTGTGACTGCCTTGTAGCTACAGCTTGCACAGGAAGTGCTCACTTAGCTGGTTTCTATTCATACCTACACTATGTGGTTTGGTACAGCCACAAAAAACGAGAAAATAAGTGTGTGTGCTCAGTGTAGCCAAACACAACCCCCAGAGGGCGCTATCAGGTAAAGACTACATGAGGGAAAAAGATCGGAAGACAGTGTGAAACTAGAAGCATAACCAAATAACAGAGCTTTCGGTTGCAATGCCTCGTGTTTACTAATTTATATTAGAGAATATGTAGGCATGTGTTATGAAAGCACATGGTTATAGTTTCTTGTCATTTTTGCTGTTCATATAACAGCTGACTTTTAATGGTTGGATGAATGAAAGCAAAACAAAAACGGCATCCTACCAAATCCATGCAAACTGTAGATATCTGTTGAGACTCATCACAGAACATCAAACACAAAGAAGAAAAGAGGAAGTCTGTCAAATATATACTGAAAGTGCCTTGCGGTTAACAAAAGACAGCGAGGCTGGAGGTGTGAAATATACAAAACAATGTTTCCACTGCAGAAAGCTCATCTGCTTACATTTCACTGTATTCAAAGTGACATTATCAGCATTATCGCAAATTATTGCTTCATGTTTCCAAACATTTTTTTGTATATATTGAGTAAATACTGTGTAAATTATGCTTAATTTCAGCATATGTGTCAGGGGTGTCCAATACCGGTCCCGGAAGTCCACCTTCCTCCAAAGTTTAGCTCTAACCCCAAGTAAACACATCTGGACCAGCTAATCAAGGCCTTCAGGATGACTAGGCAGGTGTGTTGGAGAAGGCTGGAAACTGGCTCTCCAGGAGCAGGACATCCTTCAAGCCATATGTAACTTGTTTGTGTGAGGCTTCTAGTGTCATCCATTTACAGTTACTTTAGCTGTACAAAACAGTCTGTTATACTGATTTATATTGTAAACTCGTATTTGTTATAATATTGTTTTTAACACAATGGTTTGTAGTGCAAACCCTTTTTACCTTTTACTGCATTTTGTTATTCTCTTAGCAATTTACATTTATATCTGCTGATGAATCGGAAGTCTTGCACATTCATAGAAAAAAGCTTACTTCCATGTTGCAAAATAAGGTTGGTATGTGAAGGTCTTAAAGTGCCCCTATTATGCCTTTTTGAATATTACCTTTCATGCAGTGTGTCATGTAGCTGTGCGTGAACATAAACTATCTGCAAAGTTGTGAAGCCGACAGTGCACGATAAATAAAGTTATTGTCAATCAAAAACAAAATCTCCTAAACGAGTCGTCAGGAATTAGAATCTTATTCTGTTACGGCTCTACGTCACGAAGTAACACATTTGCATAATGTCTGCCCACGTTCTACGTCGCCAACTTGCCCGCCCACAAACAGTAACATTTCCGTGTGGTTAACATCATGTCGAGAAGACGCTGTATCCTATGCTGTGAGAGTAACTTTGTTTTATCACATCTTATAATTACCACAAACTTGTTAACACTTGACACTTTAACACTTGACACTGAGAAACGTCCTGCTCCAGTCGTGCTTGCGAATCAGTCTTGTCGATCAGCCAGTTCAGCCGTTTCATCATCAGACTCCGGCTCGAATTGGTAAGGTACAATCGATACCATCTTTTCGATGTATTGACAAGTCTCCAGGGCTGTCATTCCGTCATGGTAATGGGTGTTTCGTTTCCGACACGCTCTGTACGCGGTAGACCAATCCAGAGCCAATCTCTCTACGGCTCTGGACCAATCACAAAGGACTGCGCCATCTGACCAATCACAGCAGTGAGGGCTCACGGAAAGGAGGGGTTTAGAGAGACTGATTCTTTGAACTACTTTGCACGAGTCGTTTACGAATCATTTAGAAATTAGGTCAAATTAAATCTATTTTTTAGAAAACTAGTTTTTCAGTTTTTTGACCTTGCATGCATGCAAACCTGTTTTAGGAGATTGTTTTAGGAAACAATATTAGCAACCTTAAAAATGGCATAATAGGGGCACTTTAACTGATATAACAAATGGCCATCCTGTAGGCATCCCATTTTCTAGATCTAGACATTCCAATCTGCTAGCAATGTGCGATATACTATGTGAAGAGACATAGAGGGTAGTGTGCTCAGAGACCACAGGACACAGATGAGAGCACTCATTTGGTTCCATAAGCGGTACATGAAAAAAAAGGAGCAAGAGGGAGGGGGACAAGGGTTCGAGAGGGCAGCAGGGGGTGTCTGTGAGCTTTTCAGTGGGGGTTTGCCCTCTGCAACGGCCCACAGCAGACAGGTGCTTTACGACATGTTGACACAGCTGCTCTGCAACTTCCTGTTGATCTTTCAACACAAGAATGTCCGTCGACAAGCATGAGGACCCCAACATGGGCACTCGAAGAGAATACCCATCCCAATTATTTCAGAAAATCTGCTGTCCATAAGAAGAAAAAAAAAACTTGGCAGGAACACAGCCTCAATACAATCAAATCCGCTTGCAGTTCTGGTGTACATCTCATCAAGAAAGCTGTGCTGCTCTGCGTCCATTCGTACTGGCATGAGAGTAAGGTCACGGCTTTGAGAGTTAGTCAAATGTTAGTTTAAAAAAGGCAAATGTGCCATGCATCCTCCAACATAGGGCTATGGAAACATGCAAACGCAGGGGTGTGTTAGCAACTGCTCTATTGGAAGTCTTTTCAAGGTTGTGATGAAAAGAAATTTGTGGTGAAATTTGGTTGTGATGAGGACATGCAAAACTAGGACAGCCTTTTTCTTTAGGCGCTGAATGTAAACACCAGAGATTACAGTGGCAGGCTTAATTACTTTTACTAGATCCACAGCTGCCTTTTACTGCCGACAAACTGTCATCACATTCAAAAAGTGACAAGCGGCATTACAACAACACAGGGCATTTATTAGTCATTGGAAGAAAAGAATAAATGAAATCAGAAGACTCTGCTTTCCACAAACAAACAAATAACTAAGCATTTACCAAATTACGCACTGTTGCAAATATTGTTGTAGCCCTTTATGTAAACAAGCTTTTCAAGAAGGTTAAGCTATGATATGTAAATGAATGAACTCAATAACACAGCCGTATATATGTCCATGAGAGAGTATCTAATCTGTCTTACTACACATCTCCAGTACACGAATATCATGAATGCAGGATCATTATGAGACCATCACTCATTCTGTATATGATCAGGGCACATGACCCAAAAGCCCAGGTATGTATGCATTTATAAATAAGGGCATGGGCTTTGGCTAAGATAGATAAGATAGATAGACAAAACACTTAAAACTGAATAGAAAAAAAACAGTATGTTTATTAGACACCACCATTCACGCAATGAATTAGTAATGAGCATGAATACGCTTACTGTTAATGATATATGATAATTGTGAGTGCAGCGAGTAGAATATCTGGGCTGTAAACTCTCATCCTAGAAAGCTGCGTTCTGGGACTAGCATCATCAGTCGCTGACTCATGACGCCCTTAAATTGCTGCTGTCTAGAAAGGGGGCTGACTAGGTTTTGAGACACAACCCTGGCTATGACTCTAATAATCGCTACTCTAACACTTATTTTTTGCTTATTTTCAGAAAGAATAAAGCCAATTAGACTCTATTGAGATACGTTTATTCGTCCGCGTAATGAAAGCAAGCAAGCAAACACAAACAAACAAACAAACAAACCACAAACACAACCAAACAACACAAACAAAACACCACCACATCCAAGGACCACACCCCACACACACACGCGCGCCAGCACGCACACACAATACACACGCACGCTCTCGTTGAGCGCTGACTCTCTTTATACTGCGACGGTTCCTTCTCTCTTCCTTATATAAAGCCACCATTTACACTATCAGTCTTTAAAAGCGCTATAATACATAAATAAATATACAATCTTCTCACCTGTAAAGAGAGTAAAATCCTATTTCCGTATTATAAATGGAAAGGAGACGTGTTCATCCATCGTATCACAGCGCTCGGCGGTACATTGTTGACACTCGTCGACGGAGAGCCGAGCCGAGCCGAGCCGAGCGGAGCCGGTGAGGGGAGGAGCTTCCTGTCTGATGTGGGCAGGGCTTACGTGAGGAGTTTCCCGCCTCAGGGGAACGACGTAACCAATCCTCCTACATCAAGTGAGGTGCGTGACTGCATGCTACGTAGCTACGTCAGCGTGACTAAATTGATATTCATGAGATATCACTTTAGCATAGTAAGGAGAAGGGGGAGGGGTAACGAGCACCTGCTCTCAGGGGTCGAGAGGACCCCACATTAAGTGCCACTGTTTTGAATTAAATTCTCTTCATACAAAATAAGATATCAACAACACAGACAAGAAAACTACCTAAACACGGTGGATAAGATAATGATCATATATATATATATATATATAATAGTCTAATCCTATATCAACTATATATATATGATATATGTGTGTGTGTGTTGTTTGTGTGTGTGTGTGTGTGTGTGGGGTGGTGTGTGTGTGTATATAACCGATTAGGCCATATTACGCATATATACGTTTACAACAATATCAATTTCCTTCAAAGCCTTTGACACAATGTTTATTGCGAATAGCGCAATACAAATTAAATTGACATGATATGAGATTCGGTTAAATGAGCAGCAGGGGGCAGCACATCCTCTCCCCATCAGGGATTCACAATTCAAGAGAGAGTTCATAATATCCTTTAGGGACACTGTCAGTGACATTACAATATTTTTTTTTCCTTAAAAAAGTGCACACACTTACTTATATCAAAGACACACATTCAATAACAAATGAAAACTCAAAACATCTGATATCCTGAAATTTAAAAGAAATTTGTAATGTTATAAAACTGGGAGCAACCTCCAAAACTCACTAGGAAACTAGTGTGCTGTGTCCATCGGCATCTCAACTAGTACATCAGTTTCATTGGATAGCTGCAGTTACACAGTATTACTAGTGAACTATGGCTTTGTGGTTCCATCAGCCTCAGAACTAACCAGCATAAACAGCAAAAGTTGGTATTTTTAGCAGGGCAGATACCTCCATAACTGGTTTATCTGCTTGTCAGCTACTGCTTTGATGGGAGCATATCTATCAGTGATTGCCAATTAATTTTCAGGGATAGTTGCTAAAGGCGGGACAATTTGTTGCTAAATGACGTTGTGATGTCATTGCGCGATGACATCATTATGTAATCACAACGCAAAACTGCATCGAATACACAATCATATCACTCAAATCTCAGTAAAAATATGATTATGTATACGATTTGAAATTTGATTTGAAAATGATTTAATTGAGATTTGTTGTACACTAAAAATCTGTAACAATATAATATTAAATAACTGTATTTTTAAATACATTGAAATATTGAACATTTACACAGTTTTGAACAATTACATTTGATGTATTTTCTTATTAACTAGTAAAACTACACATTCTGAACAATTATATTTTTAAGCAGTGTATTGGTATAGTTAGTATGCTACACAGAAAAGTCTGCAAAATAGGGTACAATGTACTGTTAATTTGAAGGAATTTTCTGTAATGACTTTTCACAGGGTTTATTTTTTAATTTTTTAAATAACTGAATATAAAATTAGGCATTGTATTTTGTGTTTTCAGGTTATAACTTATGTCCTGGCAGAAAATTACCAGTACCTTTTCCATTTTTATAAATATTTTTTAACTGATCTGATCAACAAATGCAGGTACAAACTAATAACAAGGCATTATCGTAAATGAACAATTATTATTGAACAATTGCAACTAGCAACTTAATCCACGTGATATGTGTACTGCTAGACACCTTTGATTTCCTCTTTTTGTGTAAATTAGAGGGAAAATGTGTGCCTTTTTATCATTTGAGTCACTTACCAAAAGTTGCCAAATAAATTTTAAAAATAGCTAAATTTGTTGCTAGGTGCTTTTTGAAGAAAAATTTGCTATAGGGTAGTCTGAAAAGTTGCTCAATTTAGCAACAAAATTGCTAAGTTGGCAACACTGATATCTATTTTCCTAGGGTTCTAGGGCCCTGTCCCAAATGGCACCCTAAACCCTCGCGGTCTTCCTCTGAGTCCGCACTTTCGTGACGTAATGCCGCTTTGACTGTTGGGTAGAAGTCTGCTGCGGAGCTCGCCTCAGTGCAGGCTCGGCAGAAGTGCGCATCGAGGGCGCATAGCGGCCGCAAAGGGGATGCTCGTGAGCACCCTTTTGAATGCTAAAATGACAAATGGGACACCCTATGGTCTCGTGGACTTAACGGACACGCGCACACTGCGGCCTTTGTAAGTCCTAAGACCGCAAGTGCACATGAAGTGTTCCATTTGGGACAGGGCCGTGTTGTTCTTCTTCTGCAGTTTAGTGGTGTTTGGCATAAAAAGTAAGGTGCATTACCACCTCCAACTGGTAAGGAGCGTGCATCAGATTTAATAAACTCATTGAATTGTGAACAAAACTACAGTGGGGAAAAAAAGTATTTAGTCAGCCACCAATTGTGCAAATTCTCCCACTTAAAAAGATGAGAGAAGGCCTGTAATTTTCATCATAGGTATACCTCAACTATGCGAGACAAAATGAGAAAAAAAAATCCAGAAAATCACATTGTAGGATTTTTAAAGAATTTATTTGCAAATTATGGTGGAAAATAAGTATTTGGTCAATAACAAAATTTCATCTCAATACTTTGTTATATACCCTTTGTTGGCAATGACAGAGGTCAAACGTTTTCTGTAAGTCTTCACAAGGTTTTTCACACACTGTTGCTGGTATTTTCCTCCATGCAGATCTCCTCTAGAGCCGTAATGTTTTGGGGCTGTCGCTGGGCAACATGGATTTTCAACTCCATCCAAAGATTTTCTTTGGGGTTGAGATCTGGAGACTGGCTAGGCCACGCCAGGACCTTGAAATGCTTCTTACGAAGCCACTCCTTCGTTGCCTGGGCGGTGTGTTTGGGATCATTGTCATGCTGAAAGACCCAGCCACGTTTCATCTTCAATGACCTTGCTGATGGAAGGAGGTTTTCACTCAAAATCTCACGATACATGTCCCCTTTCATTCTTTCGTTTACACGGATCAGTTTTCCTGGTCCCTTTGCAGAAAAACAGCCCCAAACCATGATGTTTCCACCCCCATGCTTCACAGTAGTTATGGTGTTCTTTGGATGCAACTCAGCTTTCTTTCTCCTCCAAACACGACAAGTTTGAGTTTTTACCAAAAAGTTCTATTTTTTTTTCATCTGACCATATGACATTCTCCAATCCTCTTCTGGATCATCCAAATGCTCTCTAGCAAACTTCAGATGTGCCTGGACATGTACTGGCTTAAGCAGTGGGACACGTCTGGCACTGCAGGATTTTGAGTCCCTGGCGGCGCAGTGTGTTAATGATGGTAGCCTTTGTTACTTTGGTCCCAGCTCTCTGCATGTCATTCACTAGGTCCCCCCGTGTGGTTCTGGATTTTTGCTCACAGTTCTTGTGATCATTTTGACCCCACGGGGTGAGATCTTGCGTGAGCCCCAGATCGAGGGAGATTATCATTGGTCTTGTATGTCTTCCATTTTCTAATAATTGCTCCCACATTTGATTTCTTCACACCAAGCTGCTAACCTATTGCAGATTCAATCTTCCCAGCCTGGTGCAGGTCTACAATTTTGTTTCTGGTGTCCTTTGACAGCTCTTTGTTCTTGGCCATGCTGGAGTTTGGAGTGTGACTGTTTGAGATTGTGGACAGGTGTCTTTTATACTGATAACAAGTTCAAACAGATGCCATTAATACAGGTAACGAGTGTAGGACAGAGGAGCCTCTTAAAGAAGAAGTTACAGGTCTGTGAGAGCCAGAAATCTTGCTTGTTTGTAGGTGACCAAATACTTATTTTACCGAGGAATTTACCAATTAATTCTTTAAAAATCCTACAATGTGATTTTCTGGATTTTTTTTTCTCATTTTGTCTCTCATAGTTAAGGTATACCTATGATGAAAATTACAGGCCTCTCTCATCTTTTTAAGTGGGAGAACTTTCACAATTTGTGGCTGACTAAATACTTCTTTTCCCCACTGTATATTTTATCTTATATTTGATTCTTGGGGGACGAAATATTTGTTAATTCACGATTAATTTTATTTTTCTTAAGTTTAGAAATAGGTTTCTTTCTTTCATTTTCATATTTGGGACAGATCGTCATCACATTTTCTCAGTTCACATTTCCCTGTGTCATTTTTCCCTATTGTGCTAATTCCCTATGTGCTAATAGGAGCTGTATGTCTGACCCAAAATGTGGAGATTACGGTTTCTTCTCTTCTATTTCTTTGTGCATTAAGGGTCGTTTACACCAAGAACGATAACTATATTACCATCCAAACCACTGGAATATATCATCTGTTTATTCTAAGTGCATGCTTGTCTGCTGCTTTAAAGGGGTCATATGATGCGATTTAAATTTTTCAATTCTCTTTGGAGTGTTACAAGCTCTAAGTGCACAAAGAAGATCTGTAAAGTTGCAAAGACTAAAGTCTCAAATCCAAAGAGATATTCTTTATAAAAGTTCAGAGTCAGCCACGCCTACCTAAAACGGCTCGTTCTAACACGCCCCAACATACCTACGTCGCTCTCTGGGAAGATTTGCATAACACCACCCAAATGTTCACGCAAAGAAAGAAGGCGTAACTTTTATTCTCGCTGTAGTTTTGTTGTTTCCGCCCCCATTGGTCCACCCCGTGAAGGCGCTGTGTGCTTCATTGTGAAAGCTAAACTACTTTGTTTGGTCTTCCAAAACAGTACGATATCTGCTTTGTCATGCCTGGAGCTGATCCTTGCTGGTTTCTGAGGAAATACTACAACTTTGCGCTGTGGATCGCCGGATCGGCTTTCACCGTGGAGGAAGCGGAGTCCAGCCCGGAGTCGTCACATGTCCTTCTGGACGCTTCTTCATCGAAATCGCCGGCCTCGCCGTTCTCAAGCCCACCGCCTCTGCTCACTCTAGCCCGGCCTCTGCTCACGCTAAGCCGGGGCTTCCGCTCACGCTAGCCCGGCCATAGCTCACTCTATCCCGGCCTCAGCGCACGCTAAGCCGGGGCTTCCCCTCACGCTAGGCCGCTGTGTTTTTTGTTGTGAAAGCGAAACTACTTTTTTGGTCTTCCAAAAGAGGACACGACTACAATTCAGTGGTATTTACAACACTGTACAACATACCACCTGTAATGATAAAGCTTGAGAATTTAATGATAACACTCACGAGAAGTTAAAGGGGTCATATGACATTGCTTAAAAAGAACATTATTTTGTGTGTTTGGTGTAATGACATGTGTTTATGCGGTTAAGGTTAAAAAAACACATTATTTTCCAAATACTGTACATTAAAGTTTCTCCTCTATGCCCCGCCTTTAAAAAACACGTTGATTTTTACAAAGCTCATCGTTCTTAAAAAGCGAGGTGTGCTCTGATTGTCCAGATATCCAGTGCGTTGTGATTGGCTGGATTCCTCAAGCGTGTGATGGAAATGTTGCCCTTACCATACTGTGATGCCGTGTCCGGCGCGATGAGACAAAAACAATAAAACCCATTAAACGAGGCATTTGTTGCCTCCCAGTGGGGACATAATTATGGATTGTAATGACTTTTACTGTCTTTTTACGTGTTGCTTTGCATCGCACCTCATAAACATAAAACCATGTCGGCATTTGTGATTGGAGAAATGACAAAAAACAAACGCTACTCTACACTACTCAAAACTCGCATTTGAATAGTCAGTAGCAAATTCTTTAAATATGAAAACTTGCTTACAGTCTTTGAGTCAGAACAGCCGACATTGTAGGCTACTCTCCCAGGTTGAGGAAACAGTCCTCCGTAAAATGCGTTGCAAGACACACTGAATATTTGGTTTGTACTGTTCTGGAACAGTGTTTAAATACAACTTAAACCACTGATTTCTAGTTGGTTCCTCTTTTGGAAGGCCAAACACAGTATTTTCGCTTTCACAACGAAACACACAACATCTCCACGACATGAATATATCATGTAACGGTGTACTAAAACAGCAACAGTACTACAGCGAGAATCAAAGTTACATCATCTTTCTTTGCATGAACATTTGGGCACATTATGCAAATATTCCCACATAGTGACGTAGACGTGGGGATGTGTTTAAATAGGTGTATAGTTAGGAGGGCGTGGACGATCCTTAAAGGGGTCATATGGTGTTGCTAAAAAGAACATTAGTTTGTGTATTTGGTGTAATGAAATGTGTTTATGTGGTTTAAAGTTTAAAAAACATTGTTTTCCACATACTGTACATTGTTGTTTCTTTTCTATGCCCCGCCTTTTTGAAACGCTTTGATTTTTACAAAGCTCATCAGTCTAAAAGCGAGGTGTGCTGTGATTGCCAGCTATCCAGTGCATTGTGATTGGCCAATACCTCAAGCGTGTGACGGTAATGTTACGCCCCTTACCACATTGTGATGATGCACTGTCAGGCCGGAGCGATGATTCAAAAAAACATGAAAACCCATTATAAACGACGCATTCGTTGCATCCAGTGGGGACATAATTACTGATTTTAATGACTTGTACTGTCTTTTTACGCGTTGCGTTAAATCGCGCCGCATAAACATAAAACCATGTCTGCATTTGTAATCGGAGAAATGACAAACAACAAGACCTACTCTACACTGCCCAAAAAAACTCACTTTAAATATAAAAAACTTACTTACAATCTTTGAGTCAGAACAGCCGGCATTGTAGTCTATTCTACCAGGATCAGTAAACAGTCCTCTATAAAATGTGCTGCTCACATCTGGATATTTGGGTTGAAGTGATCTGGAACAGTGTTGTAAATACAACTTACACTGATTTCTAGTCGTGTCCTTTTTTGGAAGGTCAAACTAAGTAGTTTCGCTTTCACAAACGAAACACAGCGTCACACATGGCGGCCTTGAGCGAGCAGAGTCCAGGGGATAAAGTGAGGAACGGCCGGAGGCTAGAGTGAGGAACGGCCGGCGGATTCGACGAAGGAGCTTCCGGCGGGCTTGTGGCAACCACATTTGATGACCCCGGGCTGGACTCCGCCTTCGTCCACGATGAAAGCCAATCCGGCGATCCACAGCGCAAAGTTGATGCTTTCCCTCAGCGACCAGCACGGATCAGCTCTATGCATGACTCGCTTTCACAACTAATCAAACAGCGCATTCCCAACATTGTCGTCAGCAAACAATACTACGCGAGAATAAAAGTTAACCTTCTTTTCTTTCTTTGCGTGACATTTGGGGGCGGCATTAATTCAAATCTTCACCACTAGCGACGTAGATATTGGGTGCGTTTAGAACTAGCCGTTTTAGGTAGGTGTGGCTGATTCTTAACTTTTATAAAGAATATCTCTTTGGATCTGAGATTTTAGTCTTTGCAACTTTACAGATCTTCTTTATGCACCAAGAGCTTGTAACACTCCAAAGAAAATCGCATCATATGACCCCTTTAACTTTTAAATAGAATATCTCTTTGTGTTTGAGAATTTAGTCTTTGCAACTTTAGGGATCTTATCTATTCACGAACAGCTTGTAACACTCCAAAGAGAAAGGATCGACTTGAAGCTAAGGCTCAATGCCCCCAAAACTCATAAAACAAGGCAAAGCAACAGCTGGTGGCTGTGAGTATCTGCCATTTTTACTTTCACAAAACAAAATCATGAGCCTGAAAGAAAAATACATAACAGCAGTGTAACAACAAGATAAACAAATAAATACATAACAGAGAATTTAAATTTGAAAGTTATTAAACAATTTTGCATTTCTGATGGGGCCATGCCCTAGCCCCCTTTTTTTCTTTTTGCAAGTGGATTAGAGAAAGGAAATGTAGGGCTGTCTTTCACTTTGACATTCAAGGGAGCCACCCACTTCTCAAGCAACTTGACCGGCACTTCCCTGGGATCTTAGCCAGGGGAACATCTAAGAGGCACCCTTACTTTTGTCAAAACATTAGAACACTCTCCTACGCAACAGATCCTCTGTGTGTATATGTGTGTAAACACAAGATGTCAGCTTGCTCATCTATCTGAAAAGACTTTAGCCTTCGTGTCACCATGGAGAGCAGGTTCAGCTGATGACATAATCCTGAAAAATGTGGCATACAATGTTATGGCTTTAATCTTCTATCTGCATGCCTGCAGGACAGCCATACCAACTAGAAATGGGAGGGTTATTTTACAAATGTATTCAGTACAAATGACTAATTACCAGGTCCAAGTGGAGTCTTGAGACATTATTCTCACATTTTCTGAGCTGATATATCATCAAAATCTGCGAAATGGATTTAAACATGAGGAAATTAACCCTTTCACTAGTGAGTTTAAAATATTCTAGCTGACAATGAGTTTGTTTTTTTAGGCGACCGTTATTTTATAACGTTTCCCCTTATTGTTTCCATGGTGACGCGTCATGCTTGTCACGTGACACACCACAGCCACTGTATGACAAAGTATGTATTGCTTTTATTTAGTTTTTCCTTATTAAAAATATTCACACACTTGCTTATCATGCCATGAACCATCTGATATTCCGATCCACAAATACATCTAAGTGAGTGTATTTTGTCATTTAAAAACCTTTATAAATGATTTGTTCATGTTTGTTCATGCTGCAGTTCAGAGAGTCCTGTCAGTCGGATTTACAGCACTAGAATTAATCAATTTCTCCCACAATACATGTAAGTACTGTAAGTGGCTGGTGAAGTGAACTAGGAGAAGAACAGAGTGAACTTTATTGCTACTTAAACGTGTATCTGGTATGAATAAAACACATCGGCAAATTATATTTGAATGGATTGTTATTGCAGCTTCCATAGACATCCGTGTGTATTTTACAAACTCTAAATATATTGTTTTACTAGAACTTATGTGTATTTAAATGTCTGAAACCTAAAATAAACATTATGTGGTTAAAACACTGCATAGTTGTCATAATATGACAAGCGCAGTGCACGTTCTCTCTGGCTCAGCGTCAGCCAAAGCACGAAAGCACAGTTTGAATTTGGCAGTTATGTTCTAAATCCCATATGTGGGACCATACTTCCAGGGGCACATAATAATCCTGCATGTGGGACCATACTGCTCAAAAGGTTAACTCTTGTTGGTTGGTTGTCCCCTTTTTTTTAGGATTCTGGACATTCCAGGAATTCCTATAAGGTGTCTTTGATCATGTGAAAAATTTGTTTCTTATTTAGTTTGTTTTAGAGAAATGGAGAGTATATGTATTTAATGTGCGAGAACGCTACAACCCCATGTCACCAACAGTGTGCAGTATTCTTCACCAATGACAGCAGCCTAATTTATTTGTTTTTTTTACACATTGAACATTTTTATCCTACTAGTAAACCACACACTGTCACAAAGCATATCTGTAATCTGAATTGTGACAGAATACAGTTCCTCTTCTTTTGTCCTTATCATGTAATGGCATTCTAAATATTGCGTTGCTTCTCAAGCCAGCATGTTCTATAACACAGCATCAAAAGACAGAGAAAGAGAGATCATAATGTATGCAAAGCAGGCTTATTCATTATGACATTAAACATTCATGACCTGGTAAATGCTGTTAAGATGTTTTCCAAAAACACACATTTACATTTCATATTCCACAGTGTAAAGTAGTGTTCAGCTCAGCCCGGGATCTGAAGCGTCAAAATCTCCCCACACATCCTATAATTTAGATCCGTCTGTCTCTTTCTGGCTCTGGCCTGGGGCAGCTTTCTCTTAATTTAATAAAGGGCTTAAGCTTCAACCCGCTTTTGAAGGCTCTTACTACTATTAAATTCATTACAATACATCACCCACTGGAGACAAGGCTGTGGGCAGTGAGTGGGCCCTGAATAAATGAATTAATTAATTAAGAGCTCAAAAGAAAGAGAGAACATATGCCTCTGATCTACCCTGCTCCAGAACCCTCATGTCAGATCTATACATAAAGGTAGCAATCTTCTTATCATATATAATTTTTCTCATTACTGTTATAAAGTCGTATTATGTTGTGCATATGTGTATAGAGCATTTGGCTTTCACACTAAGCTTAACATTTTGACACAGAGTTACGGTCATCATTTTCAAAGAGAGGTAACACTCTAGGTTAATTAGCTCTGTGTATACAGTGTATGCAAATTAAGCCATTGAGCATTAACCAAGGGTTTACAAATGTACAGTTTGAAATATGGAAACTAAATTATCAAGAATTAATTACTAACCCAAAACAAATGAACAGTGTTAAACATGAACATTAAAAATTAATTTATTAGAAATATGTAAAAAACTTCCCCCAGGGTTTTTAAAAGTATGAAAAGTTATAAACAGTGAGGCATCAAAAACCCAACCATCATGTCTTTCCTGACAAATTCAAATCTCTCTTTCTCAGTCATTTCAGTGTGTTGATGAGGTTAAGGTTTGCCCCTCACTCTTTGTATTTCTGTATTTTCTTTCTCAACCATTTGGCCTATGTTTTATTTTCTCTTTTCTTCTAAATGTGAAATATGAATGCATTTTCTTGGATTTAAATATTTAGAGGGCAAACATATTTTTAAATGTCTTGTACATTAAGGAATTGTAGTGGAGTGTAGACAGTATCACTGATTTTAATGGGTTCAACTGGTTTTTATTAGTTTCTGACCAATAGAAGAGATTTCTTATTAATGCATTGCTGATGAGGGAGATCAATACTTTTTTCCTTTTATCTAGCATTTAGTAGTATTGTTTTATTTATTAAAATGTTTCAATATTTTATTAGATTTTATTTTAAAGACATTTTTGAAAAAAGAATAAAGAGTTGTTGATGATTATACAAGGCATTTTTGTGCTATATGTATCTGTGGAGGAATAAAAAAAATGGGCTTTTCATGTATTTAGAAAAACTTCTCCTTCAAGTCAACATTCCCACTTTCGATTTCAGATGATATTATCTGATATTACAGATATAATATTATATTATACAGATATAATATTTGCTTCGCTGCACACCCCGGCCTATTTGTATGACTGAAGTCAGAACAGAACAGCTTGTGTGCTTGTAAAGGCAAGACATAAAGGCTATAGCCTCTGCAGCAGTCCAGCACACACATACACACACACACACACACACACACACACACACACACACAAACAACACACACACACACACAAACACACCCCGTCTATTCCCATTGCATGCTCAACATCAAAGGCCTGCTGACCTTCTTCCGCAAACATACACACAGAGAACTGGCTCACTGTTTGCCTTTCTCTTTATAACATCGAACAGCTTTCAGAGTCCTTCACATTGTCTGTAGTACAGATCAGGCGAGATTTGGCTTTTTACAGACACAGCAGACTTTCAGCAGAGATTTGGATTGTTCATCACCCAATATGACACACAGTTTGACCTCAGGGTCATAAGGTCATGACAGACGGTCAAAGACGGAAGAGGAGGCAGACTCTGTGGTGGGCAGCAAGAGCAGACCACAGTTCAGTGAATGCTGTAAAACCAGACAGTTAGCCAGGGGATGGTCTGGAGAGGCTAGCTTTGAAAGCTGTTTGCTAATTGTTGTTGTGTTTACTGGACTGCCTTACTATATAGCCTCACTCAACTGATGCCATATGTTTTGAGAAAGAAAAAAAGCAGTGAAGAACATCTTTCTTGGGTCAATCTGAAAACAGAAAAATTATTGTAAGCAGCCATGGTGTGAGGAATTAAATTTTGCTTGATTATTTCATGTTCATTATACTATAAAAAATAAGCAGTATTTGAAGAATTCAAAAACTCCTCCTCAAAGCAAAAAGAGTACTTACACATTACACTTACTTAACTTAACTTACAACTCATTACACCTTCAGTCAACTCAGAGTTCATTTATGTGTGTCCTCCACATTGAACCGAGAAAGACTACAAAAATGGCGGATGTGTGCGACCAGCGGGTAGGTAGAGAGGCTTAGAAAAACGGATTTGAGTTACTAATATTCAACATTTAACCTGGTAAAAAATATTTATTTAATGTTATCTGTGTTATATTTCATCTGCAACAGCTATGTAAACTTTTATAAACATCCGTTTGGTCGTTAACTTTTAAATGCATCATTATGCATAAGGCATGAAAGACTGGCAGATCAATGTGCTACTTCTTTTCTCTCCAATACGGTCGGAAGTTAAATGAAATGCAATGTGAAGGATGTTAACTGTGACAAGATGATTGACAGGTCAGTTTACAGTTTACAGTGACAGGGTGTGTGTATCTATGCGACAGAGCATCCGTTAAAGACGCAGTTGAGTGACCTGATAGTATGTCCCAAAGCTTGCCTACTCTTCTACTACACACTCAAAAGTGTGTACTTTTTCTTCACCAAAAGAGTACATACTCTTAAGGGCGTAGTATATGTAGGCACATTGGGATGCAGCATCAGTGTTAATTTCATGTAGTCCTTAACACTTTTTAAACTAAGTGAATTAAATGACAAACTTCCCTTTAGTGCCTCTGTCACACGCACATGCACATGCACACGCACACACACACACACACACACACTTGCATATGTGTTACAGGGACGGTGTAATGTTTTGTATACTGTACAAACTGTATTCTATCACCCTACACCAACCCACACGTAAACCCTTCCCTTACAAAAAACTACTGCAATTTTTGAATTTCAAAAAACTCCATATGTATGTTTTTTTTTTTAGCCTTTTGGTTTAGGGACACAGGAAGTGTCCTCATAAACCATGTTTACATTGTAGTACCTATGTCAATATACACATTTATATTTAGTCATTTAGCAGATGCTTTTATCCAAAGCAAATTACAAATGAGGACAATGGAAGCAATCAAAATCAACAAAAGAGCATGATATGCAAGGCCTATTACAAGTCTCAGTTAGCCTAACACAGTACAAGTAGCAAGATTGCACATTTGTGTCCTCATAAACCATATATACCAGAACACACCACCACACACACACACACACACACACACACACAGGTGCTACTCTATTAACAGAAGTAGCAGTAATGGCTGTCAGAATGGCTGACCCGTCTATTACACTGTTCTCTCTGCTCAGCCCTTCTATTGATCACAGTGCCACAACACCACTGATCCAACAAACCAACCACGAGCAGACATTGTCCCACCCTTTCCTCCATCTGTACATACACACTCTCACTCACACCTGGAATGCACACTCACACCCATGGACATCATTTTGTTGGTTGAAGTCTAGCTGATTGTGATGCCACATAAATGTAACCTTAATAATATTCACAATAGTAAATTATCCTGTGCTAATATACTTCTGCTAAATGGCCTTTGCCATACCACACTGACTTCTTGTTAGGGTACAATAACAGATGGACCAACTATTTGACCATAACCTTTTACTGTCTTGATAAATACATGGCACATGTAATTTCAGTATTATGATCAAATTATCTACATATTAAATTGGATATAGTCATTAAACTAATTGTGTAATGCAGTAATACATTTTATTTGACAACTTAGTCCTTAATTCTGTTACTGTCAGTTTTTGGACATTGTGGGTTAGCAGATAAATGCTTCCATCTGAAGTTGTAAATCAGCCACGACTTGTTAGTCTCTTTATAAACTTTTTGCATAATGCAAGAGTCATGAATTAAAACCCCGCCATGGTAAAACTTGGCAGGACTCGTAAATGATGTCTATGCTCATGACACACACAAATGAACTGCACACCTGGAAACTGTCCAAAACCATTCTTCTTCTTGTGTGCTACACTTTTGATAAATTAATCACTCAGATAAGTTCTAGTACTACAAAAACTGTCTGCTGCTGTTATTACCAGACTTTAATTAGAATATTGGATACTATAAAATCTTAAAAATCACTCAAATATCATTTGCCCCCAAACTGGCCCCAAGACACCAGAGAACCAATGCTTTTTGACATCAGGTGTTACATATTTTGAGGCACCAGATTTTAATTTGCACAAACTTTAATTATGTCACTTAAATTATCTTAAAACTGCTCTGAATCTGAAATATATTACTTAATATATAGCACATAACTTGTATGCACTCTTTTTTCATGATCGTTCTTGTTTTGTCTATTATGATAGTATCCATTCACTTGGTTGTATTAGCAAAATTTAGTTTTGTGCATGAACCATTTTTTTAGGAAATTAATATAGCATTTAAAACAGAATAAAAATGACCACAGCTCAGCAATGTATCACAAAAGCATATTTTAAAATGTATTACTACATACTCCCAAAATACCTTACTCTAAAATCAAAATCCATAACTTCTCATAATTTATCGGGTGATGTGTGTGTAGAATAAAAGCGCCCATTTGAAGGCTCTGCCCAAAGAACAGATGGCCATCTGGATCCAAGGAACTATTTCGGCCAAAGCAATTATTCGTCAAATTATAACATACCACTGCATAAACTCCACCAGAATAACTCATACACAGGGGATTATGGGAGGTGTTCTAACTAGTGCTAGACAAAGACAAGGGATGGTGAATAAATGTAAGGTATTTTCAGATGAACCCAGCACCCAATACAACACATTCACATTTCAAACAGTTGTGGTCAGTACACCGATATCAGTTACAAGTGTTAAAATACGTACTGAGATCTATGTTGTGAGTCTGCAGTTTTGATCTTGAGAGTCGATTCTAAGACTAGATAAAAATAAATTGATTGAAGGCCTAATGTCTATTGAACAATCAGATGCATCTTCCCTCATGCTCCTCTCTCGTAGATTACCAGTGAAGCACAGCATTTGATCAAGACCCAGTATGATGTGTGTACAGACCTCTTGTCCAATCAATCATTGCTTTATTAAAATCAATGGTACAGGAAGCAGCGCTTCAGGAAGGGTTCTCTGGAAACTGAACCCTACACACACATTTATGTAGAAAGATTAAAGTTGAGCCAGCTAGCCTAATATTTAGTTATTTTTGCTAAATAGTTTGTGTGTGTGTGTGTGTGTAGATTATCTATGAATAGATAAATGTCATTTTTCTATGCATATAGTTTTGGGAAATCCAGGCATCCTGTGCAGTCTTAAAGTCATCGCCACTGTTAATATTTGAAATAGTTTGAAAATTTAAATTGTTAATAAATATTAATTGCAATTAATACACGATCAGGAGGTGGCAATGAGGAAGAGTCATGATATAAAGTAGAGAAGGCTAAAGAATTTCCTGTGACATTAGTGAAAAAGGAAACACAGGCAGATGTAATAGAGAAAAGGGAATTATTCCGAGCAAAGTAGTAAAGATGTCTTGTGGTTGATAAGTTCCTAATGGAAGAGGGCAGAGAGACAGAAAGAGACTGCGCGAGAGAAACGGGTGAGTTCAAGCTCTCACTAATGGACTAATCACATTGATTTCCATTTAGCTGCCGACTCTGATGTTATTCATCATGCTTAACAAAACCCCCCGTCTCTCTCTCGCCCTCTGTTTTTCTTGGCATGGCCCGTTGTTTAACCAGTGGTGGAATGCTATCCTCAGAGTTTTCCTCCCTCTCACCCGCCCGTCTGCTGACCCTCAGCTCTGAGCCGCCAAACTGCCTTAATGTATTGAGGCCTCTTCATACTATAAGCATATAATCCATCACGGTTTCAGCATTCCTGCTTCCACACCCTCCAGCACATGACCCTGACATGTAGCTTTTTACTAACATGTTACTTTACCAGGAGAACTGTTCTTGTGCTTGTTCCTCAGGCCATGCAGTCTGACAGCATTATGGTTTTAGCTAAACATGTTTCAAATAAAATCTGATCATTTTTTTTGCTTGTTTGCCTTCAAACTAGTATTAAAGGGAAGAAATGGCATCCAATTCTGTAAGGCATTTTTGATTATTCAACAGTAGACAGATTGTAGGATTGAGCTTGGTAACATCAATCAATCCAAACATGTCAGGTTTAGATATTAAATATCAAAGATGCAGCCTACTGGCCCTGGTGACATCAGCAGAAAAAGAAAATCGTTTCAGAGGTGGAGCAAGTTACATTTTGACAAAAGATTATGAAGTCTTTAGTTCGTTAGAATAATATGCATAAGACAAAGACATACAGTGGGTACGGAAAGTATTCAGACCCCCTTAAATTTTTCACTCTTTGTTATATTGCAGCCATTTGCTAAAATCAATTAAGTAAAAAATTTTTCCTCATTAATGTACACACAACACCCCATATTGACAGAAAAACACAGAATTGTTGACATTTTTGCAAATTTATTAAAAAAGAAAAACTGAAATATCACATGGTCCTAAGTATTCAGACCCTTTGCTGTGACACTCATATATTTAACTCAGGTGCTGTCCATTTCTTCTGATCATCCTTGAGATGGTTCTACACCTTCATTTGAGTCCAGCTGTGTTTGATTATACTGATTGGACTTGATTAGGAAAGCCACACACCTGTCTATATAAGACCTTACAGCTCACAGTGCATGTCAGAGCAAATGAGAATCATGAGGTCAAAGGAACTGCCTGAAGAGCCCAGAGACAGAACTGTGGCAAGGCACATATCTGGCCAAGGTTAAAAAAAAATTTCTGCTACACTTAAGGTTCCTAAGAGCACAGTGGCCTCCATAATCCTTAAATGGAAGACGTTTGGGACGACCAGAACCTTCCTAGAGCTGGCCGTCCGGCCAAACTGAGCTATCGGGGGAGAAGAGCCTTGGTGAGAGAGGTAAAGAAGAACCCAAAGATCACTGTGGCTGAGCTCCAAGAGATGCAGTCGGGAGATGGGAGAAAGTTGTAGAAAAGTCAACCATCACTGCAGCCCTCCACCAGTCGGGGCTTTATGCAGAGTGGCCCGAAGAAAGGCCTCTCCTCAGTGCAAGACACATGAAAAGCCCGCATGGAGTTTGCTAAAAAAAAACCTGAATAAGATTCTCTGGTCTGATGAGACAAAGATAGAACTTTTTGGCATTAATTCTAAGCGGTATGTGTGGAGAAAACAAGGCATGCTCATAACGTCTATAAGTCCAACAGTGAAGCATGGTGGGGGCCGCATCATGCTGTGGGGTGTTTTCAGCTGGCAGGGACAGGACGACTGGTTGCAATCGAGGGAAGATGAATGCGGCCAAGTACAGGGATACCTGGACGAAAACCTTCTCCAGAGTGCTCAGGGACCTCAGACTGGGCCGAAGGTTTACCTTCCAACAAGACAATGACCTAAGCACACAGCTAAAATAACGAAGGAGTTGCTTCACAAAAACTCTGTGACTGTTCTTGAATGGCCAGCCAGAGCCCTGACTTAAACCCAAATTGAGCATCTCTGGAGAGACCTAAAAAAATGGCTGTCCACCAACGTTTACCATCCAACCTGACAGAACTGGAGAGGATCTGCAAGGAGGAATGGCAGAGGATCCCCAAATCCAGGTGTGAAAAACTTGTTGCATCTTTCCCAAAAAGACTCATGGCTGTATTAGGGTGCTTTTACTAAATACTGAGCAAAGGGTCTGAATACTTAGGACCATGTGATATTTCAGTTTTTATTTTTTAATAAATCTGCAAAAATGTCAACAATTCTGTGTTTTTCTGTCAATATGGGGTGCTGTGTGTACATTAATGAGGAAAAAAAATAACTGAAATGATTTTAGCAAATGGCTGCAATATCACAAAGAGTGAAAAATTTAAGGGGGACTGAATACTTTCCGTACCCACTGTATGAATTAATTATTAATTTAGAAGACTGAATTAATTTCAACTTTAAGTGTGAACTAAAATGCTTCCATAAAAGCAACGGGATGAGAGAAGGGCGTAGATATTGTTTTTGTGGCATTAGCGTGAGCTTCACATCTACTCTTGGCTTATCTCATGACTCCATCTTGTCCTTTTACTGGAAATTAGCAACAGCCCCTTTAAAGCCTGCAGGCTACTGGGAGAAATGACACATTAGTGAAAAAACGACAGAGACAGAACAGAGAAAGATGGACACTGCAGGAAAATCTGGTGTGTAATAGTAAGATTTCATCTGTAATCACGACCTGGTCTGAACTTGATACTTGACTAGACTTGTTCATCAGGAGCAGTGTGGAAATCTGATGCATTTGCACAAATCGGTTCTTTTGTTGCTTTCATTTATCATTGCTGTTCACTGTTACATTAATTGTTAAATTATTATTATTATGAGTCATGTCATGCATTCTAGGTGAATATAACATGGTATTTAAATAAATAATACCACTGTATTAAAATGATAATATCTCAAAAACAAACAAAACAAAAAAAAAACATTAGCATTTATTTTTTCCAAGCTTTTTCTAGGGTATGTGTTTCAGTGTTAAAGGAAGAGAAATAGATTTCCAATGAAAAGAAACAGAAGACTGTAATTATATTACACATAATATCCTGTACTTCTGGTGGATTGGGTGTTAATGATGGCTTTGGTGAGGTTGACACTTCAAACAGCAATTGACCTGGCAGAAGGGTTAATGAATAACAGTAATAAAGACACTGCTACTCAGCCCAATCAACACCAGAATCAAGAACTGACTGAAGAAAGCTGCAATATTTGCGTTGCGAGACCCAAGTTTATGTAACTGTAATGTGTGTGTGATTGAATACATTCAGTGATATGGGGTAAGAATGTAAACAGAGAATTTAGGAGGTACGCTGCCAAAAGTAGCTGATAGTAAGGGCCAGACTGGGGTTTACCACTTGAACTAATCTATAGGGATTTACAGCAGTGAATATAATTTAAGACCAGCATTTTACAGCATTCAGAACTCCAACCCTAAATTGGAATAGAGCTGGTGTCACAGGTATTCTGTTTTCAAATACATTTATTTTGAATGAATCTACAGACTGTTACTTTCGTTCTTTCGTATTTGTGTTTTCTTTTCTTACTGATTTATTACTGATCATGCTCACCTGCTGTCAATTAACTAATTTAATGCTGCCTTCAAGTGCACATAGGAAACTTGCACCAAATAGCTACATTTGAATAGCAAAATATTAATTTCTATCACTTATTTATACATGGTATTGCAACAAAATGTTTTGTTTACATAAATCAAACTGTGAATCTTGAGTGATTAATTAGCATTTTGCAATATACGTATTATACAGTAGATATACTATATTGTCTGTATTATAGATCAGTGTTTTTCCTATGTTTCATATTGACACACATCCCTTCTGATGACACAACTTGGTAACTTGTGCATCATCTAAAATTTCGAGTTACTCACTTGTAAATATGACTTCGCTTGGCCATTCATGTGGAACTTGTAATTATTTTAATTACATTTGAAGGGCACATAAGTGTCACTCTCTGTTTCTTTAAGTTTTTGCTGGGTCTTTGTTTTAACAAGCTGTATCATTTTGATTTTGCTTTGAATTAAATATTCTTCTTGTTATCTTCTGTTAATCATGTATATTTTTCATGTGTTTGCAAAAGCTGAAATTAGATCTACACAGTGTCTCACTCCTTGGACCCAGCAAACCATAACAGTAGCGAGCACAATGCAGAACTTAAATATGAATTTAAATCATATACAAATTTTATGAATTTCAAGATTTTGTAATTGTATATATATATAAACCAGTATGAATTAAACGTTATCATACATACAACATAAGTATAACAGATATTTAGGTTATATTTTAAAAATCAATATTTCAAATGCCACATAATTGCCATATCTGGTTACACTTTATTTCGATAGTCCACTTTAGACATTCTACTAACTATAAGTAACTTTGTAACTACATGTCAACTACATGTCAACTAATTATCAAAATAATTTATGTGTATATACATTTTAGTGTGTTATGCATTTCTGAAACTGACATGTTCATCTTGCAAATTTCGCTAATTTACTCCACATTCTGTTGTGAAAATGTACTTGTATACAGATTTCAGTAAACAATGCTGAAATGTTGAGTGATGCTGTATAACAAATTTAAAATCTGTTGCAATGGCTCTGTTATTTTAACATTGACAGTATAGAAACTGAAGTGTTATATGTCTAATTTGATGAAAAATATTCTATGTAATAGAGAATGAATAAGAATCAATCATAACTAATCAAAATTGATGATGTATTTATTTAATCTAATTCCTCTGTTGAGTCACTGTTGCTTTTAATTGCAATTTTAATTTAATTGCATTTTAAATTCCAAGCCAATTTTGGGCATGGCCAGTTCAATTGAAAATCCACTTCCAGCTATTGTGTGTGTATTTTTTAAAGAAAGAATCAACATTTCAAGCATTTCAACTAGTGCTTTCAAACAATTAATCGCATCCAAAATAAATGTTTTTGTTTACATAATATATGTGTTTACTGTGTATTTATATGTACATATAAATACACACACATACATGTACATATTTAAGAAAAATATATACATCTAAATATTTTCAAAATATATACTGTATGTGTGTGCATTTATATATACATAATAAATATACACAGTACACACAAATATTTTATGTAAACAAAAACTTTTATTTTGGATGCGATACAAAAACTTTTAATCTGGATGCGATTAATGCGATTATCATTTGACAGCACTCATTCAACTAAGATGTAATGAGTGGAGAATTTCCAGAGGGTTAAATACTGTAGGTGTTAGATTTTGCACAGCTCTAGGGCTGTGTTAATGCAGTTAGGTAGGTTAAAGGTTGTTTTTTGAAAAGACAGCCTGCTGAAAAAGCGCAGAGATCAAGGAAGGGTCTCATTTGTGATATAAAACGGCTGGAGAATGGTTGTCACAGATGACTCTGGTGGTTTTATACAGTGAGGTAAGTGTGTGCCTTCAGATGAAAGGAGAACCAAATTGCGAAAAGAAAAAAAAGAAATGGAGCTGTAAAGAGACAAGAGAGAAATGCTCAAAGGGAAGAAAATCAAGAGGGGATTGCTAAAGATGTTTACGGCTGTCTACACTGATCAGAGATTACGGCTTTACACGCACCAAGTAGTAAGAGCAAATTTCATGCTGTGAAGCACCCCTACTCTTGGGTGTGTGTTTGTGTGTGCGGGAACAGATGCATGTGAGAGACGAAAAGAAGAGTTGTTTGTGAGGTCTGTCACCACAGGAGGGAGAAATTAACCTGCTAAATTTTACTGCCGGCCTTCTTTCCGATCTTACATCCATTAAATGGTATCGGCGAGAGAACCCAGACTATAGGTCATTAAAGACACTAACTAACAAGATCATATCCGCTGCCAAATTCAAGCCTGAACACAATCTTAAGTGACTTAATTTTCTTATATTCATGACCTTTATCTAAGATATACATGGTGGTGTGTCGGGTACATTGAGAGGAGACCCGTGTCAACCAACCCCCCAGCCAGCGCACTTTGATCAGGTGGAACAAACCCAGCCTGACAGGGGCTTAACGAGGCCACTGGCCTTTGACTCCTTACATCTGTGATGGAGCAGTCAGCCAAACACCAGAACCCTGAAGCTGCGGCTGTAGTCCCACTGCAACCATATGAGTTGTGAGGGGCACCGGAAGGGTGTGCTCATTTCATCTGGGCTGGCACCTGCACTGGACGACAGGTGGCCCAGCCCAATCACGGAAGCTGTGAGCATGCGAAAACTGTCTCCAGCACTGCTCTTCCTCCTTAGTGGCATGGGTGAACAAGCATCCCATGTGTAGAAGCTCTCTGCATGTCTATCCACCATCTGGTAATGAGAGTTGACCCGGCAGGCACAAGGACCCTCTTCAGCCCTAATATGTATTGATTATCCTTGACCTAAAACACAGCTCAAGATGAGAAATTAAAATATAGTGTATGAATATGTGACTGCAGATTATAAACTTATTGTGTTTTATACATAAAATAAGCAGAATAATTGCAACATAAAAAGGTGAAAATGTGGAGATATGGTTAGAAAGCATGAAGCTCCCGGTGTCAGAATGCCAGTCTGTCAGTCAAATCCGAAGCAAGACGCAATTCATAGCAATGTGTTGTGGCAACGTTGTCTCAGATAGTCTGATGGAAGATAAACAATCAATGAATGAGTGATCGTTACAAAAGTGTGCATCAAATACATTGAACACAAACGTGTGTGACACGCTGAAACAGAGCTCACTGATTCTCGCACATCACACACGCACATTTCTTCTTTATTTGGTTTTGATGGCGGCTAAACACACACATTTGAGCCCCGCTGTCCTCGACCCAAACTCCCCCGTCAGAATAATAGACCCACAACCTACTACTACACGTCACCGGCATGACAGCTGACATAAAATAAGAATCGGGCTTAGGAGAACCGATACCGATCAGTTAAAAAATGCTTGATCATTCCCTATCCTGATCCTTGAGATCAGCTTGGGACATCCCTAATTAAATCTAATAATAACATCTACAAAAACACAGAATGTTCTTCATTTACAGTAACTGTTTCTTCTCTATACATAATGTTTTTCTCTTCTCTCTTCTGACATTTTCATTCATTAATGGGATAGTAATAGTTCATAATTCTCTTCACATTCACTATCATGCCATTTCAAACCTGTATGACCTTTTTCTGTGAAACACAAAATTCTCTTTATCATCCAATTACAGTGAATGGAGATGAGCTTTTAAGGTTCAGAACAAGAACAGAAAAGCACAACAAATGTGTCATAATACCTTAAAAATAGCTCACGTCTTATTATAAACTGTATGAACAAACCTACATTTAAGTTGTTAGATCATTTTCCCATGTTCTGTGTGCTGGTAACTGTTGCAACCAGATCAAAAACTACCAATCTAAAAAATAATTTAGACTAATTTTGTGAACTGGGGTAATGAAGGAACAGGTGAGCAACGTAATCAGTAACCATGACAACACATAAGCCATGGGAACAAAGGAACTAAACACAGTAAAATAAGGCAATACAAACTAAAAGTCTTTGGAAATAAAACTGAAAACAAAATTGAATTTGAAATGAACATGCCTAGGGTTGATGTCAGGATTTTTAGTAAATTAAATATGAACTTAAATATTCAAGCTTAGTAGCCTCAGTCACATTCATTATATGAAAAAGCGGCCAGGATATTCATCCAAAAAATGTGAACGACATTAGTAAACAATTTAGCGTCTCGACCAATCTGACACACTAATTTTTATTTGATTTAACAAATCAAATATTCATTAGATTAACAAACAATCACAGACCCCTCACCCAATAAACTGGATGCCAAGAGTTCTGCTGAAAAACCATCCCCATATCAGGTTTTATTTAGCCCCCAGGAATGTGAGCTAGAAACCACTCTGTGTCCCAGAGGCACAAATGCACAGTAAAAATGGACTTTTCTCTGATTAATTATTAGGAAAACCTTTCTTTGAATGAACACCATGTGTATCCTTCAGGTCATTGGGTATATTATTGCTGTCTTGTATATTATATGTTGTATATAGAATTTGTATTCAGCTTACGATATTTAAACACCTCATTCATATAAGTAACTCCATGTTGTATCTATGAATTCGCCTTCTTATGA
This sequence comes from Sinocyclocheilus anophthalmus, assembly GCA_018155175.1. NCBI lineage: Eukaryota > Metazoa > Chordata > Actinopteri > Cypriniformes > Cyprinidae > Sinocyclocheilus > Sinocyclocheilus anophthalmus. The sequence goes on from JADLZN010005354.1 coordinate 126,644, forward strand.
TCGAATCAAGTGTGTATATTATATGCTGATACATATGCAACATATTGATGTTCTAATAATTTTTACTAATTTGTGCCTCAACAACCAAGCGAATTACATATGCAAATACCATGCTTACAGACAAAGAGTCATAAACCTCCCCAGTATCTCAAAACTCCCACTTAGGACGTCAGCCTCTCTCATTGGACAAACCCATCTTGAGAGCCGTGAATCTCTGCAGGCTTTAAAGGCCACACGCCATGTGACCCGCCCAGTCGGTGGTTCGGTCATAAGCTAAGAAGATGTGAAAAAAAACGCTTCAGGATATCAAAGCTGGTGCCAGGCCTTTCGGACTTGAATTTTCCATTCACCAAAAATTATCTGACTCAAACTGGTTCTTTTCATCAACTAATTTCAGCAAGATCTTGGGCCTTAAGATTTGCATCAGGAATCTCTTTCAGAACGCCGAGACTCGCTAAGTATCAAACTTTGTCTTATTAATTGATACATTAGGTATTATTTGTACCTTTTTACAAAGGTGTGTTTGATCTCAGAATCTGACGTATCCTTGAAGGCTTGGATCTGTTGAATATGCAAATGGTTCCATAAATGTCATTCTTATTCTCTCTCTTTACTGAGTTAAACTTTAACCCTTTCCTATACCAACTGTATGTGTGTGTGTGTGTGTGTGTGTATGTGTATGTTAGACCAGTTTATGTGTGTATGTAGGATGTTAGACCAGTTTATGTGTGTATGTAGGATGTTAGACCAGTTTATGTGTTTATGTAGTATGTTAGACTAGTTTAAGTGTTTATGTAGTTAATAAAACCTTACTTGTATCACACTTGACATGTTCATTGTTGCTCATAACCGGAGTCACTAATCAAGCAGATTTACGCTACAAGCTTTTGTAGAATTGTACAGTAAGAAAGTATTTCCCTTAACCAGGAAATTAACGTTCTTAGAAATGACAAGACAGTTGACCCTGAGAGGTCAGCTAAATATCTACAGCGGATCTAAAATATGAATAGTTAATTATAACTAGTTATGGTTAATTATTCATATTTCCTGTTGTGAGCTAAATTCGCTACAGATTGGTGGAGGATGCGGGCATGATAAAACTAAAGTTATGAGTTTTAAACACTGTCAAACTAAAAGTGTGTGCGTGATAGCCCAGGTAAAAATAGGACGTGACTTCAGATGCCCAGTGGTGTCCCTATTTGCTGGCTTGTTTAAATGCATATAAAGTAGGGGCTTGAATTGGTACCACTATTATGATTGAAATAGTCTTTATGTATTTCATGCTTAATGACATCGGTGTAAGGTTAATCTGATTTTAACAAAGAAACCCTAATTTCAGTATTAAAACATAAATCTGTCTTGACAAAGCGTAAGTCTGAATCTCAGCTCAGCGGCATGTCCAAACTGTACCATAATGTAAAATGCTTTAGTGAAGAAATCACAAAATTGCCGTATTGTTTAAATTGTTTCTTTGAAGAAGAAATCTCAGTAAAGTTATATCAAGGTAGATTTGAGTGTTACTCCTCTTTCTACAGCATAAAGGCCTTAAAGATTATAATTAGATTGAAGCAATTCATCCACACTTTGACTGTATATATATAAGCCGAGCAACATGGTGGTCATTACTGTGTTTCACTCGCTGAGTGAAATTAAAGGGTAATACTGTACTTTAGTCATCACATGTGTGAGGAAACAGAACTACATATATGTTTAAACCGGTTTAACTTACAGTAAACCCGTTTTGTAATTATTTAAACAAGTGCAAGAAGTTTATTGTTGCTTTAGAGAAGCACTCACCGAAGTGCTTAGGTAATGCAACAAGTCTTGAAGGCGGAAAGCACCACGTTCTAAAACTATGAATGTTTAACATAGACAGACATTAAACTACGTTAATTACACTGGCATGCATTGGTAACCGTGACAACAACTTGTCACAGGAAACGCTAACTTCACATAGCACAACATGCAAAGTTTTAAACAAACCACCTGAAGCAGCTAAACTAACACGACTTAGCATAGTTTCATTTTCGGCTAAAAAAAGCTACCAAATAGCTTTATCAATTAGGGGTTAACACTCTTTAATTTAAGCTCTTAAATACAGCATGTGTGTGTAGTGTGAAGCAATTTGAATTTAACCTTATCCCTGGTTTCTGATTTTTCCATTTCTCTTCCTTCTTTTTCTTCTTTTTCTATGTTTCTCAATCTTCAATTCGTCTCAGCGAATTTAACTATCTAGATGTATCTTCCTGAATGCTATTGCTTAGTTACAAGTTAATTAAATCTAAATTTAATTAAATCTTAACTTTCTATCGAGGAAAGACTCATTAAGGTATTGGGTGCTTTAGTAACACACTAATCACTAGTGCCGCTATTTGTTCCAAATACCAGATTGATCACCTTGTTTTGATAATAGCAGTCAGCTAATTTTAAAACCATTTACATGTTATGCCCCCTTTTGTTCTGATGTTCTCTCTGAACCTCAAAAGGAACCAGAGACATTTCTATTTTTGATTTGTTTATTTTCAAACATGTGCCCTAATTTTTAAGACCCTGTCTACAAAGTCATCTAGACAAACACTAGGGCATAACTATCATCCTACCAAATAATAAGCATAATCTGAATAGAAATGCTCTCTTTTTCCTCCTGCTTTTCCCTTTTCTCCTTCACTTCATCAGAGATTAAGCCTGTTTGGGGAACCCGTCAGTAAATTCTGAGTGATAATTTGACAATAAGAGTAGTCTTAAGTCATCAATCAAAACCCTGTTTACGCCCTTTTCAGCAAACATATGCTGACCCAAACCTATTTTAGCATTCACACTCTGTTTTGATCTTGTAGTAGTCTCTAGCCCTTACGCTCAACACAAGTGTGTCAAAATGTTGCAGATGCTCAGACTAACTGCCCAGAATGCAGACCAAAGAGGGCTGGCCAGGCGTTGTGAGGAACACCCCCTACCCAGGGCTGACGACCACCTACTGAGCCGAAAGCAACAGGACACAGAGAGAAGAGTACCTCAGACTCAGGACTCAAGCGAGAGTTATGGATACAAAAAGCTCACCAAGGTCATCATATTCCTGGCCCACAACCTAATGGGATTGAAACAGGAGGAAATTGATAGACTTCAAGAGACTCTGATCCAGCAGCTGAACAACACTCAAGACAAGCTTGACATGCTCCGAAGAGAACTCAGGGACTCCTACAGGCTGCGAAAAGAGACGCAGTGGGAGAGACACCCTACTCCTGCATCCTCATTCAGCCGTGCAAACTCCCTCATATGCAACAAGCTACGAAGGGGGGAGCCAACACGTTCTGCTTAACAACTCAGCAGACAGAACAGTAATACTTCCAAGCATCCACGCAGCAGCGCATGATGTGACCCCCAGAAACTTGGACAAGCTAGCCAGAAAAATCCCGGCATACACATTGCTGGGGAAACAATAGTTTCATACTTTAGGCAGTACGAGCAGTAATTTAGAACGGTGGAGTCGTTTTAAACATTGCTTGCAAGCAGACCCAGTAATCAATCTTATGTGTCCGTTTCATAAGTTAGTAACTTCTTCTCCATGCGCATACCAGTTCCTGATCAAAACCAGATAAAATTATAGTTTGAATGCGCCTTCCTACAAGCAGTAAGACGTTTTCAGTGCTATAATGTATTTAAATCGTACGATAAGAAACTAACACGATTTTAGCGAAGAAATCCTAATTTCAGTGTTAGTGGAGCATAGGTCTTTTTCATGACAACGAAATCTCAGGATTAGCAGCTCATAAAAATGGTACCAGAATAAATCGGTCTGATTTTGGGCGAAGAAATCCCCTTCTTCAGTACTGTGTAGGTGATCTGAGCGATGCTCCTCATTTCACTGATTTAAGGCCTTATTATGTGTTATGTATCATTGTATTCATATCGACCCACTCATGTGAAACATTTACGTAACTCTTATACATGCGCGCACCAGGTTCTGATTATAATCAGATAAAACTATAGCTTGAATGTGCCTTCCTACAGGTAGTAGAAAGTTTTCAGTGCTATAATGTGTTTAAATCGTACGATAAGAAACTAACCTGAATTTAGCGAAGAAATCCTAATCTCTGTTGTTAGTGGAGCATAAGTCTATTGTCTGACGACGCAATCTCAGATTAGCAGCTCATATAAATGGTACCAGAATGAATCGGTCTGATCTTGGGCGAAGAAATCCCCTTTTTCAGCACTGTGTAGGTGATCTGAGCGATACTCCTCATTTCATTAATTTAAGGCCTTATTATGTGTTCAGTATCATTGTATTTCATTTTGACTCGCTCATGTGAAACATTTACGTAAAATTAATGGTGTTATTCTAGAGTAGCTAACTACGAATCCACCATTGCATGTGAAGTGAATGTGCTGTTTTGATTAAAGAATGAATTTGTATGGGACATGCATGAGTTTCCCATGCATGCTCACAGCAGTGCAAGTCTGCTCCACCTGCACCTGTTGTGAGCTTGCATTGGTCTCCTAGCAACACGTGACCCCGGAAGTGTGAGCAGACTCTTCCGGTTAATCTGACAACAGCACTCACTTCACAGACCTGTGTGTAAACAAAGAATTGCGTGTAACTAACGCTAACTCTTAAGCTAAGCCCTTTACCTCAACAGCTAGCTGTTAGCATCCGACTAACACATAGATAGGTGTGTAAAGTGTAACTTTCTAACCACACCCCTCTCTCCCTCTCTCCCTCTCTCTCTCTCTCTCCTCTCTCCTGTCAACAATGGTGTCTCTAATGTTGATGTTTTTTTTTGTTTTTCACAGGTCCCTGTGGTACCCACCCACATACTGGGTTTTACTTGTGTTATTGTTTATTTTTGTTTTGACTTTATTCTACCTCTTTTTAATTTTATTACATTTATTTACATTTGTTTAGCACAAATGTACCAATTCAGCTAAATTGATTTGTATTAAATTTGAGATTTAATTAAATCAAATTTATTAGTTTTTTATTTATTTTATTCATTTTATTTTTATTGTTATTTTATTTTTTTATATTTACTTTCCACTTTTAATTTCTTACAGCTCTTAGGACCCCTTTTTTTTATTTTATTTATTTATTTTTTTTGTTGTTGTTGTGTTTTACTTTTTCCTTATTTTAGTTATTTTACCATCACTATCTTTGCTTTTTGTATAGGATTACAGTAGTTATAGCAACTGTTGTTTCCTGAACGAGATATATCTCTACTTCTCATCACGCCTCAGTGCCAGGCCTAATACACTGAAGGGCAGCTACCATTCAACAAAATGTAGGCCAAGATAGAACTAGGAACAATTCCCACTGTTTTTTTTCTTTTGATGAGGTATTTGGTGGGTCCCTGCTAGTTTAGCTAATAGCCTAACCCTAGGGTTATGAAGTCTATTGCAGCATCACACACAAGTGAAACCTGCTTAGCCATATCTCTTAGAAAAAACTAAATAGGTAAAATCTTCCTTTTTTTTTTTGAGTTCATCTTATTTTATTTCAGTTTCGTCATAGTGACCAAACCAGTGAACCATCAGTGTTTTAAGTAATAGTTTGACTCAAGTATAGCCCGGTCATCAGCTGACCCCTGCTTACGGCCCCTCAACAAAGTTACTCAAACTCTCCCTTTGTTTTCACGAACACAAAAACATAGCACCCAACCTCACTAGCTGCCTCCCACCAGCTAATCATACCTTACACGGCCTACACAGCCATTCCCCATAGAGATAGATTAACACCTCTGTACGTACCTGCATTTTCCTTGTGCCTCTCTCTCTCTGGTGTTCCAACAAGTGTGCCAGTATGTCGCAGACATTACACAGACATCCAGCCCTGGCAGCTCAACAGGACCACCTGGACACTCAGTAGAGAACTGTAATGGACATCATTCAGCTCAAAACAGCCAACGACCTGCCATGGCAAAGAAAGGAACAGCGAGACTGCGACATAAGAACAGCATCATCCTCTCCTCGGCCCACAACCTCAAGGGCCTCAGACAGGAGGTAAAAGAGCTGAAACTGCAAGTCACAGAATTCTACAGAGAACTGACACCTGCTCAACGAGAGAAAGCACAGAACGGATGCAAAGAACCTCACAGAATGGTGCGACAGAAAGAAATCACCAGTCTTCACAGAGGCTCTAACAGCTGCTCAACACCAAGCGCCGCTGGAAAAAGCCATCACACAGGACTTGAAAAGAGAACTGTTTCACACAAAGTCACTCTAAAAACAACATATGTGGAACTAAATAAGAGAGACACCACATCTAAGGCCTTAAAAGGCCAGCTGCATACAGCCAGAGCTAAGGTCCAAACCCTGACTCAGCAATTAAAAAGGAGCTTGACATGGTTCAAAAATAATTTAAACAGTCCTACCGACTGCGCAAAGACTCAAGCAAAAGACAGCCTGCTGAACATCACGTCGCAAGCAGTGCAAGCCCTCCACGCCTGTGCACAGCTACGAAAGGGGGAAAGGGAGCCAAAGCCTTCTGCTTGACATTTCACAAGTCAGCTCCCTGAAAACTTCTGCAGCTGCAACAAAAAAAAAAAAATTTTCACAAATGAACTGAAATATGCTTGCAAACCACAAGGCGAACAGAAAGGGAAAACACGAAACAGAACTCCCCCTGGCCAGCAGGCCCACCCCCTCAGCCAAGAGTCTGAACCTGTGAGGGGGGGGGGGCGAGAGCCACTGTTCACACGTCACAAACCAGCAGCCACAAGGGGGTGGGGCAGGGACTTTTCCCGAGGATCACTGCAGACACACACACCGTGTGGCCCTACAGACCCCAACGAGCTGGCCAGAGAAAACACATCTGGCAACCTAAATACTCTCAGAACCAGAGTCTGAACACGGACTGATCGCCGCCCCAGCCACACCAAGCAGGGACGGCGTGAAACTCCCCATGCTTACTAACACAGACTTTGACAAACTTACTCCAAACTCACGATTACCCTGGGATGGCGGAGGACACCAGCTGCAAGAAGTCATCTAGGGATTAGGGCCGTCGCACCCATTTGCCTAAATCAACAGGCTTTTTTTTGTTAGTTTTTGAACTGACACCGATACGCGCATTTGTTCTTCTTAACAAGCACAAAGGCCTCACCTACAAGGTGTTTTTGTCAACCCTCACTGAGTTTATGAAGGCTGCACAATCAGATATCCAAGCTGGGAAACAGAAGGCACCCAGCATTGGCACAATGCAAAACCCTTCTACAGAAAGCCACTAGCCAGAAGAGGACAGAGCCATCAACATGGCAACAGACCCAGGTTCCAGACCAACCTCTGGGAAAAGGCGTCCTCATCCTGCAAACATCACGGTATGTCCAACAGCAGTCCACACAACATCCTCCTCCACACCCTTCAAACGGGTGCTGAACGGAGGCTACACAAAGACAGCTGGACACGCCTACCTCTGGGATACAGGAGCTGCTGACACTCGCAAAAAAAAAAAAAAAGCTCCTTGAACAAAACTCAACTAAAGAGTGTTGAGAAGGACAAACCTCTGACTCCTTGACTGCTGCAACACAGCATCAGGCCCCTCCAAGTGAGGAGCATCCCTTGAAACCGGTCGACACCCCTAGAAGCAGCCAGACAACGGTGGATTGAGCAGCGGGCCCACATGCCAAACAGCGAAAGCTCTACCAACACAACCCAGGCAAGCTAAAGTCGGTGCCGCCACAAGAGCCAAGCGACACTGCAAACATCGAATTTCTAGTGACGTTGAACAAAGCAGAGAGCTCAAAACCACCTGCCGCTTTCCTGCCATCAACACTAGGTCAGTCAGAAATTCTCTACACACAATAGAATCTCCATAACAGTTCCCAGCAAACAATGGAACCACCTGCACTCTCACCAGTGAAAGTCTAACCCAGCTGTCCCACACCACGAGTACCACATATAGCCTACTGGCTAACAACATCAACAAAAAAAAAACATCCTACCCGGACTAACTAACTTCAGGATGACAGGTGACACAGCCACGACACCTGCTGCATAAGCTCGAGGAACCACACCTTGCTACAGCCTACATCACAACAGCACACCACCAGACAGCATCCAACAAGGCACCAACAGCCAAAAACCACCACTAGCTCCCAGCCGTGAGTGCCAGGTGTGAGTTCGATTGTTCTGCACCTTGACATCACTCGTTGTTGTCTATTCTACGCACAACAACGCTCGAAAGGGGGGAAATATGTAGCGTCTCGACAAATCTGACACACTAATTTTTATTTGATTTAACAAATCAATTATTCATTAGATTAACAAAATCGTCACAGTCCCCTCACCCAATAAACGGAGTCAGGAATTTCTGCCTGAACACCATCCCCATTCACTGGTTTTATTAAGCCCCCAGGATGGAGTAGGGGTATAAACACTCTGTGTCCCAGGCAAAATGCACAGTAGAAATGGACTTTTCTATTAATTAATTCATAGGAAAACCTTTTTTTTGAATGAACACACATTTTCTTCAGGCTATTGTGTGTATTATTGCTGTTTTGTATTTATCTGTTGTATTATAGAATATTTTATACATGCTTACGATAAACCACTCATTCATATAAGTAACTATACCATGTCTAGTATCTATGAATTCGACTTCTTATGATCGAAACAAGCGTGTACATTATATGCTGATACCTATGCAACATATTGATGTTCTAAGAATCTTTACTAATTTGTGTATCAACACCCAAGCGAATTACATATGCGAAATACAGTGCTTAGAGACAAAGAGTCATAAAACTCCCCCAGTATTTTCAAACTCCCACTTGGGATTCCGGCCTTACTCATTGGACAAGCCCATCTTGAAAGGCGTGAATCTCTGCAGGCTTTAAAGGCCACACTTCATGTGACCCGCCCAGAGTCGGTGGTTTGGTTGAATTCTGAGATGAAGATGTGAGCAAACGCTCCAGGACATCTTAAGTACGTGCCAGGCTTCGGCCTTGAAATTTCCATTCACCAAAAATTCTCTGACTCAAATTGGTTCTTTTCATCAACTAATTTCAGCAAAGATCAAATGGAAACCTTAAGATTGCATCAGGAAATCTCTTTCAGACAGCCGAGACTCACAAGTATCAAACTTAGTATTATTAATTGATACATTAAGTATCATTTACACCTTTTTACAAAGGTGTTTGAACTAAGAAACTGATGTTTCCTTCAGGAGGTAGATCTGCTGAATATGCAAATGGTTCCATAAAATGTATTCCTTATGTCTCTTCTTTCGTGTTAAACTTTAACACCCTCCTATACCAACTGTACTGTGTGTGTGTGTGAGGGTAGTGTATGTTAGACCAGTTTATGTGTTGATGTAGTATGTTAGACTAGTTTAAGTATTTATGTAGTATGTTAGACTAGTTTAAATGTTTATGTAGTATGTTGGACTAGTTTAAGTGTTTATGTAGTAAATAAAACCTTACTTGTATCACACTTGACATGTTCATTGTTTGCTCATAACAGGAGTCACTAATCATGCAGATTTACGTTACAAGCTTATAGAATTGTACAGTAAGAAAGTTATTTCCCTAAACCAGGAAATTAACGCTCTTAGAATTGACAAGACAGTTGACACTGAGAGGTCAGCTAAATATCTACAGCGGATCAAAATATGAATAGTTAATTATAACTAATTATGGTTAATTATTAATATTTCTGTCGTTGAGCTATCGCTAACAACAATGACACAGAATGGTTCATTTTAAAGTGAAAAAATACATTCAGAAGCATGAAGGATGAAGCCCTTAATACAGCACATTAATACCACAGCATCACATTCCATCCAATTAAAGGCTGTTGTTTATTTCCATTTTTAATCAGTAAAGTATGAGATTTAACAAATGTTGAACGGATAGTTGAAAATTTCACAATTGAAAGTGAAAATTTGTCATTAATTACTCAACCCCACCCCCACTCATGTGATTCAAACCCGTATAGACGTTCATCTTTGGAACAAAATTTAAGATATTTTTGATGAAATTTGAGAGCTCTCTGACCCTCCATAGACAACAAGGGTACTACCACGATCAAGGCACAGCAATAGTAAGGACATTGTTAAAATAGTCTATGAGACATCAGTGGTTCAACTTTAATTTTACAAAGCTACGACAATATTTTTTGTTCGCAAAGAAAACAATAAATATCATTGTATTAAACAATTCTTCTCCACTGAGTTACCATCTTCCACCATTATGAAGAGAGTATCATGACGCATGCACGTGTTTTCCTCTGCATGTAAATAATGTATGTGTATTGTGCTGCTGATGTAGAACACGCATGCGTCATGGTACTCTCCATAATGGCGAAAGACAATAACTCGCAGGAGAAGAATTGTTGAATAAAGTCGTTATTTTATTTTTATTTATTTGCACACAAAAAAGTACTTTTGTAGTGTCATAAAATTACGGTGAAACCACGGATTTCACATGAACCATTTTAACGATGTCCTTACTACGTTTCTGTGCCTTGAACGTGATAGTACCCTTGCTGTCTATGGAGGACCAGAGAGCTCTCGGACTTCATAAAAATATCTTAATTTGTGTTCCGAAGATGAACAAAGGTCTTACAGGTTTGGAACAACATGAGGGTGAATAATTAATGACAAAATTTTCATTTTTAGGTGAACTATCCCTTTAACTCTGTTATTCATATTTTTCTATTGTTTTATGTGTTTGTTTCAGAGGACAGTGCCAGCGTAATTTTGTTACAGATAGAAAGGACTGCTGCACTTTCGAGTACCACGGTACAGACACAATTAAATCCTTAGTGGCACTGCTCTGGTGCATTACAAACATGCTCACACAAACATGCACCTCATTAAATCACAGCTTTCAATCCAGTACTCAAGGGGGAATAATGAATACACTAATTAGAGAACAGCACCTAAAATGACCTTGGTGCTTTCTACAACTGTACATTATCTTTACAGAAGCAGACAGATAGACAGAGAGAGGTGGTGACACTAAACACAGCTTGTGCTCTGGTCCGTTGTTAGCAAACTAGATCAAAAGTTCAGCTGGCTAACATTAAAGCACCAGCAACCCACATTAAGATGAATTTAATGCCACAATGTGCAAATACAGTGCAAATGAGGGAGAAGGAATCGTGTAAATGAGCAAGAGTGTGGTGGAGTATTACGCCCTGCTGAGATAGCACACCTACCCTCTGGCTATGAGCTGCTCTGGTGGGCCAGGAGCAGAATTAGGGGGTTATGGGTAAAAAGAGGGGCTAAAACAGGGTCCGACTGGAGGGGTGGGGCCGCTTCTGAGCCGAGCCCTACTGCAGGTGCATGCCACAGTGCCAGTCAAAGTACCAACCTGCCCTCCATATGCTTGTTCTGCGCCTGCCAGCCATCTCCCGCCACTCCCCACTGAGCTCAGAGCTGGCATCTCTCGCCCGCCCCCAAATCTGTCCTCGAGCCTTGTGCCCACTCCAGCTGTCCTCCTCTGTTCTGTGTGCCCACACCAGGCATGCGGGGCAGCCCTGGACCCCAGAAGCGCTCTGGCCTGCTGACCGGCTAACAGGCCACAGTCGCCATATGGAGACTCCTGCCATCAGAACTCCTTGCTCTGTCATCCTCTGCCTCTTCCATCTGAGCGCACCCACCATGTGCTGGAGCTGAGCCTGTAAGCAGATTGTTCGCCCCCACTTCGTTCTCATATTCTCTTCTTACTTGTTTATAGACAATCTCCTCTTGTTCTTTAGCCACGCAGAGCAGGCTAGACCATACAAACATGCAGAAATAGATGAACCACTATGGTATTCTGAGCTCCGTTTGACATGACTCCTTCCTCTTGATGCACTTTATTGTGTTCACTTTCCTGCATTTGCATTGTGTGCCAATTGCTACATCCATGCTTCTCAATTACACAGTAATCACTAATCTACTGCTAAACTCATAACATTGCAGACTGTTTTTAAAAACACATCCGCATGGAGTGATATTTATTTTTATTTTTTGGCCCATCCTGTAATAAACAGATGATCACAGAGTGGTAATCTTCTCATCCTCTGGTGGCCAAAGCTGATCTCTCAATCACGGCCAGCAAGTTTGGCCTTCACCCCCATTGCTTCAATCCTCCACTGACCAAACGGTCTATTAGTGAGCTTGTGGGGCTAGAGAGAGAAAGAAAGACGAACAGAGAGACCTTGTCTGTAGTAAGGTCTGTAACTTTATAAAGGCATGATAATGATACAGATTAGATCATGAGCCCTTTCTTCTCTAAACACTTGACTACCAGAATTTATACACTACAAAAACATTGCTGTGATAACATCCTTACTAGCAAGCATCTTCCCCGATTGACAACGAGCCATCAAACATGTACAAGCTCACAAAAGATACAGGTACAAGCAAACATGAGCAATAGCACTATTTTTCAGCAAGGCTCAAGCCTTTCCAAAGAAAGAAAGATTCTTTCGTTTCATGCAGATGCATAGCCTACATTAGAGAGGTGTTTACAATTGAGTTATAACCCAGAGCTTTCTAACTTTACACACATCAGTTTCTTGCTAGGGGTATAGGATGTAATGGAAGACAACATGCTTCCTTACTCACACTTGGGCAACTTTACAGAAGGCAGACGCACCCACATCAACCCACCTCCCACTGACGCTGATTCTGAGGGAATACAAACAGATAAAATAAGGGAGCCATCAAGTTTGAGAGAAGAGGTGGGAAGCGGAAGAGGCAGGGAGAGTTGGAGAAAGAAAAAGATTTTCTATTTTGGGACTCTTTAAAGGCTTAGCACTTAAACCAATCTGCTTTTAAATGATTCTCAACAGTCTGCATTTCATGGCTCAAAAGAACTGCAAAAAAAGGAAGATGTCTTAAAATCTTCCTTCGCAGCATGGTGGGTGAAAAATATATTGTTTCCTGTTTTTTGCTTCAAATTTCACAGGAAAAGTACAAGGATTAGCCCCCAATATCTATATCTTCTATATTTTTCATGCATTTTTTTCTGATGCCAGTGGCTGTTGGTGTGCCAAAACAGAAGATAACACAACATATCAACTGGAATCAGTCAATGTGTTGTAAACACACTTTGAAGCCAAAGAGGGAGAGAAAATCTCAGGCTCTAGTACATTGGAGTACACCTGGCTTGTTTAGCTGTTAGTAAAAGGGGAAAATGGCAAGTGTACTTGTGTATCTGTGTGAACTGTGTGAGTATCACAAAAGCTGGAAGAGTTAGCCTAAGAGCTAAGATTTCAGACAAAAATATTAAGGTTTTGAACCTTTACAAGGAAGATGGTATACATAAGCAAAAATCACTGCTGTGGTAGCAAACAAATGATATGAAAATGAATTGAAGCAACATAGAGAGAGAAGTTGATCAGTATAGTTTTTTCTGATGATGCTGTTTTGTGGACACCTCCATCACCATCCATCCTAATGTTGTGAGGTGCCCAGGCGTAGACAGGTTCTGGTGGTGGTTTGTTCACGTACAAGAGGGATTTGCTGTTTTTCACAAATTCTAAGTTCCAGCAATGTAAACACAATCTAAAAATCCATCTGGCAGAATGTTCTCCACCTTCTTTCTACTGAAAGTTCCTCTGAACACTTCATAATCTATGTTGCTAAATGTTTCACATCAATAGGTCTTTCAATCCCAAGCCTTCCAATATCTACTCTGCATCACCTCCAATCTGCTTTTAATTCCTTCCCCAATGAAACAACACTGTTTACAACCCATTTATAAAACAACCTGTTAATTCAATACCGAACCACTTTCCTATCTACTCCTTTAAACATAAGCACCTTCTACATTAATATATACTAACCAGCAAATCTTCTGAGTCTGAGTTTTGGAAGAACATGTTTTTGTGGTATTCACACGAACAGGAAATCAGTCCTGATGTTGAATTAGCTCTGTTTGAATGTTCTGATCTTACATTAGTACTAACATTTTTGATATTGTGGTGGCTAAGAGGATGAATTTAACAACATTATATGTAACATACCCTAACCCTAACCCTAATGTACAAAACTGATAAGAGAAAACTAAGAAGAAACATAGTTATTTAAAAAAAAAACTCAAATTTGAAATGTTATGCAGGGAATTCTGGGAATGTAAATTTACGGTTATTCACTGTAAATTATACGTTCTTTTTCCACTTCCAAAAAACGGTATACTACCGTAAAATTACATGTAATGTCCAAAATGTCTGAATATAGTAGGGGAACTTACCGTTTCCTTGCATTTTCAAGGGGGTTAAAAGGCAAGGATCAGTGTCAGTTTTATTAAGATAATGATTAATAAAGTTTAATCAGTGCTATGTCTGGTGTGTGTTTGGGAAAGTAGATTAGTTTAGAATATATACAGTATATGACAGATTCCAGGCATATCTGTTTTTTTTAATGTTTGTATATTTTTTTAAATAGTTTTTTCCCTTTTCTTTAGTATGTGTTTTAAAATGTGGTGCAACCAAATGAGCAACGATCAGCAATGTTTAAAGAGGAGTCATTTGTCTTTTTCTGTATACACATTGTTAATCGCTTTAGTGAGAAATTAAATTGTTAATTTGCTTCACTGATATGTAAAACTTTTCCTTTTTATGAGTATGGTTGTTGAGAATCAAACAACAAAGCACAGTACAGAAGGGAGTAGTGTAGCATCACAGGTGTAGCCTTTATAAAGCAGGACGTTGAGAGAGGCTCAGTACCGTCATGTCCAGGGCACTGCCACCTGGCAGGCCAACCACTAGGGCGCATGACAGCTGGCGTAGGCCAAAAAGACTTTAAACATTACGCCCACAGACACATACTTGTTGTTTACGGGGACTCTCCAAAGACGAAATGCTTTTTATACTGTACAAACTGTATTTCTCTATGCCTAAAAAGAATACTTCAGTCATTAATTACACATCTTCAAGTTGAAATTTTGAAATACATTTTATATATACATGTAAAAGTATGTCAGTTCTTATCAAGACCTATATAAAAGCTCAGCAAAAAATTACAAACAAGTAAACATACATGTTTGGAATAAGTGATATTCCTTTAATAATGATCTGCATAGCACATATACATAAATATAGCAGTCTGCCATGTATTTGAAAGCTTACTGACGTACTAGCTGTTTTGCTCTGTGACCAGTTACTTCAGTTGCATTGACAGCAACAGGGGGGAAAATACTGTCAAAAAACCTACAACTGGTGTATTTGCATGTCAGTAGTTTGATATTTAAACCTGTAATTGCCATACAAATATTGGAAAGTGAATCTAAAACATGTTGAGCTGACAAAGCAAATTATAAGTTAACCACACAGTGAGCCTCTAAAATAGTGTAAATGTACACTTGGAGTATTCACATATTAGCCAAATACTGACACCCGTGAAACGTAGAAAGGCTGACAGAAACTAGTGAAGCATGCCTTTACAAAAGGTAAACATTCACTGACTAGTAGACTACTTTTCTGAATGACTAGTTGAAAAAATGAGTACTCATGCAAGCCCTGTTGTGCAGTTTGCATGTTAGTAAGCAAAAAGAAAGAGGGAAATTTGGGAATGCATATAGGAAAGCAATTACTAGTAAAGATGAACTGTAGGAGAGGAATGAGAGACCAGGAACAAATATCCACAATGTGACCCACTGACCTGCCCTCATGGCAAATCCATAGCTATAGATTTGCCATCATGTGTTCATGACCCTCAAGGAGCCGTGATCAGTTTTTACACTCATATCGACATACAAGCATCCTCACAGCTCCCTGCAAATACAGGCTTCACATCGACTCGATAAGAAAACATGACTGCAAGGCGATTCTATCTCATTAACACACTCATGAACCACAATGAAAGAAATGTGTATTGATCACGACTTTCATAGCTAATAAGGAAGGAGAGACCAGTAAATTCTTATTGAATAGGTCACATTTCAATCCATTGTAAGACACTATATCTAATTATCTTCGTTGCTATGTCATTTAGCAGGATTTTTAGCAGGAAGAGAATTAGATATAGACTAAATTAGAAATTTAGTCTAATGAACAATATTACTTGGCAGAAAAATTGTTAATTTAATTAATATTAGGAGTATCAAGTATCATTGCTGTTTTTATAAAAGCAATAGACCACAAGAGGTTGCGCGTTACAGTGGTTTTATTCTGCTTCTACCTGTGGTAAAATGACTCTAATACTTGTGGTTTAAGGATGTAGTAAATGTTTAATAGTAAAAGTATATTTGGTGAATACCAATAAGCTATTTTTTTCAAAAGAATATGCATTCAGTATGTTACAATGCACACAGTCAAATCTGTAGGACTGGTATAATCTAACAAAGCTCAAAATCTAGCATTGTCGGAACATGAAAGTCAATCGAGCGTAAGGAATGTTAAGTGATACCAACCAGAAAAGATCAACAAGAAAACAAGAGCAAGTGACAGACGCAGGGGGCGTAAAAGTTAATGTTGTTGTCTTCATCAGTATTATTAATGATGAGAGCCTTCATTTAACCCATGAAGCTTTAGCTGAAAGGAAGCTACGCTGAGGTGGACCAGATGAATGTTAAATTGCCTCTTATTTACAGCAGACAAGAACAAGTTTAAATATCTACAGCTTTAATCCACTGAAACCATGTTCAAGACAGGTTTATGTTCCTCCACTTGGGAATGTGAGGTGTTTAGTCACAGGTTTACAGGAGATCACAGGGATTTCTCCTGATTTGGGCTTCTGCCGGTCTAAAGACTCAAGGCTCAAGGAAGAAGCAGTTGGCTTTCACAGGGCCAGTTCTTCCACTTCTTACTTTCATATCTTTTTCCCCCTATTGTGTCTTTGTTCTTTTTTTCTAGGTAACCAACCGTCACATGTAACTCGTCTATCCTGTTGCTCTGGCTCCTCTAGAATCCCCTCCGGCAAACAAACCTGAAGAAAGCTAACACATAACGCGTGTGCTCCCCTGAGAAAAAGCGGTGCAGTTTAAAAGACACAGAAATATGAAGGTAAGTGATGGAGATGAAGGATGACAAGAAAACTTGGACCATCAAAGCCTGTTTCTGTGTAGTGAAACTGAAGTGTTTTACTTGGTTCTGTGTATTTTCAATAAAAAACATACTTGAAATTATATGGAACTAGAAACCATGCTTACAACAGAAATGTTAATTTTCTTTTATTCTATAGCAGGAATCAGCGAGTGTGATGTGTGCTCAGCTCGCCCAGTCTCACAACAGAAATGTTACTGTGCCGATGCTTATCCATACATCACATTGGTAACCTTGTTTTAAAGGATTCTATAAAGCCATGTTATCACATGTTTAAATGACAGCATGTTTAAAGGATGCACAACACATAATGAAACTATTTTTCATAACAAACAGACATAATACGGCCACACATGCATGGAAAGAGTGCTATCATACAAGACAACACAGCATGAAAAGATACGGAGACACATAACGGAACAATCATTTAGAGTAACTATGATACTTGAGTAGGCCTACTTGGAATTTCACAAGCAAAAAATACAATCAAATCATTCAAAAAAAATCACAGCTAAGAACATGCAAAGATAACTGAGCCGAGGATAAATGGAGGCTTCTGGAGGCTCCCCCCCCCCCCAATAATTAGCGTACTGCAGACAGTGATCTCTCTGTCTCTCCCCTCTGTTTCTTTAATGTGCCTCTTTTTTCTTGTCAAGTAATCATTGAAGAACCCGTGCGTCTGACACCGTCTCCAAGGCAACAGCGCTTCAGATGGGAAGGCAGGCGATGTGTGTACGTGAGACACACACAGTGATACAACAGTGCATTTTACAGAGCACAAGGCCGCATGTACACAAGACGATCTGGCACAGTTTGCTCTTTTGTGGGCTGTGTGTGTTTCAGAGAGATCTCTACATGCACACACGTGGCTGTGACATGTTAACTGATCCCTGATCTCTGAATATGACCAAAGAGCATACACACACAGACACACTGGAAGGCCATTATGAGGAATTTCCATAGGAGTGATGGTTTTTATACAGAGTTAATGATATTTTCTATCCACTAACTCCACGGCAAATCATAATCCTCACAGAAAACTTTTTGCATTTTTACAGTTATTAATGAAAAATTGTTTGCTATGTTTAATTAGCCATTTTAATTTCAGGGACAGCTGGATGTTCTCATAATGTAGAGGTAAAGACCTGACACCTGATACTTACTACATTAGTTCTCGTAATGTGAGTCCAATCAGTACACAAGTTATAGCAGCTTTAGTCAATTTTTTTTATTCCCCACATTTAGCACACCCATGCAGAAAGAGAAAGCAACAGAGAGATTCCAGTCTATATTCAGGTTATTTCATGTTCTGTTTGTTGGATTGTGTAGTCATATCTGTCTGAGCTTATTAATAATCATGAGCTCACTTATAGTCCGGCCCCTACAGACTCACAGTCTAATGAATTATTTATGTGTAGTAAGTGTCAGCTTAGCAGACCCTCTGTCAAAGGGCAGGGTGAAGATCTGCCCCACACTGCCCTTAACACCTTAACACACACATATATACAGAGAGAGAGTTCTCTCATCCATCATGAGAAGGCAGAGAGTGTTTCCTACACACACACACACACACACACACACACACACACACACCAGTCTATGCTATGTTTGATTTATTTTATATCACACATAATCTTGAAATTAATTACTGCTATGAGTGTGTGCTTGATATTTGCCCAAATTAACTCTTGACATCACTATTAAAATATTTAAATTCAATATTTAAAAATAAAACCATATACACTAAACAGGTTTCTGGTACAATACAAAAAGTATTGTAAAATATTGATAAATTGTGGTAGTATTTGTTATACTGCCTTTATTGGTGTATTACAGTAATGGGAATCTAATGGCATTCACAGTTAAAGAGCAATTAAAAATAAAGGATACTGGCATAACCACCCCCTCTACACACATACACACAACATAACACACCTTGCATTACAGTCCCTCCAGAATCACTCACGTGGTGAAGATGTGCTGCTGATTCAGTTACTTTAAAAAGTAACTTGTGGAGAACACGCACACATGTGATTTTGAAATAAACTCACCTGGTAGGTAGTAGAGAGGTGCTTTTAGTCCAAACATGGTCTCTGTTACAGTGTCATGTTGCTGGGTGCTGAAGTCAGGAGGTGTGGCACGGAGATCTGCCCCGCACACCCACAGCCGGGCTAAAGGTTCGTGGCTAACAGACCTCACAAGTCAACCTGTCATCTCTAAATCACCCCGATTCACAAGCTGATAGAGGGTGAGCTGTGTGTGCACGTGTGCAGGGTCAGATGGAGGGTCATCAACAAGCCAAACCCAGCAAAAAACACCCAAAAAAAAAAAAACAGCGTCTTGATTGTATTTTATTGTTTCATGCCGAAAAGTGATATAAATAATCCTTCAAGAGGCTTGTCCCGCGACGGTGAGTCTCTTCCTCCATCCCAGGATGAGGATATGTGGAGAAAGCGGCTGTCTTCCTTTCTCAGTCTCTCTCTCCTCTTACACTCATTCAGCGTCTTCTAGCAGCACGAGGGGGAGGAGGAGAAACCCCTCAGGATACATCATGGATAGCAGGGGAGGAGGGGAGAGAGAGAGAGAGAGTCAAGAAGGGAAGTGGTTGCGCCCGGTGATGGTTCCTCCCATGAGCATCATTATCAGTACAGTGGGATGGCACTGAAATTTCACATGATTGGTTGGAGAGCAGGGCGGTGACACAGGGGCATTATTCAGCATCGAGGGCATCTGTTCCTGCCCCTGCTCCTGGAACTGCAGAACATCTGAGCCTTGCACATTTAGACTGACGATGAAAACGGCAGCTGGAGCACACACACACTACACTTCCAAGGTGGCATGACGATACAGTGGGATGAGCGCAAGACAACGTTAACACAACATACTTTCTTCTGGTATTTTTTCCTTCTCTGTCTCTCAATTTTAGTTTCATTGTCAAAGTACTTTGGTGACATAATTGTTTTACGTACGATATTGCCAGCACATCAATATACATGCTGAAAGAAAAGAGGGGTTAAATAAAATAAAAGATACAATATTGTATGTTAAAATTATGCCAGTGAAGTGCCCTCTTTCTCTCTGTATCCCTTAGGATCATATTGGCTTTGAAACATGTCTTTCCTGTCATGACCCAGCCACTTCCCCCCCCCCAACCATACACACACACACACACACACACACACACACTCGCGCAGTGGGTGGGGGTTTAACTATCTGCTGCGGAGCTGCAGAGCAGAAAAAAACAGCAGGAGAGAGATACAGGAAAGAGAAAGGATGAAAAAACAGAGTCATAGCCAAGAGAGACAGACAGAAGAGAGGAGAGTGAATGGGGAGAGGAAAGACTGCTCATACCCTGAGGGCTGTCTCACTCTCACTATACCTGCACACACAGATAAATGACTGTCTGTCTTTATCTCCCCCATCAGAAACAAGCCACACAGAGAAACACTAATCAGAGAGAGAGAGAGAGAGAGACAGATGGAAAGAGCAACAGATGCAGGAGAGATGGGCAGCCCTGCTGAGAACACTTAGCGTGAGCTGCACTCACAAAAGGAGAAACACACTAGACTCATTTTTTTCCCATAATAAGATATTAATAATCACCACAGCTCCACCCAAATCATTAAAGCAAATGTTTAACATGAGTTAGAGAAAGATGCCTGTTTTCCTTGTGAAAATAATGTTTATGTGTAATGATCCAGCCATAGACAGCACGTGTGTCCGAACAGACGGTGACTGAAAAGCTTTAAAAAGACATTGGAGATCCATGCACACTCTCGACACACTTATGCCTGCCCAAGTCAGGTGTGACATCCCTACAAAAACAGATTTGCCTGAGATCGCCTGCCTGAAACCACTAGGACCCTTCATGTTGTTGAGTGTGATTAGGCCCTTTCGCACCACTTTAGTTCCGGAACTAAATGTATGGTACTAAAGTACTGGGACGATTTTGTGCGACC
This sequence comes from Sinocyclocheilus anophthalmus, assembly GCA_018155175.1. Classification (NCBI taxonomy): domain Eukaryota; kingdom Metazoa; phylum Chordata; class Actinopteri; order Cypriniformes; family Cyprinidae; genus Sinocyclocheilus; species Sinocyclocheilus anophthalmus. Next base: position 147,568 of record JADLZN010005354.1, read on the forward strand.
TATTTCCCAGTACTATTTAAAGGGTTGCATTCGCACCGAGAGTGTGTACTAAGAAGTGACGTAAGCCGGTCGACAGCATAACAACAGGAGGATGGAGGACGCTGTGATCGGAGCGGTGTTTTTGTTGTGTTTCGCGGGTTTCACAATAATGGACATGGAAAGTCGACGTATACGTAAAGCGATTGAAAGAACAGAAAGGAGGACTAAGAATCTCCAACGACATCTGGCAGTGCTACATTTGCTACAAGTGCCTGCACTTCAGCGTCCGTCCATCTATCGCTGTTCTCCATACTTGCGAAATAAGTTGACATGCTTACAGTATGTTTAGGCGGAGTTTTAAATCATGGCGGGTGAGGGCGTTTTCATACGTTTGGCCAATCAATGTCTACTTACGTCACGATTAGTACCAGTTGTGCTGGTTAGACCCTGCTCCGGAGTAGGAGCTAATTTGGTTCTCGAAAAAGGCAGTCCGGTACTAAAATCGCTCCCAGTTCCGGCGGTGCGAACACGCCGAAAAGTGGGTAGTTCCACAATTAGTTCTGGTACTATGAAAAGGTTCCTGCGGTGCGAAAGGCCCTTTTGTAAGAGGCTATAGAAAAATGGATCACAGATGATTCTATGGTCTCATAAAGCAATTGCCTCTTCAGTCTAAATATACAGTGACAGCAGCTCACTAAAACATAGATTGGGTCATTCCCTGCTGATCTCAAATGTATGTATTGTGTTGCATAGGCTCCTTTTTAATTTAAGTCTCTACAGTCATGTCCCAAATGCTGCCCTCTGTCACTTTTGTAATGTAATGTTGCATCAGTCTATTACATTGCAGGCTCAGGAAAAAGGGCACTTCGAGGGCACATAGCACCCTTCATGAGCACCGTTCTGAATTTAAAGCTGACACATGTGACACTTCACGGTCTCATTAACTTCACAGACACTCTCAATCGAAGGCCACAAAACCACAAGTCCACATCAGGTGTGCCATTTGGGAAAGGGACTATGAAGCATTTATATCAAATGTACTGTATGTAACTATATCAAACAAAATTTATTTATATCAAACGACATACTTGTGTACCATATATTTTGCACCTGACTATAAGTTGCACAGTGTCTTGACTCTGACACAACCTATGCAAGTCTCGAGTTGGGAGCTGGACTACAAGGCTGTTATAAGCTATCACATGGTGGCCAAAAAAAATTACCACTAGCAAGTAACTGAAGATAAGACTAATTATTAGGAAAAATACTGTTCTGACTGCACCTCAGCTGCCTCGTAATATCAGAACTGTCTGCTCACCCTTGTATTTACAGAAAAGAATGCACATGGACACCATAAATCAAGAAATCAAGAAATGCGATCAACAAAATAAATCAACAAATGCGACACAAAGCATGTGGTTAAGAGACCTAATAAACATACAGACATAATAAACTCAAGCTGACCTTTAACCTCTGCCCGATCCTCTCTCTTTCATCTCAGCAGTCATGCTTGGGGGCCGGCTGCATGAGCCCTATCTCCATATTCTAATTGTGGTCAAGCTCAAAGAATTAATTTGCAAATGTGTCATTATCCATCAGAATCAGTGGAGGGAGGGTGCTAATTATGAAACTGGTGCACTGGGTGTAAAACTCTGCCCGGGTCATGCCATCAAGCTGTTCCTCAGTGGCAAGAGGAAGGAGGGGACGGAGGACACAAATCATATTCAAAAAAGAGGAGATGCAAGCGGTCTAGCCTTGCACCACCCCCCACCCCCCTTGAAAATGTTAGTCATGGTTAGTTAAAATGTTGTTGAAATGTAATGTGAGCAGTCTTTTTTTGCAGTTTAGTTTATTTAGCTTAGGAGAAGAGTTGAGCGAGTTTTGAGTTTTGAAAAAGCTACAGTATGTCACATTCATGTAGTTCTTTATAGGGCTACAAGAATGTGTTAATAACTATTTTTTTTAATTTTTCGTTGTCTTTGACTTGTATGCCAGTATTAAGATAGAGATGTAGAAAAACAGAGTAGGTTTGATTCACCTGTAAATCAGTCCAAATCAGTCAATGTCAACAAATCAATTCAAACCTTTAGCTGAAGCTTTATTCAAGTCAACTTTATATCTATCAACAATATCTTCAAAAGGCAGAGAAATGTTGACATTTCTTTAGCTTTGTCACACAGCTCTAGACTATATCATGCAAGCCTAAATGGCCTATTTAACCTAAAGTGCTATATGTCTCTAAACTTGTTGAATGCAGCCATTTCTAATGATCAGTGATAAAACAAACAGCCATTGTGACCCATTAACACTAACCTATGTTCACACACAAAGAGAAGCCGGAATGTGCCCATCTCTGACCTCGGGGCAAGCAGATGGTGCCGCAGTACTCATCACAAGATTTTCCATTTTTTTAAGGCCGTGGCTTTTAGAGCTCTGGGCTGATTGATGTACAGTAATTTATGGCTTCTGCTCCCTGGGGTCGACCCTGTTTGCCTCAGCTGAACCTCCAGACAAAAGCAAGGGCGTCTGGGAAACTGCCTCCTTCCTGCCTACTGTCTCCAGAGAGGCTCCAGCTAATTCCCCCAGTGCTCTGCATAGTAGAGTTGGGACTACTACTTCAGGAGGATAAACTTTTGGTTATGAGTTACTGATGTAATCCCTGTAGGTGGAGCTGCTCTGATGTAGCTTTATGGACAAATACAACAGAACTTCTCCCAGTGTTTAAATTAAATTCTGTGAAGGAAATGTCACAATGATTAAAAATTCCACAAAAAATATTTTAGAAGACAAATTATGTGACATGTTTTGACAGGTGTGATTCATTTTACAGTGTCGTGCAAGATCCTATCACATTGCAGGATCCTATTTCCCCTTTCTTGGTCATTCCTACCTTAAAGGAGTAGTTCACTTCCATAATGAAAATTTCCTGATAATTTAATTCACCCCCATGTCTTTCTTTCTTCAGTCGAAAAGAAATTAAGGTTTTTGAGGAAAACAATCCAGGATTTTCCTCTATATAGTGGACTTCAATGGTGGCCAACGGGTTGAAGGTCCAAACTGCAGTTTCAATGCATCTTCAAAGGGCTCTACGCAATCCTAGCAGAGGAATAAGGGTCTTATATCTAGTGACACGATCAGTCATTTTCTAAGGAAAATAGAAATTGATATACTTTTTAACCACAAATGCTCGTCTTTAACTAGCTTGACCTCACGCATTATGTAATCACACATGCGTGATGTAGGCGCAGACGGAAGTACTGACCTAGTGTTTACAAAGGAAACATGCATAGAAAGTCAAACGCCCTTTACAAAATAACGTAAAACAATGATGTCGGACGATTTTGAAGTTGGAGGAGAAAATGTGATGGAAAATACTTTTTGAAACAAAATACACAGATGAAGAACTAACCATCGGCGGTGCTACGCGCATACGTCAGAGCTCGTGCCTGATTAGCAGTTTGTGATGGGTTAGTGGAAAGTTATGAATGCGTGATGAGTCTTTGGTTTTAGAACAGTCTGATCATGGAAAGGGTTAATGGCATGAAATAAATGGGAAATCACCTTGAGTGCTACAGTTGGCCACCGTGATAGTCAGTGAGGTGACAGGTCTCATCTAAAAGATATATATTACTGCAACTTCCGTGACCTGTAATATTCATCTCACTGCAACTCGCAAGAATCCAGTAAACAGACATGAACATCTTGGATGACATGGGGGTGAGTAAATTATCAGGAAATTTTCATTCTGGAAGTGAACTACTCCTTTAAGGCAAGGCACCCGTGAATAGGGTAGAAGATTTAACCAGTAGATATCACCATATTTTTCCAGCTGACAGATTAAAACTTTTTTGTATTACAAGTTTTCTGAAATGTTATGTTGAAATATGCAATTGACACATTGTATTAAATATTATAATACATTAAATATGCACTAATTTGCATACATTTCAAGAAATCTAACCTTTAGATTGACCAGTGAATGAAAAAACAATGTTTTTGCCTGTAGTGCTCAAAAAGAGTTTCTGGTTATATCCCTTCCTTGTATACTTGCACAGACACCATGCAAATATAACCAGGTTAACTTTCTTAGGCGACCATGAGTTCAAAGAGTTGTTCTTTATACAGACAGGGTGGTAATACATTGAGATATACTGTACATGTTGCTGTGTATTTGTAAGACTGTTTTTTATTTTTTATTTCATGGCATGCATTTTATTTTTAATTTTTTCTTGTCTGTGTTCTATTTGTGTTTCCTAAGACTGAATCACAGTCTCTGCTGTCCTCTGATCACTCCTGTCAGTTTTGATATGTGTGTTCTCCATCTTTATGCACACTCCAGCATTAAGAGACACACCTCCACCCTGCTCGGATGTCTCTTAGCAACCGTATTCATTCAGAAGGGCCACTGATACATTTGGATCTAATCTGAGATCAGCACATGTGGATTTGCGTTATCACTGAGATGTGACAGAGACACTTCACTTGGATGGTAGCAGCCATCCATTTTCAGACAAGTAATATTTCTACACTGAACATCTGCTGCTAAAGTGTGTGTGTGTGTGTCTAAGAGCACATTTGTCATACAATTTATGAGAGAATATTTCCAAAAGGTCATTATCAAGAAGAGTGCCCATTATCAATTCATGTCTGCTCTTTGACCCTCATTTGACACCAAACTGACCTGATGAAACAAGTTTTTCTGTGAACATATGGAAACTATATATAAAGCCCAACAAATTTAAAACATGTCAGCAGAGCATTTACTCTTACAACATGGCTGCTATTATTTGCCATATTTGTGATTTATATATGAAATAAAACTCAATAATATTTTTCTTAATGATCTTACTGATCACTTTAATATCATTATCATTATACTACAACATAACATGAACAATTAGGACTGTATGTCCCAACAAAAACCTTTTGTCCCCCATGGATTGTCCCCCATCATCTTTCAGTAAATATGAATAGCAGAGGTGACACTATAATGGATTACAAGCGAAAATAAAAGTCACTTACCTACAGAGCAGATCACATGACATGAGATGATATGGTAGGGCAGGAAACACATAGAAGAAAAAGAGATGACAGAGAGTAGTTAATAACCATATAAATAACCATATTTCGACAAAATTTAAATGCACATCATTAAAAATGCTGGCAAAACATTACAATTAGGTCTCATTTGTTAACATTAGTTATAGTAACATGAACTTCCCCTTCACAGCAAGTGGGACTCCCATTAGTGGCAATTCCCTTTTACTATCTGTGTTTTGAAGCAAAAAGATGTACAGTATGTTTGGACATGAGCTTTACGTCATGTTGCATCAAAAGCAAATAGAACACATTAGCCTCATTTCAACCGTCGGGCTAATCGGTTCTAAGAATTGTAAGGAACGCTTCCAGTTATTTGTCCACTTGAGTTCAGTTAGGCACAGGGTGAGCGTGATTTCACCAAGTACAACATGTTCCTGGATCAACATCCTTGTTGATCCTGGAACAACATTCCAATCAACCAATCAGAATTGAGATATAACTTTTCAGGAAATATCTGTTTTAGGCTTAAAATCAGGGTTAGGTGCTTCTACACTCTTGTTAATCAGCTATCATTTCCCTCTGATTTTAGGAATAAATTATGGGTAAGGTTAGGTTCAGGGGTAGGGATTGGGTTAAGTCTATATTTAGTCTATATTCTATATCATCAAAAGATGTTGATCGAGGAACATGTCTTACTTGGCAAAATCACGGCGACCTTGGGCACAGCACGATTATAAAATGCTTTCGGCCCGGAATTCTTAGCATGGTTGGTTGGCTAACTGTGCTGAAATGTGCTGGTAGAATGTGTGTAGTGACGATTGGTCACTTGTTTGTTGTCTGGCTCCTAGTTTCTCTCTGTACCTGGTTGTGCTATTTGAGCAAAGTAAACAGAAATATCTGATTATCCGCCATAAGGCAGTCACTATTTACATCTCTCACATTAGAAAACGAAAACACACCCATAACGGCTGGGCCAGATCGGCTCAGAGTGGAACGGTTAAGCACTGAGAATGGTTTGGCCCTTCAATACCAAGCACGTGTAACAGTATACACATGTGGCTTCTGGGACATGTTTTGGTTTGTAGCTTCACTAAACATAGCACACTAAAGTAGATCACATATATTTATTTAAAGCAGGTGTTTCAGGTGATTCAGATGAGCCCAAATGCAGCATAACACAATGCTTAAATCTAGAGAAAATCCTAAAAGAGTGTATTACATGCTGCTTTGCTAAAGCTATAGGACATCCAGGATCCGATGATGATAATGATGATGATGCAAAGTTTTTCAATGTCATTTGAAAACAGCAGCAAGTTCAACCAATAGAAACTTGATCTTATGTTTGGTGGGTGGGTATAGTGGTTAGGGACGATGAATAAAAACCAATTGGGGACTGATTTACAGCGGGAATGCATTTGGATTGATAGCTCAGATTGACAGCTCTTGCATTTACCATTAACCATAGAATAGTAGCACATAACTAGAAAATCTGCGCTCATCCACTAGAATTACTAGGTATTTTTACATAAAAAATTTTATTCATTCATTAAATACATAAATACATTGGATGGACCAGTCATCAGTCTGAGCTTGTGTAGCTTAGCCACTGATTTATACCTTCAGTGGAGGGCACTGGTAAGTTCACAGTATATCTGTGAAGTACGCAGTATTTACTTCCTCTAGTCCCTTCATTTATTTCTGTTTTTACTTTTTCCTGTACATGTGAAAAGGCTTTTCATCGCAAGTCATGATGAAATATCATGATAAAAGCACTTCTGTATACTGGTTGTGGTAGCCTTACATACTTCCCACTATTACGAGCCAATCTCAAGGATCGTGATCATGGCCAATTAAGCATTTTCTAACTGACCGGTATCAGTGATTCGTCAGCTGTCATGCCAGTGTCATGCAATAGGTGGCGGTATTCACTTTCAACAGTACACAGCCATTAAAAGGAAATGAAGACACTCAAATGTGCATGCGTGATGCGCAAGAACAATGAGGTCTGTTCTAGAACTTCACACACATTTAAGATTACGTGTATTTGATGTGCACTTTGTTTAAGGAATCACTCTACAGTAATTTATTTACTATCTACTTTTATCTGCCGTCAGACAATCCGAGACATTGTTGCCATAATGCGTTGCTATCGGTTGTGCCTTGCTTTGGACATGACTGATAGTCTGGCATTCACAAATGCTTTCTAACCTTATCTCCCTTCCCCCCCCCCCCCCTATTTGTTTGGCAATAAAACTGCTTACTATACATATAAAATGCAAGAAGTTTATATCAGTAGTACCATATTAATAATTGTGACCACACAGTCTAACATGTTTCTATTTACCAATGTCTTTATTTAGTGTGTGCATATATAGAGAGATAGTGTGCATCATATTATTGGAAGATAATTAAATTATACAAATATATATAGAATGTTAGTGATGATATATGCCCCTTTTTTAAATTTGAGCCCCTGTCCCAAGAAAGTCTCTGCACATCCCTGTATAGATTGGATTGAATTGAATAACTTTAATTAGGGATGCACGGTATTGGATTTTTGCCGATATCAGATATGCAGATATTTTTCAACTCATTTTGACCGATAGCCGATGCAGATACCGATATATATTTCCCTTTGTTTTGAAACAACACCAAATCTCTCCTGTGTGAAAATTATAAGCATTATTTAAAATTTTGGTTAGTTTTTAACAAGAACTTATGTGTTAGAATTAAATAAACAATAATGAAGTTCTTTTATAATGACAGTACATTGAAGCTTTGAAAATAACTATAAACTATATCAATCGCTGCATTTTTTTCAGAAAGATACAGTAGTTTTCAGGGTTATGGACCTGTCTGTGTGTGATTTTGCTCCCTGTGACCCAGTTTCTCCCCTCATGTTGATTGTTAATTTGATTCCAGGTGTGTCTAGATCTTCCCCCAATTATCCTGTGTTTAAAAGCCCTAGTCCTTTCAGTCAGTGTTTGCTGGTTCTGAATGTCATTCTATGTGTTCCTGTGTCTCCTACGTACCCCTTGTGTTTGGATTATTAAAAGACTGTGGTTTGAAGCTATCTCCATGTCTTCTCGTTCCGTGCTCCGAGTGAAGTGTGACAGAAGAACCGACCTAAACAGTTACCTCCGTCTGTACCCTCCGTTTTCTAGCCAGATCCACTCCGGCCCCAGAGCCCAGCCCACCATCTCCCCACGGTACAGAGCATCAGCCTGATTCCCCAATGACAGAGACCATTGATGCACCCGTCAGACCAGGTGCGAGAGCCGGCGACAGTGCCCAACATGAGGGAGCAAGCCGTGGACGGTGTGAGTGGAGCTCCGCCCCTTGCATCGCGGCTGAGGGTGAACTGAATATGGCACAGCAAAAGGGCCAAAACGAAGAGAGGAGGAATCCAGCTCAGAGCGCCCTCCAGTGCCTGCTCCTAGAAAGCGCTCTCCAGTGGCCGCTCCTCGAAAAAAAAAAAAAAAAAAAAAAAAAAAAAAACAATAATTGCCCACCCTCCCACCCTTCCAGCCTCCTACACGCGCTGTCAGCTGGCATCCCCTCTGCCTCTGCTTGCCCTCAGCCCACCATCATTGCGGTGCGAGCCCTGCTGGACTGCCATCCTCCAGCGTCGCCGGGGTTGGAGTATCCCTCACCTCCGCCTCCAGCCTCCGAGGCCCGGACTCTGCCTCGGCCCGTAGACCCAGCGGCTCCACCTCGGCTCCTAGCTCCCTCGCCTCCACCGTCAACCGTCATTCCATCAGCTCCACCGGGCTCCCTCGTCCCTCCGGTTCCACCTTGGTCGGGCGTCGACCCACCATCGCCTCTGGACTCCTCTTCTCTGGCTGCGCCTCATTCACGCCGTCCCACCAGCTCAGCACATGGTTATGGACCTGTGTATTTTTGCCCTGTGACCTAGTTTCTTCCTCATGTTGATTGTGTTCATTTGATTCCAGGTGTCTAGTTCTTCCCCCAATTATCCTGTGTTTAAAAGCCTTAGTCCTTTCAGTCAGTGTTTGTCGGTTCTGAACGTCATTCTATGTGTTCCTGAGTCTCCTACGTACCCCTTGTGTTTGGATTATTAAAAGACTGGTTTGACGCTATCGCCATGTCTCCTCGTTCCGTGCTCCGAGTGAAGTGTGACAGTAGTAACCTTAACATTTTATTTGAAGATTTAACATTTGTAGATGGTCTAAAGCAAAAGAGTAAAAATTCTGAAAATCTTTTAGAGCTCATAAATTGTTTTAAAAATATAACATATTACACATTAATGAATCAATCAGTATATATAAAATTATTTAATTTACAAGTGTCATGTTTGTGATTTAAAAAAAATAATCCATGTAAGCTATAGCTTCTGACCTTTAAATCAAAACATACTCATGATTTTATGACATCAATTACTGCTTTATTTAATCAGAAACAGTCTAAATGTTATTTGTGTATTTTACTTTCATTTTATTAAAAGTAGGCCAACAGCTCCCCCTATGGAATTAAAACTCCTTACCGAACGGACATTAGGACCCGGGAGAGGTTGCTGCTGCTGCCACTGCACATGCTATTACTGTTTACACTATCATACACAGAATGCGTCATTCTGTACGTGCATTCTCAGTTTAAATGCAGCGATCCTACAACAGTGAATCTAATCACCATTCAGGCAAAACTTTGCTTCAAAAATGAGTCACACTGCTGACGTGATCTAATCGCTAGCACACCTGAGGACATGTGAGTTAACCTATTCCTCTTATCAGCAAGATATATCGGCATAATTTTTCATATTGGGCCGATGCCGATAAGTAGGCCTACATTTAAAGTTATTATATAAGTTATCTGTTTCCGATATCAGTCAGATAATATCGTGCATCCCTAACTTTAATGCACTTGAAATGTGCACCAAGCACTAGGAAAATACCAATATCAGATCGGGACTCGTATCAGCAGATATTCAATATTCAATGACTTGGTCAGATTGGGGGCACAAAAAACCTGTTCGGGACATCCCTACTTCACACTGCTGTTGTTTTATGCACATATGTAAACACTCGACATGTGGGTAAATATATTTACTTCTTATATAGAAAGACACTTCAGCAGACTTTCATGTAGTGTAGATATTACACACACACATCACAGTGCTTGACAGATCCGCCCCAGGCTCACACACACACACTCCGTCTTTCTCCGCTTACTGGCCGATCTGCACGCAGTGACAAAGTAATGAGACGGGTAAACACACCATGATCTATGTGGCTGTCAGGCAAGAAATGGGCTGTCAAACATACTCTATTCTCCTGCGGTCAGATCTGCTCATCCGCGTGTGTGTGTTTTATTCCAATACAGAAGAAAACAACATCACTGCTGATTTCAAACCACACCTCAGTCACATGACCTTATGGCCTTAAAAATGTATGTTAAGACTGACCTAATACGTCCTGCGTTCTGACCCCAGAACAGTCCAGCGATCTTTCATCTCTTTTCTTGTTTCACAGTACACACACAATTGCAGGTTCAAAGCCTAATGGAAGTAATAAACATTGCATATTTTTTTACTGCTTTATAATACTGGATTCACACAATGTCCTAAATTTGAGTAAGAAAAAATTGCTAATCTCATATAAAATAAACAGAGAATGTAACAGCACATATTATTACTATTTTGCTTTAACCGCAGCAGCCATATTTACCTTATTATAACAACAACATTTTGGTAATACAGGTGTTTATCGAAACAGCAATATCTCAGGTCAGAATGGTCCACTGATAACAGTCAAAATAAACATTTTCTCAGCCAAGTCACTAGCCCGACTGTAGGCAGTTTATGGTATGTGCGCTAATAAAGATATCAGCTAATGTGCAGCACACCTGTGTGTATATCACCTATTTTACAGAGGCTTAAATCTATTGTATTTCACCCCATCAAATTTTAGTCGGAACAATCTGTTTTATAATTGTCATTTTAGCATATTAATGTGCAATACAAATTAACAGACATGAACAGAACAGAAATGAGCCTACATACTAAACTCAGAGATAGAGAGCAAGACACCATTTTAGGAAGAGATAGAAGAGACAGGGCAGAAAAATGGGCTCATAACATGGGAGATGCTCTGAATATGAGTGTGTGCATGAAGGGCACTATTCTGGGCACACCGCCTGGGCAGCAGCAGATGGAGCAGAGCTCCAGACCTCCCCCTGCTGTGGTGATGCCAGTCTCAGCTCTGGCACTGCTGTGGGTCTTTTACTCACAGTCCAGCAGCACCCAGTAGGAGTGGCCAATCACCAATGAGAAGTTCAACTTCTAAAAACTATAATGCAACAAATGCAACAAAAAAAAAACCTGGGTCATGTTTAATTTATTATTAACTAAAATAAATCGTAGTGCCTTATTTTTATGTTATTGTTGTTTTTTCCCTTAGTGTTTTAATATCTTTGGGATTATTTAATGTTTCAAGGATGTTCACATATTTGCACCAGAAAACAAGAAAAAAAGATTCAGAACAGAACATTGTAATGCACAGACATCACAAAAACCTAAAACAAATATTTGCATCATAATGCTGTTTGTTATGCACATGCCAATAAACATGGGACACATGCAATGCTCTGGACCCCAGTAATGACTCTTTCTCTACTTATTCTAAATCTCTCATTTCGCTGTTAGCATGAAGTTCAATTTCACCCAGATCAGAGAGAGATTAACACCCTAAACATGCAAAGCCGGGAAAAGCATGACGGTCGTTTTCCAGCGTGTTAAAACTATAAGCCACCCAATTAAATCCACTCCAATCCAATAAATGCAGCCGTGAGCCGGCGCTCTCTGCTGATCTGATAGATTTGAGCTGCAGGCGTATATGGGAAAACTCTTCTCCTCCCTTGATCTGCATGAGTGCAGTTCCCCTCTCTTTCGTCAGTATAATCGAGTGTTGAAGCAGGCTTCAGCGGATGGGATTTGCCGGGATAACCTATCCATCTTTAAACAATGGTTATTGATGAGACATTAAGAAGCTCAATTGGATTAATTAGGCATGCTGGGAAGGCAGTGAGAGGGCTTTACCCAACACTTTTGCTTATTTAATACACAACGATATGTTCAGATATATTACTGACAGTATAATCATGTGGATAATTTCAGTGGGGAGTGTTTATTGTTTCTCTCTGCTTGATTGGTGCGAAAACAGCTCATTATAATAAAAGGCAGAAAGGCTGCGTTGGGAACGTAATTCAAAGACTATTTACAGACAATCTAGTCTTGAATAGTAAAACCTTTAACTAGAAACCCACTAGAAGAGACTGCAGATTTTTCTGGTCAAGAAAGAATGTATTAAAGTGGAAAGCATGGGAGGTTGAGCTCCAGAATTTGACCAATAAACTTCAAGTTTCCGACGGACGATTTTGATGTCAAAGAAATGGGACAGCTTTCCTCTGATACATTATAACTATGTTAATGCACTGCCCGCACTACATGACTGAAACAACGTCTGTTCTTTACTGCACTACCGTACAAACAAAAAACTATAACCCTGTTCCATTAGAACCACACTCTGGGATATATGCTTTATGTCTGAGAGTAAAGGCTTGTTCACACCAAGATTACCTATATAACTATAAAGATAGAAAACGACAGCAGTTTTAAATGCTTGAGGTCTTTAAAGTTGGATGATTCTAATTGGCTGTCATTCTGAAAGTGATTCCAACATTACTGCTTTTGTGTGTTATTGTCGTGTGCTTCAATGTTGCAGGGTTGAAAATGATCAAAGACTTCTGCTTTTCTGTCCCAAACCTATCTTCAGTAACAACCTGAAGGCACAGAAGTGCTGATAGTGATCAAGGCCTGTAAGCCAACATGTGTATACATTGAGTCTACAATTGCCACATGGTGGGTAAAGCTGTGATTTGCTGATTGGTCAGTTTGAATGTCTAACATTTGGTTTTTAGTCACATGGTCAAGGAATGGTAAAGAAGAGTCTGTAGCTCTTGCAATTCTCCTTTCTTCACCGGGTCCCCTTCTTTCTTATAAAATACTGTTATTAAACCATTTCAATTATAAATTATGTGATAACTAGTCTTGATTCAACATTGACATCGAAGTGCTACCTATTGCAATACAATATAGTCACTCAATGGCAATGCTCTCCCACATATTTTGCACATATTATTTCAGTCATTGGTATGAGTGGCAGTGGGTGATAATAGACAAGAAATGTACAGTTTTATACCATTGTGCTGATAACGTTTCTTTAGTCATTTGGCAGTCCTACAGCCTGAATCACTGTATGGAAACCACCCTTACACACTTCACATAGAATTAGAACAATTATTAAAAATGTATAGTTATACAGTAGTTATTGACTTGAACGATAAAGTCAGATTTTTCAGTGATGTTTCAAAAAGCATCAGGATGACAGACAATCATCTGTCATTTGTCTGAGAATAAACAGCTCCTCAGAATACCAGGACAAGACCAAGAATGACAAAGGATTATTTACAGTAGTTACAGATTTTACTGCATGTCATGGCTTTGCTTTGACACATGACCTCTTGTGCCTTGTGTTTAGTCTTAAATGGGTCATGAACTGCCTCTGTTTTTTTATTTTGTACTGTTCTCTGAGGTCCACTTATAATGTTATCAAGATTTTTACATAAAAAAACATAATAATGTAGTAACAGGATATTTTCTCTCCTGTTTTTGATGCCCTTATCAGAACGCTCCGTTTGAATAGGCATGACGGATTGTAGACTCAGAAGTAAACACCACTGCTGTGATTGGCTAATAGTTGTATATGTTTGACAGTTTACGGCTTTCACAGATGGTAAAAAGCAGCAATTTAGGTTAAAAACTCATAAATACTCTTTTACACTTTAACGTTCATATCAAACGATCTGTTTAACAGACAAAGCAATAGTGACCACATTTGTAAATGAATCTGCGGTAAAATGAAGTGAACAAAGGATCGAGTTCTTACTGACACGGTCTGGAACTTCATTAAAAATAGAAGTTCATCCACTCTTTTCTAATGTTGGGATGAGAAGGAAGGCAATACAAACACTGTTTTTTTTCCACAACCTGGCACTGCACAGCATCTTGTTGTCTTCAGAGCCATCTTAATCGTTTGGTTTTTCTGCATCGAACCCTGTGCAATGACGCCCTCTACTAAGGTAGGCTAAACAGGCAGTGATGTTGATCTTCTTCTGCGGAGGCGGTGCTTATCTACACTATTACATCATAGAGTAGACCATTTCAAACGCTGTCAGACTGTCTTCAATATAAGCTACTTTTAGGCTAACAATAAAATTTTGAGTTCTGAAACTTACAGGATGTTTTTAGTTCAATGACCTCTTATTAGGGATGCTCCAATCCACCTTTTTCACCTGCGATAACCTATTCCGATGCCAGGGTAATCAGTATTAGCTGAACGATAACCGATCCGATAAGTAAGGTTTTTTTTTTTCCATTTCATAAATGCAATTTATATATCTCGCTGTGGTACTGATAATCCATTCTTTCACATCGACTAAATACAGACTACTTCTTATAAAGAAAACTAAAACATCATGAGTAACGCATTTTCAAACGATGTTCAGTAACTGTCTTCATAAAGCTACTTAGGCTACTACCTCAAATTTTGAGTTCTGAAACGTACAGGTTTTTAGTTTCAATGACCTCTTATTTATGCATTCTGCGGCTGCTCTTTCCTCCAATCCACCTTTTTCACCTGCGATACCAATTCCGATGCCAAGGGTTCAGTATTAGCTGATACGATACCGATCCGATACCAGTGAAGTTATTTTTTTCCAGGTTTATATATTGAATTACATACTTCTCGCTTGTCTCTTGTCCCGCGAACTCGATCATCAGTTTCTTTATCCAATCTACCTAATACAGACTACTTCTATTATAACGAAAAGCAAACAATAATATGAAAGAAATATAGCATAAACGGGTTTACTCGTGGTATCATTCGGCCGACCTTCTCAGCTCAAGTTATTCTAGAAAAATCAGTGCCCAATAATTTTAGAAATCCAAACATTAAGTGAAAAAACAATATTTTGTGGGGAACAAATAAAAATGCTAAATATGGTAAAATGTTACACACTGCTATTTATATTATAAAATCCATTCATTAAAAACATATGTTTAAGTATATACTATAAAATATAAATTAAATACACTTCATTTAAACTTATAGTATTTTTTAAAAGGACCAACATGATGAGCGATTCATATCAAAACAAATACAGTGCAGCACAAAGCGCTTACAGTATGCGCATCTGGTGTGCAGAATGATGTGCTTGAAGCAACACGGAGTCACAGCATGCAGCGCTTTGCATTAAAAGTGCAAAGCACAAAGGGAAGAGAAATTGATGCGTAGTGTATAATATCTCTGCAAGTTATTGAGCCTTTCTTTTAACAGTTTTAAATTTCACTTACTGTGCGCGTTAAAAACAATTTATAGTCTTTTCTATGCCCGTGTTTTGTTCTCACAGACATCTGGTAGCAAGTAACAAAACATTAAACTCTGACAAGATAAAGTCATTTTTGCAAAATCATAGACATTTATTTACAAATCAAGTATAATAATGGGAACACAGAATGATCTTGGAAAGAGCTTTACCGAACTGACTGCTGTAACCAAACGCGACCAGAGTTTAAATGCTGAACGAATGACTGACAGCCACAGAGAAAAGAGTTTGTGTGAACTTTAAATGTAAGGACATAAATATTCATATGTAGCTCACATTAAAAGGATATTCCTATTTGTATTTACTCTTTTTGATTTAGATGAAAACAGGCATCCATGCACGCACTGACGCGAAGAGCGTACGCTGCTTGCGTTTAGAGGATATTCTCCAAAATGGCGCTACAGTGATGCGGAGAGACACAGAGGAGACGAATTGTTGAACAAAGTCGTTATTTTTGTTTTCTTCGCTTACAAAAAGTATTCTTGTCGCTTCATAATGTTACAGTTGAACCACTGATGACAGATGGATATTCTGACTTATGTCTTTCTCTTTTCTTGACCTTGACTGGTTTAATTTGTATTGGCAGGCAAGTGGGTCCAGGTCACACGGCGCCTCTCCCGTATTTCATCAGAATTATCTTAAATTGTGTTCCGAAGACGAACGAAGCTTTTACGGGTTTGGAACGACATGGGGGTAAGTGATTAGGGACAAAATTCTAATTTTGGGATGGAGTAACCCTTTAAGCTATCGTATGGCTTCAGAAGTAACAGAGAGCAATACGCACAATCTCGGATTTGGATCGACCCTCTCTAATCCGACAAAAAATGGCAGTATCGGAGCCGATACCCGATATGAATATCGGATTGGCGCATCCCTACCTCTTATATGTCAAAAGTGCATTATTATCTAATGGAAATGATTGTGGTGTATCATGGGAGTTGACAATTTTAGGGTTAAAAACCCTAATTTTGGGGTTAAGCTTGAGGCTAGCGTTAAAGGCTTGTACAAAATTCTAATCAATCTATCATTCCCCTATGATTTTTGGGAAGGTTATGGTTAGGGTTTGGTTTAGGTGCAGGGCTTAGGTTTGGACTATGTTCCAGGATCAATAAAGATGTTGACAACTTTCTGGGGTGCACCCAAGAAAATGGGCCCCTAATCATGGTCTTTCTCTGTAGAATGTTGTCTCTCTGTGGATTTTGAACATTCATAAAGAGTCGTAAAATGCATCACAACTGGAGACCAGCAAAATCTAAGAGTCGCATCGATTTCCTACTCAGTGGTGATGTCATCCCTGTTGGTTGCTTAATTCCACGTGCTCTATACATTTCCCTCACTGCTTCTGACATGCACTGATGAAGGCAATCCATCTGAGCGGCAGGAGCCAAACAAAGCATGCACTCACTGCTTGACACACAACAAATAATGGAGATCCTGTTTCCTCACGCACACTTCATCTTCACGTAACAAGTTGATAGTGATTCTGGTGTATGCTGAGTGATACTCGGGTGATCTAAAAGGAGAGGAGACTTTAACGTAATAGCTTGTTTGTGCTTGTTTTTTAAGCTAACAAGTGGTTTAAAATATGAGGTTGTTCTTGCAGAAAAAATAAAATACATTTTTAAGCAGTCAATGTTATATCACCTTGTGCAGATCAATACATAAATGGGGAGGGTGCTATGTGGAAGAAGCTTCTACCAATTACTACTCCCCAAGTGCAATGCCATTTTGGAATAGAAAGTGACACTACACAAACTGTAATATCAAATTTGAAAGCATAATTTCATTGTATGGTGTAGAATTTAGATTTTTTTCACTGGAATTACTGAATTACTGTTGGTAATATTGGTAATTGTTATTTTGTTATTATTTTGTAGGTTAACAAAAGCATTATTTATGATGAACCGCAGCTATGACCGCTTCAAAGACTTACTATTTGTATCACTACACAGCACTCTTGATTGTAATTCTGATGCATGGCAAATGTGGAGTGAAGACATAGTGGATGTGGTGTTCAGACCAGAAAATGAACAGAAAAAAATTAAAAAGTGGGAATAAAATGTCCAAAAGAAGATACAGTGTCTAACCAAAAACTGGGCATCGGCTTCTTCCACTGGCGGCTTGGCTTCCTGCAAATTGTTCGGGAAAATGACTCAGTGGAATCCTTGGCTGTTACCTCCCTGGCCAAGCAACGACTTCAGTATCAATGTACAAGAAAAGAGAATGCTCTCTTTTGAGGGGAGGCACGCTCGTCTTATTAAGGCAGCGGTGACAAGGCTCCATTAACTTCAAGTGTGTACAGTCATTGCGCACTGCCAGTCATTTGTTCCGATCGACAGACTGACTGAAGGACACACATTTAGGGATGGATCGGTGCTGATGTGATGAATTCCACTTAATGAGTTTGTTTAATATAATAACATTGTAATGAAATATCCTTAATATTTTGGTAACCACTTTAATATGGAATAATATGGAATGCTCTTCATAGGTGACACACATAAAACAGTCCTCAAAACATAAATGAAACAACAGATTATTGATTTTAAGAGAGTTTGGTACTATGTTAAAAAAAAATGGGTCATTCCGTGTCAACTCAATCAGAGGTCCTCGGCTCAAATTTTTGATTTTGCTAATATTTTTTCTGAAGAAAGACAGGCATGTATAGTGATGAAAGCCAAAATATTAAATGTCATGGATGAATATTTACTGAGTGATCCACTATTTTGTAGAGGGGGGTCAAAATGGCAATTTTCACCTGAGATTCAAAGCCAAATTACAAGGGGGTAAAAATAGCTTCAGAAAGATGGCAGCATCATAATGTTCTTTTTTACACAGAAATCGGTAGGCCTGTTAGTAAAATCTGTTCACTTTAGCAATATTCGTTGCATTATGTGCCAATGGTGACCATTCAAAAATGGTACAAAAAACCATATAAGGCCTTAAAAATGAAGATGCCAAAAGGAAGTTTGTTAAGACCCAATATCTAAAAGGACATCAAGATATATTTAATAATTTTTGAGTTACAGGCATGCAAACTTTGAGAAAAAACTTGAAAAGTGCTGTTTCCCCATTTTTAAATGGTCACCATTGGCACATAATTCAACAAAGATTGCTGAAGTCAACATAATTTACTAACAGACCTACTAATCTCTGTGTAAAAATAACGTTGTGATGCTGCCATCTGTCACGCCCCTGGGGCCTGTACCATAAAGCCGGATTAGCAGGCTAGGCAGGTAAATTTCAGTTTAGTTTGCACCAATCCAGGGTTTTAGGTACCATGAAAGTGGCTTAGCTTTTAGCAGCATTCACTGCCTTAGTAACTTACACTCCACAGCTAACCAGCTCCGGGGCAGGTTATGTTCTGGTTTAGAGATCTCAACCCGAAATTTGACCAATCAGCTTCAAGCAAAGTGACACGTTTACGCAATAAAGCCACTCCCCCAGTTTATCTTCCTACAAATTAAAGGATGCTACATAGTAAAACATTTTTAAAGATAAAATTGTCTGATTTTTAGAGATGATTATTTTTTTTATAATTATTATACCCTTAATCCATTAAACAAGCTAGCTTAGTTTAATAGTAATTATCAAGCTTTTATTTTAAATTAATATAAACATATAGATAATATGCAATATAAATAAGTTTTAGAATCAATAGCTTTAAACATGACTACGTATGAGATTAGATTTTTAAGTGTTTTATTACCTATAAATATTATCAACTCTATAAACTAACATTACAACTTTTACTTGCACTTATATTGCAATATGTTTTCTTTAAGTTTTCCTCTTTCATTGATAGATTTTTTCATCTTGTAAATGTGTTTTAAATTCTTCATATTGTTCAATATTTTAATCTTTGGTAGTGAATCGCACTGACTCTCTCGCGAGAAGTGAATCACAGTTTCAAGGCATGTGATTGGCTGTTCATTACTGATGTCACTCTTTCATGTGCACGTGCCCCATTAACTCAGGATCAAGCCTGCGTTGACAGAGAAAGTTGCGATCAGCTTCATGGTACCGACAAAGCCGGATTGGAGTGGTTTGGTTTTGCCAACTCAAAACTAATCCTGTAACCCTGAGGTTGTTCAGCCACCATCATGATACAGGCTAAGTCATCTGTGTGTTTTTCCCTATCCATGTACGTGATCCATGACCCAGTTCCTGTTATTGTAATTAGTTCCAGGTGGGTCTCGTTCATCCCCTCGTCAAGTCCTGGTATTTTAGTGAGTCTATTCTGAAGTTCCTGTTGGTAGGAAGTTGTCATTCCCACTACGTGTGTGTTCCTGGTTCCCTGGATGTTTATTAAAGTCTGTTTGTTTGAAGCTTACTCCACGTCTCAGGTCTCGATCCGTACTCCACCCCCCCCCCCCAGAGGGTTATCGTGACACCATCTTTCTTAAGTCATTTTTAACCTCCTGTAATTTGGCTCTGAAATTTTTAATTTTGACCCCCCTCTACAAAATAGTGGATTACTTAGTAAATATTAATCCATGACATTTAATATTTGGTCTATCATCACTATACATGTTTATCTTTCTTCAGAAAAAAATATTAGCAAAATCAAAAATTTGAGCCGGGGAAATTTCTGAAATTCGGTTGATTTGACACAGAATGACCCATATGTATATAGTCCACCATCTATGATTATTTTTTAAGATTATTTCAGTCCACAATCTAAGATTATTTTTTCATCAAGCTTTCAACGCATTCTTGTATTTATTGTATGAGTGTGATGCTGACTCATATTGTTGCCTATGATGCCTGTCTAGGTAGGCAGCACACTAGAATTTGGAACAGAGATAAGATTTTTTAGCAATACATAATTGGAGGTAAACATTTAAGGTTAAAATACATGTAAGTCAGGTGCAGCTTTTTAGATGTAAAGGTTTACAGCATAGTAGCAGGACAGAAGAAAGTGAGAGAAGCAGTGTGTAGATTATACGTTCTCTGGGATCAGTGTGCCTGCTTGTTACAGATTAATCTGCAAATTAATGGTGATGGCTGCCCATCCCACCTTTAACAGAGCCTTTAACGCAGATGATGATGCAAATAGACAGATAGGGAGAAGATAGCGGCTCGCTGTCTTCTACTGCTGGGGTTGTCATAGCTACAGACGTAGAGAGATGGCTGTGACGTACTGGCGTTGTGTATGGTGATCACAGTACAGTCTCATTTACAGGCTGAAAAACAGAACGCTTTAATACAGCAATATTTGACCTTTTAAAATCAAGCCAAAAGGACATGCATCACAGCTTCAATACATTTATTGAAACAATACACTATAAGGGCTGAAGCAAATACACACACATGCACACAAAACAGAAGTTAGACAGCGCTGGTTAGCTTGAGCCAGCTGACGTCACCTGTTTGGCTTCTCACAAATACTGCAATTTACTTTGTCCAATTACCAATGCAGTGTCCCCTCTGTTCCTAGAACAGTCAGGCCTATTGATCTAGACCCATTGAAAACAAATTATCTGCTGCTGGAACAGGAGGTGATCTGCCCACAGAGAGACACGCGCTGGCCTCTCTCCCTCCAGCGAATGGAAATCTATACTTCCGGATGTGGGGGGGCCTGCTTTTGGCCCTCATGATTAATACTCGTTTGTAAAGGCTTAATTGGTTTCAAACACTAGGCTGCTGCCCTAACAAATCACACTTCCCAATGGAAGCAGTGGATGGGCAAAGAGAAAGAAATACAGAGAAAGATTACAGAAAGACAGACAAATAGAGAGAGAGAAAAAGAGAGTGGGTGAAAAGGGTAACTATAGTGCTGTGCACATTTTGTCCGAATAGAGTTATGGTTGAAAAAACAGTGCTTTTAGATTTTATCCTGTGATGTACGAGATTGGTTCACCTTTGCTCAGATTTTGAGAAAACCTGATATCAAAATCAAATTAACCAGCCAGGAAATCACAATATAAATATGTGTTGCTTATTCATTTTTCTTCCATTGTATTATTCTCTAGCATCACCTTTAATTCTGACTGAAGGCACAACTCAGCTTAACACATGTTTTTGATGTACTGCTGTGGATTCAGGTGTTTAGGAAACACTGTCATGATATTTTTGTATGGTTTACAATTTATATCAGCAGGCAAATGCAGATGCTGTCTTTTGTAAAACAAAAGGGGACAGTGGGCCTCATTTACGAAACGAACGTACGACAGAAAATTGAGCGTACGGTCGTTTCAACGCAAAACTTGGAATTTATCAATATGGACGTGAGCGGTGGCTACGATCAAATCGCACGTCTGGTTCGCTATGTACGCACGTTTTGAGGTTACTGAAGTTCGACAAGGATAGTAAATACGGGGAGAATTGTAGCTGAGCATTTTGGTCATTTTTCTATCCTAACTGTCAAACGAAGTATTTAGTCGAGCGTAATCCGTAAGATTAGAATGTCTTTTTTTGGTGTTGTTTTGTACAGGGCTTTAGCTTTATATGCGCGAATAGCAGCATAAACGACCATGAGGATTCAATCGTCGCATCATGCACCTGCAGCGCTTCTGTGAAAGGAGAAAAACATAAATTAATTTTAATAAAAGGAATCAAATCAATAGGATCACACAAAATATATAATAGGCTATAATATAATTAAAAGATTAACAAAAGGGGGGAAAAAACAGCAACGAGATGGGTGTGCCGTTTTTTGTTTTTTTTTTTTTTCCTTTTTTTTTTTTTTTTTTTTTTTTTTTTTTTTTTTCTTGTTTTTTTTTCTGAACTCTCAAGCATTTCATTCTTTTCTTATTCTTAATTAGATTTAATACATCTGATCGCACAAGGGCATCAAAACGACACACACAAGAAAAAACATTAGGTCTAGGGTGTTCCTGAACTTGCAGCCATTCATCATCAAACTAAAATGCAGTCAACCAAACATAAGTTACACTGTTTATTTGAAAAGGTCCTCTGTAAAATCAGCGTGCAGCGCCCAAACAATAAACATTTTTGCACACGTGAAGGATTTTACATGGATATTAGAACATGAGTGAAGTATAAAGTCATGTTTAGGCTGCATAATGAATAATAGTTATGCAAACTAATGTTACAAATAGGATATGGCAAAAATGGATACATTTGGATTTTTGTGGTATGAGACAGGCGCGTGAGCCCAGTGCTGTTTCAGTTTTGCTTGACATTTTGTATGCTGTTTATAATGAATGCCACTGTAGCCTAATTTGTTTTATTTTATAGTTGAATATATCACTTTATAACTACTTATGTTTCATTCTTGTTCTGTTCTGAATACAGTTAAATTTAAAATATTTTTTGTAGAGTGAGGGGAACAAAATAGGCTGTTTATATTTACGAGTATTTCAAAATACATATAAACTACATAAATTAATGTAGCCTAAAAGTTTGCAACTACAAGGTTAACGGGTATTTTTGGAGTAAAATCAATTTCTCTTTAGCGAGATTACTTACTCTTTTTGGCCGGGTTTCGTTTCTCACTGTTGTAAACTCTAGGGCGAGGCTTCTAAACAGGGTGTTTTTAGGGGCGTGATATTCAAAATGACGATTGTTTTCTTCCGCCACATTTATCAACGTGCAATCATTAGTACGATGAGATTAGCGGCATACGAATGTTTCATAAATCACACATGAACTCTGTCGTAAGTTGATTTGTGCGCACAGATCTGAGCTCGTTTCCCATAGGAGGATCAATGCGGCCGAGCGTGAGGTCAGAAGAGCAGGACGAAACCACACTACCAAAATTACAATATAAAAATAAAACTTCATGATCATGAATATTGTTAATTCCAAATCTTCAAGTCTTCATAGGTCCCTAAGATATTGCATGTTCAACTAAATCTACTGAGCCTGGTTTTAAAGACTTATAGCCGACAACCATTACACATTGAGCTGTGCGGCACTGATCATCATTGTAATTACAGGCTAATTAATGGGCCGAGGCTGAATGGCTCTACCTGCAGTTATCTAGTCGATGAGATTGGAGCGGCAAGCAGTACAACTTATTTTCACAGTTCACAGCAGAGATGCGCCAGATCTTTGAATGAGACGAGAAACAGAGAGACATTCTATGGCCCCATTTCCTGTACTGTGTTACAAGACGTATACTGGACGGATAGGGAGCTTATAACACTAACGAGGGCCACACTGCACAAACTTTTTCATAAAACTCTGATAATGGCATGAATGTATTTTGACAGGAACTGGATATGGTGTGTTTGAGTGATCTTGATTTAGTATGGCTTTAATCTCGTCACACTCATTTCGTTCATTATGATGATTGCTGAGTAATGTAAGTGAGGATTGGAACAGGTTTGTAAATAAGAGAGGGCCTGCATTGTGTACTACGGATAAGTGTTGGGTATCGATTGGGTTTTATTACGATACCGGTGGCGAATAACGATACGTTGAATAACGGTTCCGGTGCCTGAACGATACTAAAAAAAAATATAGCCACAAATAAAAAGGAATGGGATACATTTAAAGATACAGTTACAAATATATTAAAATAAATATAAATAGCCGTCACCCTGTCCTCGGATGCTCTCATTTCCCGAGTTGTGCTTCCTTTACTCTAAGGCTAGTAAATGTATTTCACGATCTGGGTCATTAATTTAATACAAAACAATATTTTATACAAAACCACACATAATGTTTCTACAGTATCTCTGTCAATCACTCTGATATTTAGTTAAAATTAGTGAATTGACTGAGTGCTATCTGTCACTGTCTTTAATCAGTTCTGTGAATTACTGTATGGCATGCCACATGCACTGTAATATTTTTATATTAAATATTACATTTTCAAATGAAATATAGCAACACATGACGTCTTATAAAGAGCTATACGATCATATGTGTTAAGGGCTGGATTGTTGCTGGAGGAACAAACCAGTGCGGTGAACGCAGTGAAAACTTTACAGTAGATGGGGAACCGATTGCTCCCCTGTGATATTTTGTAAACTGGATTTATGACAAAAAACTGAACAGATGCAGATATTTTAACAATCTATCGATAAACACACACCTCGTCCTCTGTTTCTTGCTCTGCGCCGCCGCGGCCTGCGGATTGAAGAGCGTGCTAAAAGACGGGGAGGAGACGAAGTCTGCCGCCGTTTTCATTTGAAATTTAAAGGGGACTGACTCTGAGGTGATCACGAGTTTGTGTACAGTTTATAGAGCTAATCGCTATAGCCCGCAAAAAATGGCCTTGCGACGCCCATGCTTCTTACGTCCATTTCGGCGAACCTAGGCAGATATTAAATCGAAGCTCAGGCATTTAAGTGAACCGAAATGAGAGCCATATTGGTACCGGGTTTCGGTACCCAACCCTAGTCTACGGTCACACTTTCTGTGTTTGGGACTGACCCAAATGTATTTAATAAGGTGTGAGTCTTAATGTCAACCTGGTCAAAGTTCAAGGTCATGGTCAAAGTTCAGTGCTGTAGGTCTACAGTACCAGTACTATTACGATGCATTAAAAGCATACACTTACTGGTCTTGCTAATCTGACATTTTTGTGGGGTTTCTCAGCTTGTTAAGGCTACACCTGAAGGACTGACAGCTGCTTAAATCTACAGTCAGGATGCTGAGAAGCACTCAAGGAATCATAGGACAGAAAGGCTTGTTTTAAGTGAGTGTAAAATAGGCAGAGATTGCAGGGCATGAGTGTTTGAGGCATAGGGTGAGCACTCAAGAGCAGTGCTGAGAGCAGCGGGTGGGCATGGTTTGGGGGGGGGTGTCCGCTACATTAGAGGGTATGGCCTAGGGGCACAGCTAACGGCCAATGCATTCATATGGGCGTCTGATGGCAGAGACACTGTGAGGGTACACACTGCAACTCTGGAGAGAGTGTACTTACGACCAGACCCAGAAAGCAGTTCGTTATTAAAACTACAGACTTTCTGTCACTCAAAGCAAGAATTAGATCGAGATATCTAGATATATATATTATAGATATTATATATTATATATATAATGTATATATATTAGGATTAATATATATAGATAGACTGTGCGTGCTGTGTATATATATATTTAGAGATTTCGATTATAGTATATAGTATAATCTATACTGGATATATATAGATAGAGATATATATAACCGCATAAAAAAAAAAAAAAAAAAAAAAAAAAAAAAAATTTTCAGTTATATAGACATACCTTAGAGACCCTTATTTCTACATAAGTACTTCTATAAATATTTTATTTATTTAAATAAGCCTCTTTGTGTGCTGTAACGTTAATCCAGTTACTTACTGTCATGCCCCCCCCCCCCACCCCCCTCTCTTCAAAGTTACAGATTGTTTTCTTTTACCACGTTGCAAATAGTCACTCGAAAATAAATATGATGAGTTAAAAACTAACATAATCATTGTTAAATAAGGAAGACAAATGTCCAGTGCTGTGCGGTCTCCAAGAAAAGGATTAAAAAAAAATGAGAACTACTAGTAGTAACATTATGCAAAAGATGACAATTGCAAACTGTAGTATGCTATGTACGTGAACAGACCTAATGCTATGGTACTCGTGAGTGTGTCCACTAATATAGGCACGGCAAGGCAAGGCAAGTTAGTCTATATAGCACAGTTCATACCCGACTGGTAATGCAAAATTGCTTGATACATAAAAAAAGAAAATAATAATAGCAATAACACAAGGATTTTAAAACCTTTGAAAATGATTTAAAAATTGATTTAAGATTAAAATGAATTTAAAACAGTTAAGAATAGAAAATGATTATACATAAAATATAGTGCAATCAGTTCGAAAAAATAAATAAATAAATAAAATTTGAGTTGTCCAAAAAGTTATGCATCTGTCAAAAAAGAGCCATGCAGTTGAAGTTGGTGCATAGTGAGATAGAATTCTGTATACTGCATACTTTGACACATGTGGTACAACATCCTATTATTCTATGACTTAAATGTAATGTAAATCAAATGACATAGTTGCATTAGTACATATTTTCACCTTTTAGAAATATTATGTAGGTCCTGTCAGGACTGTTGCTTTTACAACACTCAAATTGCACGAATAAGCAGACTGACTCAAGGAAAACCTTGTTGTCATGGCGCCAGAAAGCATCCCCCAGGGGCCCTCTGCCCTTGCCATGTAAAGGGTTGCCACGGTGATCTCCAGGGAGGCGGGTGTTGATGGATGTGTGGAGTTAAATGGAGGGGGCGAGTGAATGCTGAGAAGGTCGAGAGGACAAAAGCAGCATGAGAATGTACACAGAGAGACAGAGGCTACTGCGCTGTGACCCCATCACCTCCCCCAAGATCCGTCAGATCCTAAATCTACCTCCATCTGACAGCGCAGACTGAGAGAGGGGCCTCACAGACTAGGCTACACAAACACACACACACACACACTTACTTCTCTCACACAGATCCATTTTCTGCTGCAGTTTCAACCTTCAAATAGAAATACAGACAGAGAGTATTCTTCTCAGATAGTTTGATCCTAGGTGAAATGTTTCTTGTATATCATATTCTGATGAGAGGGCAGACAGCATGGAGCTCCACTGTCTACGTAACTGCAGATCTGCGAGAGCAAGGACACAAGACCTTACCTTCAACAATTCCATTGAACTAGTAGGATCAGCAGCCATAAAATATCCTATCATCAAAAATGTTTAGACTTTTCTCTGTGACAGTGCAAACGAGTCAGGATGCCAGCCCCTTTTTTTCTTTCTTTTTTTTACTCCGTCTGTCAATCATTTGATGACATTGGGTTGGCTGACATGTCTATTGTGGGCAGGGATTTGGAATGTGAGCCTAATTAATGGTTGAAGCAAGTACAATGGTTGAAACCATTAATAAAGAGAGAGGAGAATATGTCTGTGTTCACCATCCATTACTTAATTTGTACAGCTGCTGTCCATTTGCTGGTTGGTCAATGATACAACAGCACAATGATGCATCAGATAGTAACAAAATTGTACTTTTTTACACTAAAAAACACTTTTATACACTTTTTTATACCATGGTACTAAATAATTATCATTAGGGATGCACTGATGTATCGGCAGCCAATATTTATCGGACGATTTTTGATTATTTTAAAGCCATCGGCATATCGGAAATAGCATGAAAAGGGCCGATACCGAATGTTTATTAATTAACTGCATGGGAGACAATGAGTTGCATGTCTGTTGCATAATCAAACATTTTTCTCAGGACAAAATAATTAAATACTTGCCAAAACAAAATAAAATCTGTGCAGATGTGCAGAGACAGCATGGTACGGCCTATGCAAATGTGATGCTGACACATCCAACCAGTGAAACTGCTGTAGAACTCAGCTGTAAATTCATCATAGGTAATGTTAAGTCGCAATGGCAATGCCCCGGAGTTAGTTTATATGAGGATATGTCACGAACCGCCAATTAAGCATTAGGCCTACATTTAAGTGAAAATGAATGGCAGGTAATATGCAGCTTTTTGTGTGTTTGAAACCAGCAAAAATGGCAGGATAGTGTAGAACACGGATTCACACAAGTTCACATCATGCACCTGCAGCGTTTCTGTGAATGGAGAAAACAGAATAAAGCTGTAGGCTTACATAAAAAGGAATATATAGGCCTATACACAATATATTTCACTTAAATCAAATTAACAAAATGAAAGAAAAAATTGAGTTGAGTTTGGATAATTGTAACGCGCTCTGAAGTTCATGGAAAGGAAAGCCGTTTTCTTTATTTTGCAAAAGCTTTACAGTTTTGAATCGCGTCAGTGACTCACACGCACATGCAACATATTTTTGCTAACTTGACATCGCAGCCTGTTCATTAGCAAAATAAAATACAGTTAAAGAAACATAAAAAGTTACACTGCTCAATTTAAATAGTCCTTAGTACAGTCTGTGCCGTTCAGCGTAACCACGACCGCCTCACGTGTGCTTTTATATGCTGCGTTTACTCCATATCGTAATTACCGTAATTTCGAGATGACACATGTGACGTTCTACTCGCTGTTCACGTGTTGGACTCGGAATTATGCTTTTCTAACAGCAACACTTCAATGCCTAAACATAGCATGCGGTGGTCAGTGGTACGCGGTCCACCCACGGGCCCATTTGTAGCTCTCGACAACTCCTCAGTTCACAAGTGTAATTATGAGTTCTAACGAGGACTTGGAATGCTTTTTAACAAGTTGGAATCTCCCCGTAATTACTGACTTCTATATGGCTGACCCACCTCTACCTATGTTCGAGATGATGTTTTATGTCGAAAATGCGAGTGAAGAACAAATAAATAATATTTTAGCTTCCAGATACGTTGTGAATATGTAAACATTTTGGATTTGTGCAGAATGAGAGAGGACTTCAGTTTCACTTTAAATTAATTAGTTTTGTCTTTACAATGTGCTGATTAAGACATGTACTAGAGGATTTGTTTGAGATAAGGGAACAAAATATGCCTAATTGTGTATTGTAATTTCTGTATAAATATTTGCTTATTTACCCGTCGTTTTAGCCTACCATTAATGCTGATTGATAATAATAAAATAATAATAATATCTTAATAATAAAATGAGACGTACAGCCTACTAATTTAGGCTGTTTTTTCCTCTCAAAACGCTTATAGGAGTAGCGTTTTTTTTTTTATCCATGCTGAAACATTTTTAAATATCTTGAGAAAATAGGCCTACTTTAATGTCTTTAAAGTGTTGACAGTATCTTCTTTTGTTTAATACATTTGGTCAAAATCTAGAAAAGATTATGCTGTATTGGCTATGACTAAGCACAAGATAGGCTAGCAGATCAAGACCCTCGTGTTTTTTTTTCTTCTTTTTGGTAAGAAAACACTGTTCTTTATTATTATTATTATTATTATAGGCAAAGAAAAAGTTTTTAAAATAACGTTATTAACCAGTATTT
The DNA here is from genome assembly GCA_018155175.1 of Sinocyclocheilus anophthalmus. Taxonomy (NCBI): domain Eukaryota; kingdom Metazoa; phylum Chordata; class Actinopteri; order Cypriniformes; family Cyprinidae; genus Sinocyclocheilus; species Sinocyclocheilus anophthalmus. Next base: position 176,911 of record JADLZN010005354.1, read on the forward strand.
TTTCTACTCAAACTGGTTTTGGAACGGTAGTAATACAGAGGAATGCAGGAACAGAAACGTTCGGAGTGAACCGATCAAATTTTTTTTTTCGTTTTTAACCCCTGGTTTATGCAATTGACCAATATCGGTATCGGAATCGGAATCAGCCAATAGTTGCTTGTTAAAATCGGTATCGGCCAAAAAAAAAATCCTATCGGTGCATCCCTAATTATCATATTTATATACTAAGGCATTGTTTCCAAGATAGTTCATATTACCAATGGACTACCCTGCTACATGTCCAAAAAACCAGGATCCTAATATGTACTTTGTTGTACCCTTAGACGTCCGATTTTAAATGTCCTTATTTAAGGTCAAAACTCTGTCAATCTGCTCAGAAATATCCTATGAGTCTCATTTCACAGTCTCTAAAATTTCTAGAAGAGCTTCTAGAAATGGCTGCTAGTTCGTTAGCATTAATAGGTGCAGCCTACCTCTAAAAAATCCTGGGTTATTTTTTTAACCCAAATGCTGGGTTGAGCCTTTTTGGTTGAGCCATTTTTTGGGTTATTTTTTCAGTGTTTGGGTAGTTTTTGTGGTACCCGCTCCTTGGTCAGACATAACAACCCCAATGTTGGGTACACGTTACTTGTACTTCATCCATGATTTCTGGGTCAGACGTAACCCAGCAGTTGAGTTATTTATCGCGGTGTTTTTTCATCCTCTTCAGGAGAGAACAGTTCTTAGCGCCATCGAATTGATGCATTATCTTCGGTAAAATACAGGTTTGTATACATTTTATTTTATATATAAAATCGTTACTATGCTGTATATCGTTCAATTTCATGCAGAGCAACATACAGGCGCGCGGTGTAATCACCTAATGTCAGTTTTATTGCGTGATGGAAAAGCCTGATACTCTGCATAAAATAAACGATTTTATTCATAAAGATACAGAATACAAACACTTTGGATGTTAAAATATTTCCTCAGAGCTGTTCACTGTTTGTTTTGGACAGGTTATGAAGGCAGTGGCAGTATAATTCGGCTATGAGTGAAACGCAGGGCGGCGGTCCGTTAGCAGTTCCCCGCCGAACACGACTCTAGCTCGGGCACGAGAGCCAGCGCCGTTACGGTGGAAACAGAATAACAGACTGCTCGTTCACACGTGAATTACTCCTGTTTAATGTTTAATATTTACTTGTAATGTTTGTTAAACGAGTTTAAATAGGCAATATGTATACATACAAATGATAAACAATGCTGTAAATGATAAATAAAGGAAAATAAAGGAATGTCTCATGCAAACCAGTGGTTGTGTGGAGTATTTTACAAAAGTTTAGTGGATTTAAGTTAATCTGTAAACATGATTTCATGTATAAAGTAAAAAATAAGATAGTAATATAATAAAAATGAATCAACCCATTAGCTGGGTTAAATCAACCCATTATGATGGGTTAAATAAACAACCCAATTTGCTGGGTAAAACTAACTCCATATGTGTTCTGTCCTATATTTAACCCAAATTGGGTTGTTTTTAACCCAGTGTTTTTTAGAGTGTAGCCCTCATGATTTCCAAGTATACATGCAATCCCATGAGAACACTATTGGGTTCATGTACAGTGTGCTAAACACTGGCAGCTCACTGCTAACAGAGCCCACTCATTTGAGTTATCTGGATCCAGCATTACGTTCCGCATTTAGGGGGTTTGGACAATGAGGAATGAGAACACAGAGGCAGAGCTGCTATAATTGGATTTCAGCACAACAAAAGCACAAGCTCTTTTATTGTGGAGTCGGAGCGGTGAGATGTCTGATCTGCGGCTGTGTTCGCAGGTTTACGCTCGCTCACAGACACTTCCTTTATCCCACAACAGCACAGGCTCAAAGCACAGTGTGTGTCTGTAGCTGTCACAAATCTCTACGGCATGCTGAGAAACACAACACAAGCTGTGTCCCATCAACGCACACACACACACACAGAGGTTTGCAATCTTAAAGTCAACATGAAATCAAAACTGACCCTATTTACCTACTTGATATGTGATTCTGGTGTTATTGAGAGAAATCAGACCATAAACGTATTAATCTGAAATGACTTTCCTTTTCAGCTGCCAAACCCTCTTATTTTTAAACTCATCCCCTTCAACAACCTGCCAACATCCAATCAATTCAAAGGGGATTCTCAATTTCCAAAGTCCTGCCCAGTTTTATTTTCATGAAAAAAGACAAAAAAATGGCTCCAAATTTATATTCTAAAATATAACCATGAAGTTTTTAGTCTTTGTTTTTAATATCGAAACATCATAGAAGTTTCATGAAACATAAAGCTGATAATGCTACAGATGGACTAGAGAAAGAGATAATTCTACCTGTGAAAAAAAGGACAGAGCTCAGAGCTCTACAGCATCAACATTAGAAACAACATAAAATGCAAACAACATAAAGTAAAATAGAAATAACTCTTAAACAAAAAAATCTAAACAAAATAAAATATATATTTTTTAAATGATTTAATCAGTAAATTTCCTGTTTCTCTTTGTTCCATGCAGGGTTTCAGTGCAGTTTCATGTTGGCATTGAATGGGAATAGGATTTTCTGTGCTTATTGCAACACAACGACTCTTCAAAATGCCCTCTTCAGTTCACCTAATTGATTTATGGATTCTAAAGCATGTCATAGAGGCAAATCACATGTAAAAGTTTCTAAAGATGTTGGCACTGATAGCCTCGTGGTTAGTGTGCTGACATACAGCGCATCTGCGCTCACAGCAACCCAGTTCATTTTCCTCCTCGTGAGTCCTTTAGTCATCCCGCTTTCCTCTCTCCACCCAATGCTTTCCTCCTGACAGTTTCCACTATCATGTCTCATTAAAGGCATAAAAAGCCCATAAATATAACCTAAAAATTTCTAAAGATATAGTAGCAAAACATGCTATTTAATTATAAGGGTCACAGGGGCCTTTGATGAGAGAAACTTTGACAAAAGTGTACAACATGGGCCTGTAGTCATGTATAGGGCCCTATGAACTCCGTTTATGTTTTTCCCAAATCGTTCACCCCCCCCCCCCCCCCCCCCCCCCTCCCCGAGTGTCATTGTTTTTCCATTTTTATATTTCTGGATTAAGGTTTTTTTTTTTTCTTTCTTTAGCATTTCTCTGACTCTGTTTTAATGGTTAAATTAAAATTGTATTAATCAAAAAGCCTAGTCTAATTAATTAATCATTAAAATTATACAATTCACATCATTGTATTAAAGATGAACAAAAATTACTTAGGCCCTATGAATTTTTATTTTGTTCTCACCATATGTTTTGAAGTGTTACCCATTCTGTGGTTTTAGCAGGTGTATTATGAATGCATACAACAACTATTTATTCAACTTATTCTCACATAAGTATGGGCGTAATAGTACTCGATTTTAAATAGATGCGAAATCCCAAGAATCAATTAGTCCTATAGCCTGGTTCAGTTAATGACTGAACATTGCGGCACTCCCATCCGCAATCACCTTGGAATAAGCATTGTGCTTTGGTACTTTTAATATAACACAATGTCCAAATTTCAAATTCTGTCCATTGTACTGCAGGATTTAAACAATAAATCCCGTTTTGGGCGATGTTTTCATTCTGGATGACAGATCGCTGTAGCGCCTCGATCAGCAGACGCACAGAACATGCAGGGCTTATATTTAAATAGTCTTTTTGCGGCTTCATATTTACAGATACTAGTCCATTATCATGATTTTGATTCAAGTAATGACCGACTTTGAATTAATCATTCAAATATTGACACTCCGTGACATTCCGCGTTATACAGTAAACTCCATTTTTATGCCTGGATTCCGGGATTCCATCTGTGTTTTCGGCATCGCAGAAGTCATAGGGCCCTACACGTATGATGGATACCCCAGTCCAGCATGTTGCAGATTTCTAACCTGACTATAATGCATACAGATTTGTCATTTTGTCTTTAAAAGACAGCAAGAAAATAAAACAGGGGTCTCATACATCAATACATCAGTGACCTTATAACACTTTAAACTGCTGCACTCTTCAGGTCACTGTGTTTGGGTGGTGCAAGGTTAACAGGTTTTAGAAAACTGATTCTGCGGTCAGGAGGAGGTCAAAGGTCAACCCTTAAGGGATCATCGGATTCCCATTTTCCACAAGTTGATATGATTCTTTAGGGTCTGAAAGGGGTCATATGACGTTGCAAAAAATAACATTATTTTGTGTATTTGGTGTAATGCAATGTGTTTGTGGTTTAAAGTATAAAAAAAAACATTATTTTCCACATACTGTACATTATTGTTTCTCCTCTATGCCCCGCCTTTCTGAAACGCGTCGATTTTTACAAAGCTCACCGTTCTGAAAAGCGAGGTGCACACTGATTGACCAGCTATCCAGTGCATTGTGATTGGTCAAATATCTCAAGCGTGTGACGGAAATGTTACGCCCCTTACCATACTGTGATGCCGTGTCCCGACAAGACCAATAAAACCCATTACAAACGATGCATTTGTTGTATCCAGTGGTGACGTCACACAGACAGGCATCTGAGATCGTCTCGATTTGAGAAAGGGCAAATGATTTAACGAGATTAAAAAAAAACACTGGGTGGATCTTTATCATTATAGGGTGGTTGTGTACACACACTGCCAACACACATTTCAGTTCAAACAGCTTGTAAAAGTGCATGCCGCATCCGATGACCCCTTTAAGCCTATAAAAACTATAAGACTGTGTAATTGTCCAATGTAATTAGACAGAAACTGCCTTTAATATTCTGTCACTTCTGACCTCCAGAGGCACACACAGCCATGTCAATGAGAAGATGTCATTTCTTACCTTTACTGTGGAGTTAAAACTATATTTATATTGTATTTTTATATGTAACCTATATGGTTAATGGCTTGACAAGTGAAGTTTTCTTTCCTGTGTTGACATATTTCCAGCTGAAATAGAAAGTTGTGGTAGGGCATATCAAAGGGATTTATTAATAGTTAATTAATAGACAGTAGTCTTTAGTTAGCCGTGAACTTTGATTAGCTACTTGCTATCAATTCAGTCATAATTGCTTAATAAATGAACATTTTAATGAAAATAAGTCCCTAAAAATTTAACATTATTATTGTAGTATTACAATGTGTATGTTACTACTATTTCCTTAAAGTTATAGTTCACTCAGAAATGATCATCATTTGTTATCATCTGTCATCATTTGCTCACCCTCAGGTTACCCACATTCGTGAAAATATCTTATTTTGTGTTAATAAATTCATACAGGTTTGGAACAACTTGAGGGTAAGTGAATGATGACAGAATTTTCATTTTGGGTAATCTATGATAATAGTCTAATATATAATAAGACACTCAAAGCCATGCTGTATGGTGAATAACATCAACAACTCATAAGCGTTACTGTACTGACCAATTCTCATTCCCTGTCCACATTATCTGTCTTTTTTCACATCCACTTCAACCGAGCACTGACCCAAATCTAATTTCCTGCGCTTATTTGAATGACGTGTTGCTGGTCAAAGACGGGCTCCTCCATTATTGAATCAGACTCACTCTAGAGACACACACATGCAGCGCTGAATAATTGAGCAGGTGCTTGTTAACACAATGACACACTGACAAAAACTACATGCTTTGACTTTTTTTTTCCTTTATGACAAAGGCAGCCATCAACCCTTCCAAATACAAATCCCCAACTATACACAGCCAGGCATTTGGGCATATACTAATACATCCTGCATTTGATTGTAAAACCTATTAGAACCGACGTGACCTCAATAAATAGAAATCATATGGGCATAATAAAGAAATCATATGAACATGTCGGCGCCAGTAGCCTCGTGGTTAGTGCGTCGGCAACTGTGCTCCCAGCGACCCGAGTTCAATTCCCGCCTCGAGGTCCTTTGCTGATCCCGCTCCCCTCTCTCCACCCAATGCTTTCCTGTCATCTATCCACTGTGCTCTCAAAATCAAAAGCCCATAAATATAACTATAAAAAAAAAAGAAATCATGTGAGCATACCATGAAAATAAAGAACTACATTTTGTTGAGGAATGTATTTAAAAAACAAAGAACAGAAATCAATGTCGAGACTCATTCATAAGAAATCTCAAGTTCTAGTTAAAACACAGCAGTGTTTCCTCTCTGAACCAGTGCTGATCTCCGGCAAGAGGGTCTCGTCCTGCTGTGGTGCCAGTTCTTTGTTCTCCGGCTGCTTTAGCAGATTCCTCCTCCTCTCTCCTCAGTGAGCTCTGCCACACGCCTTTACAGCGAAGACAGGTGGCCTGATCAAGACAGGCATGCTGTTCTAACCGAGCGGCCTGCCAATGGGGCACAGCGCCAGCTGGCAAACCGTGCAGCTGACTTTCCAAGCAGTGGGACGCTCTCACACATATGCGGCACCAAACGCACTCACACACATACAAACACACACAAACAGTGACACTCCCACAACACGTTCATAACACCCAGCGATGTGCAGTTCACTCTGACGCACGCACATATGCACAAACGCACATGCGGCATTTGTCAACAAATGAAATGTTTGCAGAATGCACACAGCCATGTTACCATATGTCAGCTCAGATATGAGACTGAATCTCCCGGCAAACGGCACTCCAACGCATATAAAAATAAAAAGACAGAACAGACCTGTTAAAGGATACCATTACACTCACAGCAGGTAAACTCACAGGAGCCTAAAGGATCATAGGTAATCTGATGATTAAAATTTTAACACCATCAGTGCTCTTTTCCTTTGTAAACTCTAGTTTCTTGGTGATATATACTTTTATTTTTATTGAAAAGAGCAGTGTGTTCTATTTGTGTTGATTTCAAGAAAGACATAGAGGTGGAAAAAGAAGACAGTGAGTAAATAATGACAACATTTTAACTGGCACTGGCTATGATTTAGGATTTTGGCTCATTCTTAAATCAAGCTCTCGTATCATACTATAAAGAAAAGCCCTTAAAACCTAGAAGCCGAGCACTGAGCCCTAAAAACAGCCCCTCTCTGTAATTCACAGTCCCCACTAACACCAGCAAGTACTGCCGAACAAAACCAAATCACAATCAACCAATCAAAAGCAGCTAGTACAAAATTCATATCTCAGAGACAGATCCTGACAAATGCATTAACATGGCATACAAAAGAAGTGTCACTTTATCTTTCACTTTCTCATGATAAACTTCAAAACACAAGTTGGAACTTTATATTTTTAGTCCATTTTATTAACAGCTAAAATCATATTTTTATTAGCAATCAATTTAAAATTAGGATTTACTTTTCTTTGTGAATGCCATGATGCTTTGGTAACACTGTATACAAAACACCATTAAAGTACTCGGAAAATGGAAAATGGAAAATGGAAAATGGAAAAAATAATAACATTCTGTGTTAAAGAAAACACTACAAAATCTAGACTCTGCACACACTCGTATCTTTATCTGCCTCTGTTTCACTCTCTCAAACTGTTATCTTTTCCACATGATTGCTCTTTTGAACTTGCTCCCTCAGCAGTGTCATCATTACACACCTCGCACTTCCTTTCACGTTTAATCAGAATTGAGGTCATAAATAGCTGGAGATAGAGTTTATCGCTACCCCAATCCATCATTTAACACACAGACACAGTTTTTTCTATCATGGTGGTGGCTTTCCATTGATGTCTGTTGTTTTATTTTTATTGTTTTTCCTCTACCTCTAAACCTAACCTGGACACAAAGCTTTCTGGATTTTAACAATTTATTTAAGACATCACTTAGTGTGTTTTATTATCCAAACACATGCACGCACACACACACACACACACACAAACACTGTACTAAACAGATAACTGTTACAACAACGGCACCTCAGTGTTTGATGTCTATGTATGTGTATACTGTACTCCCTCAGTATTTCTGAGTGTGTATCTCCTCCCCATCCTGATGTATGGCACAGTTGTATTTGACCTTTGACCAGCGGTCACTAATTACTGCAGCCATGTGGCGGTTCAAGTGCTTTGCCTGCAGCTCCTGAGCACATCATTTAATTGGTTCCTTGTTCAACCAGCAGCAGCACACACATCTCCTCCCCCACACTCATTCTCTCTCCCTCTTTGTTCACTTTCCCCTCCTTTCTCGTTCTTTTATCATCTATAAGTGTATCTCCTCCACTTCTCTCTTTCATGATGCATTCTTCAGCGGTATGCTCTGCCAGCTATAACAACCTCCCTGACTACAACTCGAGTCTCTGCATTCCTGACAGATCGGATTGCTCCCCCAATCCATTCATCACTAAGACCCCCGCCCTCGACCCCTCGCCGCGGAGTACTCTCTGAGGGTCATCTAAAGCAGCTCATTGGCCCTGTACAGGGTTACAGGGCACTCTTTAAATAACACATCAGTCAATGCTCAATACCCTCCACTCCTTGTGACCCCTGACACACAACTAAACTGCAACTAATAGGAAATGTTCCAAAGACATTAGCTAACATTATGTAAAGGTCGTGTAAACAGATCATCCTAATGCTTTTATTAGTATTTGATAAAGTTCTCTTGATGATGTAAGCTTTTTTAGGTAATAGCCACAAAAATGATCAGGCTCCCCTGATCCTTGATTATCCTTGCCCCTGGAATTAGCACATTGACATGTCAAAGTCACCATTAAATAAAATGGCCAATTATTTTCCAATTATTCTTTTTTTTTTGTTGGAATATTACAGTGTTCATTATAAATTATACAATTTTTCATGTACCCTCATAATCTTTTATCCAAATAACGTCCCCTCTACCTTGCAACAACATCTCTTCTTTGATGACGTGCACTGGCAAGAGGATGGGACAATAACCTGTTCCCAGCAACCTGTCACTCAAATGAGTTAGCAATGAGTTTGCAGTTAGCAAATGACAACAATCCAGTGATCCAACCAATTCCTTGGTTAAGTCAATTAAGTCACACCCTTTATTCTTTTTTTTGCTCGAGAAACTGTTTCACTCGGATTTACATCACAATAGAGAAGGAAAGTCAATTGCAACTTCTGTTTCATGCACCAGCCATTCAAGAACTAGCGGTGACGAATCTGCAATGTTTTCGACTCACGTTGATTGCGTCGGGATCAATAAGCTGCACTTTACCCTACACCGATACAGTCAACCTGCAAACTAGGGGTGGGATAATACGCTAATCGCCGGATTCAATACTATCCCGAACTTGGTGTGTGGATTCAATAGGTATAGTATTGCGATTATATAACTATTGCGATTCGATATTACAATTTCTTGTGATTTTTGTTTGCTGATTAAAGACTAGACAATGGGAAATACTTGATCATACCCTTAAAGAGACTGTATGAGTCATATTAACAAAAACAATGCATCTTTCTGAACTATTATTTCAGGAGCATACACATACACAGTGTATACTTTAAAATACCATTTGAACCATGAAACTTTCAAGTACCAAAACCCTGACTGTCGTACAACTCTGACTGAAATTCAATGGCATCAAGGGCCAGTTTTACAAACAGGGTAAAATTGCACAATTACAAAACAGCGCCGATGGGAGGGGAAATTTCTGTGGGTGATTTACTAACAATGTACAAATTACGAACACAGACGCAACATTTCATTTACATATTGACCAACGCAATATACCAACTGCAGCGCAAATTAGAGCAGTCGCAAATAAAGAAATAAAGAAGCCACAGTACGTTAAAAAGATCCGGAGGCCAACAAATTAAGGTTTGCTAGAAGTTTTGATAGAATGGGAATTGTCCCCCCCCCCCCCTTGTGTGACTCCTAGTTGAGAGTTCCAAGTTGTCTTTTATTTCCTGAAACAAATTTAAAATAACATGTCTTGGCAAACAATATATGTTCGGATAATGTGTTCTTTCTAAATAAATTAATACATGTGGAAAAAAATCCTCTCCCTTCTACCCTTCTCTCTGTTCTCTGCGGCGCCTCATCCTAGCAACAATAATTGCAGCCATTTCAAGCGCAAAATAGTTTAAGACATGTTTTTTTTGGATGCTAAATAATGGCGCAAATGCCAGTAATTTGACGAGCGCAAACGTTAGTAAAGCACGTTGCGTGATTCATTTGAATATTATCCTCCCATAACTTTTGCGTCCGAAAAAGGGGAAAAATCTTACGGCATAAAAATAATTGTGTCCACGCCTTTTCAGCGCTAATTTTTCACTGTGCGTCTTTAGTAAATCCTGACAATACTATTTTAACGCCAAAAGACAGTTTGCACATGCGCAAGCTGTTAGTAAATCTGGCCCCAAGGCTGTAAGTGATGGTTATTAAGGCACACGTGGATCAAGTTAGCCATTAGATTTCTCCAATAGTAAGTAATACAGACCCTCTCATCTCCCTATAGTAATATAATCTCTGGCGCAGACTGATTGTTGTATGACATCAAAGCACCACGAGAGCTACATAGAGCAGATGGCACCGCATGCTTTTGAATTGCTCTTGCGGTACTTTGATGTCATCGGTCTGCGTAGTGCTGCTTCAAGTCGAACACATCTAAACAGTCTTCGCACTCGGTTGGAATAAAAAATCTGTAACTCCTCCACAAACCCTTAGGAAATGTAAAATAATCATCTAAATAACTTCTGAGATTAACCAAATCGATTTTTAAATGGTTTTAAAAGACTCGCATAGTTAGGTGACGATTGCCCCCCCCCTACTGCAAAACAAGAAAAGCATCTGTGCCTGATGCTTTTCATCAAGTTTATAGGACAACTAAACTATCAATTTAAACAAAAATTTACCGTCAACTACAGACGTTGCACCCATCGATTCTGCCATGTTTCTGATTGACATGCCCCCCAACTTTTTCGGGGGGGGGGGGAGAAACTCGGGGCTTACAACGAACATTTCGAGTTTCCACTTGTAATAAGACTTTGTGGTGGCGTTCCATGTGCGTTCAACTCGTAAATAGCGATCTCTCCGACATGACTTGGAATGAACCATTAGATAAAATCCTGATCAGGTTTGGTGATGCGAATAAACACTTACAATGGAACACCCTTATTATTATGCTTTCCAGCAGACATATGAGAGGAATCAGACTGAGGCTGAAGAATACAAAAAGGTGGAAAACAGAAGGACAGAAAGACAAAAAAAGAAGATAAAATGGACAAACATGGGGAGAAAAGCCTGAGGCTTTCTGACAGCCACGAGCAGGGGGCCCCGATTTGGAGAATGGTTCAATGAAAAATACATATAAGGCCTAAAGCAATAACAGACTAATGTTTACTTTTATTATATTTCTTATTTTTTTATTCAATGTTCTAATATAATTAATTATTTAATTATATTTATTTAACCTCATGCACAGATTAATCAAAAACTAATAAGGTCAAAACAAAGTAGATAACAGCATACCATCACACAAAGTAAGAACAATTAAGTAGTATACATCAAAGCATTTGAATGAATTGGCAATTAATTTACAGATTCAGGAAATTGAATAAAAAATCTTTTTTTTAAATTTTGTATATCAATTTTATTGTACATACCTATTTTCGTGCATTTGTATAAAGTGGGATTACCTATAAACAATATACTGTATATAACTCTGACAACTTTTACTATTTTAACACAAATTATTATTACAGGGCAAGTTTCGATTAAGAAAATTTTATTTAATTTCATTCCATTTAATTTCATTTCATTTCATTTCATTTCATTTCATTTTTTTATTTTGTTTTGTTTTGTTTGTTTGTTTGTTTGTTTGTTTGTTTGTTTGTAGGGAATACCATCCCAGCTCAGATAAAGACACACTTGTACAGATCAGAGGTGAGTTTGAAGATGTATATGTGTAAGAAGCAGGATTGATTTACAGAAAGCAATAATAAGCCTGTGATTTCTAACATGTAGCAGGTTAAAAAAGATAGAATTATGATATCAGTAGAGACCAAAAGAGAGACACAAAAGAGAGACACAGTCAGACAGGAAGGCCAGGGGTCATTGGGTTTATGAGTGTCTTCAGGATGGGGCAGATTTGTGGCTGATCTTAGGCTTAGGCCTTAGGCTTAACCTGAACTGCATGGAGCAGGTGGTCAGGTCAGAAGTAAAAAAATAAAGAAATTTAAACTTTTGTGGCTTTTGTGATGACTACAATAAAAACTTTTTCAAATGCATCACATCACATTAGTGTGTGTACATGTGAGAAGCTAACCATCATATTATTAAAATACAGATGCATTTCACCCATTCATTCATTCAGTTGTTCATTCATTCATTTACTTTTTCTTCCGTACTTATTGAAATAAACAAGCAAAATTAACTATAAACATAAACATGCAAAAATAACTATAAAACTTGCTTTGTCAGTGAGCAAAATGTATCTCTGTTGTATGGAACGTATCTGTTTTGAATGATTGATTGATTCTAGCAACTGTTGAATGCCACTTCCAAAAATATCATCATTGAATTTTACTATAAGTAAAACTGTTTGCCTAATATGCAGTATAAATCACACATTTAAATGTAGTGAAATATAGTCACTTCTATCAAGTCATGACCTGTGGAGTGGAGTTTGCTTTAAACTGAAAATTTGTAATCGTAAACTTACTCCTATGTCTTTCCAAAACTGTTCTGACTTTCTTTCCCTGTGGAAAAATACAGAAGGATTTACTATTAAAATGTTAATCTTTTCCATTACATAAAAATACATGGTTATTAATTCATGACATAAACAAACAAATAAATAAATACATGTAGGTATGTTGGGATCTGAACCCCAATCCTTGAATGCTCATGTTTTAGCTCACAGAGGGTACCAAGTGACCCATGACTGTTTCCCGTTTAAAATTGTGCATGACACCCTTGCTAACCCTTTATAATGTATCATTCCACAACATCTCTCTCTCTCTCACACAGAGGCTGGTTTGTTACTTAAATCTTTAAGTAATTTGACCGGCTGTGTTTCTGAACCTGATGTGTATTTGTGTGTGGATATGTTTTATAATGGCATACTACCAGACAATTTCTGCAGTAGAGGGCATCAACACTGTTCACATGTAGCAAGGTAGATTTGTAGGTTACACAGGTAGGTTGTAGGTCACAATATTACATTAAATCCACTTAAATATGTAAAATGGAAATTAACTTACTACTTTTGTGTTGAGACTATTTTGTTGATAAAATAAACTGTACCATGGACTTCTAGCTCCCAGAGCGGTTTGCATTGGTCTGCATTGGTCTGGATTGGGAGAGCAGCCTAAATGTTGAAATTAATCAATTATGGTCTGTCAGTTGCAGTGTGAGAGCAGAACAGGACAGGCCTCCCACGCAGTGCTGAAGTGATGAGCTTGCTCACTGCGCTCTAACCATTGATAAACACAATAATTCCACCCATTCAGTTTGACACTCCTATAATATGGTTACCTTAAAGGCAGTTTCTAAGAATAGAATAAGATATAGAATAAAATAAGAATAGATTAAGAATAGTTATTTTTCATAGAAATCATGTGCCCATGGTACACTTGTGCATACATGCTTCTTGTTCTATACATCTGTTGGTAACGCTTTAGATTACAACCCGCAATGTACTGCATAAGTAAACAGAATTTACAGCGTAACTTTTTTGTAATTACAGTGTACCTATTCAGTACCTCCGTGTAGGTATAAGGGAACAATATGTGAAGTTTGGGGAATAAAGGAGTAATAATCTGTAAAATTACAAATTATTTCTACTGTAAGTATTTTGAAACTAAGGTGTACCCTTTCTAATATTACGTGGTATGTATGACCTCTTATATTTGCAAGCGATTAAGCAAAAACATACACTGTGTACTTTTTTATAGCCTACACATATAAAACACGCTGGTAATTGTTTCAATCCAAACACTCGGTTGAGACTGTTGGGTTAGGAAGCTGGCTTGATTTGACCCAATTTGGGTTGATATCAGTAATAAGTAACCCGACGTTGCTGGGTTATGAATGTGGAGGATGTGAATGAGAGCATGCAGCAAGTCACGTGAGTTCAAACGTGAACGGTTCTGTGTGCGGCGAAATCCGTGACAGCGGTGTTTAAGACGGGAATATGTGTGGAAAATAGGAGAAAACTAAAAGTGCAGACGATGGACAACTTTGAAACTGTCTGGAGTGTGGTCCTTTAAAACTGGAGCAGTGAATGTGGTGAGCGCGAACTTGAAACAGCTGGAATGGTGCATGAGACGAGTCTATCAGTGTTTGCGGCACTCATGACAGAAATATGTGTAGAAAATACAAGAAAACTAATAGAAACGAAGAGGAGGGAGATTTTTGAAACTGACTGGAATGTGTTCTTTTAAAACTGGAGGGTTTTGTCCGAGTATGTTCTCACAACATTGAGCAGCGACTGATGAGCGGTAAAACCGGGAACTGAACTAACGTTAGTCATAATGGTGCTTGAGGACGTGGATCAAAACAGTAAAATCAAAGTAAAATCCTAAAAAGGTCAAATCCTTTCAGTTCGCTATAATACACAGTTTAATATTGACTTTCAGTGTTTATTACTGTGTGTTTATTGGCGTGATGGTTTGGCCATAATAGTTTTAACTTCGTCAGTGGGTGAAAAACATGAACAAAATCGATTTATTCTTAAACAAGCTTTTCAAAAGAATTTGCTTTAACTGTATAATCTGTATAAGTATGGAGTTGCTTTGCTTTTTTCTGAACTGGTTTAATACATTTAAATTTTTTATTAGGCTATCTGTTGCCGGTGTTGTTACTGTTGTCATATTGTGTGTGATTTACATTTTAAAACCCATTTTGGGTTAATTTAACACACAAGTAGGCCTATAGTAAATTTCAAACAATATTTGAATTAAATAAAACAGTCCACCATGTTTACTGATCTTACCTGTAATTATCAGAGGCGGACAGTAACTAAGTACATTTACTTGAGTATTGTACTTAAGTACACTTTTTGAGTATCTGTACTTTACTTGAGTATTATTTTTTCTGGAATCTTGCTACTTCAACTTCACTACATTTGAAAGACAAATATTGTATTTTTCACTCCACTACATTTCTATCAAGTTCCTCGAAGTAGAAAGTCGTTAGCAGTTTTGAAAGTCGGTGGGTGATTTTTTTTCTTCTCTAAAAACTCTTTTTTTCAGACAGTTTATCAGTAAACACTCTTGTAGGGCTACATGAAGAGATTCCCCAGCATTTTTTAAACACTGACCAGCTGCCTTGCCACACGACGCTGTTGTCTGCTCGGTATTTATTTACACAATCACATAATAAGAAGTTAATAATTGTGTGATCTATTAGACATCACATGCATTTCACTCACTCCTATGACAATAACTATTACCCTATAACCCTTCCACAGAAGACGTTTGTGGCGTCTCCTAATAAAACCAAAGGTTTTTTGCTGAGAGGCAGCACTGCACAAACTGTTCTGTTGGTGTGACATCAAGTACGCGAGAGCGATTCGAACGACATTTTAACTATTTTTTGATGTCAAATAAGTCCTGCATTTTTGCTTTTTGCGTCTCCTACCACTGCTAATTGTGTGTCCTTGTAAAATTATACAGATACAGTTGTTTTGCTGGGTTTTAAAGTAGGTTTGATTTTTTTTCTTCCTTATCAGTCTGTATTTACAGCAATATCACTGTTCACTCTGTTCAAATGTGATTGAATGGCTACACATAGATGTGTGCACACACACTGTCAGAGCTGTGTGAGATCACTACCATCCTGCTTTGTGGGGGTGGGTAGGGGTGTTAATTTTTTTTTCCCCATAGGTTTTTAACATTCTAAAACTCTTTATTCCAAAGATACTAAAAGCTAGTAGGTGTTTCAGCATGTGTAATGTATTGTAGTGCCTTCAGAGTATTGGCAGGTATCTACGTAAACATAAAACGTGCATTGACTTAAAAAGGAAATGTACTTGTTGTACTTAAGAAGTACTTTTAAAGCAAGTACTTTCGTCTTTTACTTAGTAAAATCTGTCTTCTACAACTTTTCCCTTGCTAATGGAGTACTATTTGACCAGCGGTATCGAGTACTTTTTCACGATATCAGAGAGGCACGGGGTCTCATAATCGAGTTGGTACTTTGGTCCGCCTCTGAATGTTTGTATGTATGACCTAATGTATAAACAATCATTTCAGAGCAATTTGTTGCAGCCACTTACCCTGTAACTACATGGAGCAAGGGGGGAACAAAGCACCACTTTAATTTATAGCCCGCAAATGTTGTATTTACCCTGTAGCTACATGGAACAATGGGGGAACAAAGCACTTTAATTTACAGCCCGCAAATGTTGTATTTTACCATGTAACTACATGGAACAAGCGGGGAACAAAGCACCATTTTAATTTACAGCCTGCAAATGTTGTATTTACCCTGTAGCTACATGGAACAATGGGGGAACAAAGCACTACTTTAATTTACAGCCCGCAAATGTTTTATTTACCCTGTAACTACATGGAACAATGGGTAACAAAGCACCACTTTAATTTACAGCTTGCAAATGTTGTATTTACCCTGTAACTGCATGGAACCAGGGAGGAACAAGTTGGACTTAAACACAGAACAAGTGTATAGTTGCACAGTAATTACAGATAAAACTATTGCACTAGTTTTAATTTAATTGTTTGATGGCCAAATTAAACCCTCTACATTTCTTCTGCTATAAAAACACCACAGTATACAATGTTTATCTGATTTTTCATGCGAACGCTGAAGAGTACACTTGTTGTAAGCTGCATTGAACCTTGGATGGTATATCAGCAAAGTAATTGGTGATAGTGTGTTGAGAGTTGCTGGTGTGAAGTTGCTGAATTGACGTAAAGCTTTCATAAGGTAGTAGACTCTTGAATTTAAATCATAGCAGAAACTCATTAACTAATTTCACTAGATGTCCAGTTTTGTTGTTCAGTAATCTCCGTCATGTCCATCCATTAATAATAGAATGTGTACCCCATGGTTAAAAAATACCTATACACCTATAATAAAATACTAATATAAAATTATAAAAAATATATATCGTCTTTCTAAATCATTCCCAAACATAAGAATGTTGTTTAGGCCATACATACCACGTATTATTAGAATAGGTACCACTTAGTTTCAAAATACTTACAGTTTAAATGATTTGTAATTTTACAGGTTGTTACCCCCTTATTACCCAAACGTAACACATTGTTCCCTTATACCTACACGTATGTTCTTTATAGGTACACTATAATTACAGAAATGTACACCGTAAATTCAGTATACTTACGTAGTTATTTGCGGGTTGTAATCTAAAGCGTTACTGACTTTTTCATTTCAGTAAATATCTTCAGTATTAAATAACTTTAGAGGAACTTAAAAGGAAAGAAATTCAATAAGGAAATTAAATTAAGGCTCTACAATTCACCTCTGGCTTTACATTATAAGCGCAGTACGTGTGATCATTTCAGTATGGTTGAGTTCCATTTTATAAGATTTAAATTTACTGTATTTGCTTTTACTTTTTTATTACTTTTAAAACCAGATACTTTGTACTTTTACTTTAGTAGTATTTTATTGGACAACTTTTACTTGATTGATGTTGTACCTGTACTTTTTACTTACGTATGGAATTTGTGTACTTTTTTCACCACTGAATATTTAAAAATAAAAGATATAGACCATGTTAGATTTTTGTGGTTATGATTACTGAAGAGTGACGCTTATAAAAGTTAACTGAAAGAGTTTCATTTAAGTTACTATGATAAGTCTAATTTTATTGGCATTTACTTAACTCAGTTAATTAACTTCCATTAATTCTGTTTGTTCAACAAAACAATATTCGTTTTATTGTTTTTTTTTGTACAAAATTGTATTGGAATGTTTTTTTTTCTCAAATTAATTAAACAAATATTTTTTGAATGAGTGACCATTTTATTTTTCTTTCCTTTTTAAAATTTTTCCCCCTTGACTTAGTGTTGCTATATCCATGATCATCATATCCATAAAGTATTCATTTATGCCTTAATATTTGGCAAAAATGATCTATTATGAAAACTGCATTTTGCAACAGTCTTCAAGTCTAAAGGCAGCTTACTATTTTTGAAACCAAGCAACAGTGTGATAAGTGATAAAGTGATAAAAGGAATACTGAGCAAATCAACCTGAAGAGTAATAAAAAACAGAGATGTTAAAAGTGCACACCCTATAGTGTTCTATTCAATGTAAAATAGCAGCAGACTCCTCCAGTGAGTATGTGTTTTATGGCTGTGAGAGTGAGAAATGACCCTGTCATCATAGAGAGAGATCTACACAGCCGCTTGGGGTCAGAGGTCAGCCATTACCCACTCCAGTGGTCACATTCCTGGGCTTAATGCCTAGAGAGGCATCTGCTGCCATTCACACAAATACAACACACACACACACACAGGGTGCAGTGGAGCAGTAGTTTCTGCTGTAATGCATGCTTTACCATTGTGTGCACTACTGGAAGGCTGATGCTCTGTGTGTGTGTGTGTGTGTGTGTGCATGTTTATGTGGTTATGAGACACAATTTGTAGAATCCACGATCTGACATAGGGTATACAACGAGAAGGTGATTTATGAGGACATTTTCAGTGTCCCCGTAACTCAAAAGACTTAAATAATTCAGAATGAGTTATTTTGAAAATCTAAAAATGCAGAAAGTTTCCTATAAGGGGTAGGTTTAGGGGTATGGTTGGTGTAGGGCAATAGAAAATACGGTTTGTACAGTAAAAAAAAAACCATTACTCCTATGGAGAGTCCCCATAAACCATAAAAACAAACCTGTGTGTGTGTGTGTGTGTGTGGTCAAAGACATTTTTGCTCATCTGGCTACAGAACTGTAACCCTAAACCTTTTCCTTAAGGACTCAGAACAAGACAAACAATGACACTCAAAATGGAGGCATGAACTAACAATTGTAATTTGCATTAAAGGTGCAGTAAGTGATTTCTGAGAAACACTAGGAACTCGAAATTGGACACAGAGGTTACTTTGCTGCTCAAGATGTGCGTAACATTGGTTTTGCTGTTTCTCAAAACCATGATGTACTTGGGAATATAATGTGACAGTTTTGAGTGTCATTGTTTGTCTTGAGCTGGTGTTCTGGTGACTAAAAACAAACTTTTGCTTGTATACTCTTGTGTCATCATTTGGTTCCGCTTTTTGTGGTGAAAGATAACTTGAAAGACTCTGAGAAAGGGCACACCCTCTAAAGCAGTGGTTCTCAACCACATTCCTGGAGGACCCCCATCACTGCACATTTTGCATGTCTCCTTAATCAAATACACCTGATTCAAGTCACCTGCTCATTAGTAGAGATTCACAGACTTGAAATTATTGTGTCAGACAAAGGAGACATGCAAAATGTGCAGTGTTGGGGGTCCTCCAGGAATGTGGTTGAGAACCACTGCTCTAAAGTAAGCAAAATATCTCAAAATCTCTTGAAATCTGACACCAGCCTTAGATGACATGATACCAACATGATTGTACTACCTAATTTCACCACTGTACCACCACAGGTAATCGGTTCTTCAAATGCTATACTGGAATGTTCAGCACACAAGCCGTTACAGGGCTGCTCATACATACACATGCACCACTTTGGCAGTAGATCCATTTGCAGTAGTCTGTATCTCACAAAAGTGGGTCCAGGGCTGACTGCTGCCCCCTAGTGGACATGTTCTTTCTTTCTTTCTTTCTTTCTTCTTTCCCTTTTTTTTTTTCTTTCTTTCTTTCTTTCTTTCTTTCTTTCCATATGTCAGATGTGTGAGTTGTGAGCACAAAAAATAGGGAGGTCAGTAAAGGTCCTCTAAAGAGGAACCTTTAACCTGTGTGTTTCTCTGTACGCTACCCATCTCTGCACAAATGCATGCTAATCTGACTGACCCTTAACCTGACCAGTGAGTCCTTTAAACCCGCCTTACTTCTCTGACCTCTGACTCAACCTCATAACCCACAGAGTGGTGTCACAGTGATAAATCAGCAGAGACTGCTGCCCAGCTAATAAGTGTTGTCTACATTCAGAGAGAGGGTAAAGGTCAACTTCACCTACCATCCCCCATCAGTCAAACCTTCACTGAGCTGTAAACACCAAATACTGCACTGAGGGACATAAACACTGTCACAAGCTGCAGTACTACACACAGTTCTGGCAGTATATCATTTAGCACACTGTCTGTAATATATCAGGGTAGCAAAGGATTCTTCTGTATTATTTCCCAATACATAATGCTTTCTTTTTATCTAATTTTTTATACGTAATGCTTTATTTTGTCTCTTGGCTCTCAGACGTACATCTGACATCAGGTCAGCTTTATAGCGCCACAAAGCTGACACGACTGCCTTGTGAAACAGCAAAAACAAAATGCATGTTAACATACCTGTCTAAATTAGGACATAAAAATATGTCCTTTAAAATAAAGGTGAATCTCGTGAAACCAGTCAAGAACATGTCTAGGTTATATTTCATACCCCAAAGAAGAAAATGTTCATATTTTAAGATTTTTTTATTTTTTATTTTTTTTATTTAAATTACTATTTAATCTTTAAGAATAGTCTAAATTTAAGTCATATTTTATTAATTAACTGTATTCAATTAAAGAAGTCTCAATGTTCTCAAAGAGGTGCTGTCATTTAAAGTTTTGTTTGATAGTCTTTCTTCTTCTTCTTCTTCTTCTTCTTCTTCTTCTTCTTCTCTTCTTCTTTTAAACCCGTGAAACCGTGGGTGGATGTGTGATTGAGCAAGTGACTGATTTATACATCGTGGTACAGAATTTTTGTATACCTGGGAATATATCAAAATGGTGTAAAAATAATTATTTATTCCCTTTGATCTTGATTCAAAAAAGTGAAGTAAATAATTATAATAATTAAAGAGGGGAATCTTGCAATTACGAAATAAAAATATTTTTCTTTAATACACAATGGCCACAATTACTGGTACCCCTAGAAACTCTTATGAATAAAATATCTAAGAAGTATATTCCCATTCATATGGACATATATTAGTACACCAGGGTGACTACAGACATGAAATTGTCCAACCATGACTTCCTGTTCCACAGGATTAAAAATAGAAGGACACAAAGGCCAAATTCCCTTAATCATCCATCACAACGAGAGAAAAAAAGAAAAAGAGAAAGAATATACTTCTGATGTGCAGCAAAAGATTGTTGAGCTTCACAAATTAGAAAGTGGCTGTAAGAAAAAAGCATTAAAAATCCCCATTTCCACTATCAGGGCAATAATTAAGAAGTTACAATCAACAGAAAATGTTTACAAATCGTCCTAGAAGAGGGTGTGTATCTATATTGTCTTTACAGCAAGGCCAGGAGGAAAGTTTTTAGTGCCCAAATACTTTGAAGGATTGCAGAAAATAGTTGTCTCAGGGTCAGAAAGCCCCCCAAGAACAAACCAAGAAACGTATATGTATATTTCACGTATATACTCTTATCCAAAAACAAACTCCAGCATATTCAGCTGTCAGACACTACTGGAACTTCAAACAGGACTGGGGTCTATGTTCAGATGAAACTAAAAAAATAGCTTTTAGCAGCAAACACTCAAGATGGGTTTGGTTCACACAGGGGGTAAATGAGTACCTTATATGTATAATTAAATATTCTGTTGTATCTTTAATGTTGTTGGTCTATTTTCCTGCTGGAGATCCTGGACATCTTGTTCAGATAGATGGCACATGGATTCTATCAAATACCAACAGATAAATAAATCAAAAGCTGACTGTCTCTGCTAGAAATATTATAATGGGCCAAAATTGGATCTTCCAAAAGGACAATAATCCAAAAATAAACATCAAAATCAAAACAAAAATGGGTTATTGAGCACAAAACAAAGCTTCTGCCATGGTTATTTCAGTTTTCTGACTTGAACCCTATAGAAAATGAATGCTGGTGAACTGAAGAGGAGAAGCACTAACATAGCTGGGAATCTGCAGGGTCTGGAGTGATTCTGTATGAAGGAATGTCTCTGATCTCAGGTGTTTTCCAAACTCATCAGTCATTATAGGAGAAAACTCAGAGCTGTTATCTTGGCAAAAAGAGGTTGCAAAAAGGCCAATGTGCATTGGAGAAAACATTTATTTGATAATAATATTCACCCCCTTTAAAATTATTACTCTCAAATGAATGGTTAGATTTTTGTACATTTTTTAAATATAAGATCAAAGGGATTAATGATGCAGATTTATTTTCACAGCCGCCTTTGTTCATATTTACTAAGGGTAGCAACAATTCTGACCGTGTTCTGTGTAGCACCTCCTGCATGTTACACAGGCTTCTGCACTCAGTGAGAAAACATTCAGGCCTATATACACCTGCTATTCACATTTGGTGGTCAAACAAGACAAGTGGTCAAACAAGACAGATTGCTATGTACACCTGGTGCCTTCATGAGTCTCAAAATGCTGTGACTACTTGTATTGTGAGCAAATATCAATACGAGGGTCTCTGATTATTTGACTATACCTCAGTTCGAAAGTGTAAAAACGATGCACAAAAAAACATCATGTTTGAGAATGTGTTTCATGTTTTTGAAACACAAAAACACTCCAAGACACTGAAACATCTCTTGTCAAGTACATTAGATAATGAATATTTATTTTCAAAACAACCATACTAACTCAATTGTTCTTCCTCTACAGGAACTGCTGGACAGGATGATGTGCCATTTGATCATTAAACTCTCTACACAGAGACACATTACACAAAACCAAGCAAATGTTAGCTAGGTTTAGCAAAAATAAGCAGGCAAGCTAGCCAATAATGGTTAATGTGTGAAGCTGTAGTGTTGTGGTGTCTTCAGAAAATATATTCTAAAGACATCAAAACCCACATTGTGTCAATAACATGCCGCAAAAATGACAACAGTTAGTCAAACTGTAGTGTGTAGATGGCCATATCCTTCCAGAAGCAAGGTCTTTACAAACAATGATAGTCACAATTTTAGAAAGGGAATTGAGTCATAATGTATTAAAAGAAAATATAGTGTACATTTAGCACCAAGGTCTGCACATACTTATTAGACAGAAAAAAATTTGCTCATCTTCTGGATTTGACCTTTTTTTAATCTTATTTTTTTTATCTCACTCATATTCAGTTGTTTTAATCAGCAGTAAACAGCAGTTCAAATTCACAGGCTGAGCTGTTCTCATTTTAACCTGTGCTCTGTTGTTTTACCATTAGCTAAAATTTACACAAAAGAGACCCCTTCATTTAAGATCAGTAAAATGAACAACTCTGAAATGTGCCCCATGACCCCCTGCTGGAGTATTAGGCAAACACACACTGCTCTGCTCTGATTAATAAAGGTCAATTAGCAATTTTACTTTCCAAATTTAATCAGCCCCCCGAGCTTGCACTCACCCTCTCTCTCTCTCGCTCTCTAATTTTGTCATGTTTCTTCCTGTGGAGATTCACACTGTCATGCCAAAAGAAGAATAAACCTTTAAAACAAGAAGCAGTAAACACACACACATACACATAAGCACATGGCCCTCATGGCTGTGGTGGCCCTCTGACAGCCACTGTCCCTCATTAATCAGGAAGTGTCTGCTGCGTGCTGCATTCTTCCACGGGCTTTCAACTTCACTGCTAATTGCAATTAATCACCAGGAGAAGCAGATGCTTGCAACAAAGACTGCTGGGAGGAATGTCTATGTGCGTGTGCGTGATGAAGCTGTCACTGGGGCTGCTGCGTCTGTGGTCTGAAGGTGGTCGCTATGACCCTCTCATCAGGACAACAAGAGTCTGTCAGCAGTGGGTGACGTGACACTGAGTGTTCATGAAACCCAAAGCAAATCAAAGAGGATTTGCTTCTTCTGTCTTTTCAGCCTTATGATTTCCATTAGAGGAAACATAAACACAGCAGAGCATTCCTAATGGATGCACATGATGATATAATACAGTATGGCTCTTTACTTATATTTAAATTTATATTATTCCTATAATTTTATGTTGTTTTGTCTCTTTGTCTGTCTTTCTCTCATCGGGCTGTCTGTCTCTCTCGTTTTCGTCATCTCTGTCTTTCTCTCCTTCACACTGTCTGACTCTGTTTTGACAGTCTGTATTACAGCTCATGACAGCCATTTAGCACACACACTTCCTCACTATGTCTTATTCCTGGTCAAGATAAACACTGAACAGTGTACAGAAACACTTTCCCACACCCTTATACACACATAAAACTGTGTGTGCAGATTTAAAACTGCTTCCAAAGGGTAGTACTAAATGGAAAAATAAGATCTTTATTATCCTATTAATCAGAATACAGTAGGAAAACAAACCAGTTTCTGAAGAACTTGTGCATGGGGCTTATCATGAACAAACTAAAATAAAACAAACAAGATGGCACATATTGTGGCAATGTCCTTGCAGGCTCCTCTCCCTTTTGATAACTTTGATAACTTATTTTATGCATTTCTGAGTTTGTTTTATACAATTCAGCAGTCGTATGCACTGCTACAATATGATAGACAGATTTTGCTGGATATTGACCACTAGCATAGCCAGGAATCACAACATAGGTGGGCTCAGAGAAAATCAGGTGGGCCTAGGCTAAAATGCAGCTGTTATCAAAATAGGCCAACACAACTACACCTGCTTGAATACACCACCATTTAATCAGAGCATAAACCTGCATGTCATCATAAGCAGTGTTAAGAACATAATGATAAGAACAGCAAGGCGGCCACAACACACACGCGCGCGAATCTGACAGACGCAACACAACACCATCATCAAATCAGCAGGACAGTAGTAAGTTTAGTAAGTCTTACATAATATTGAGATGTAAATAACCAGCTTTGTCATAGTCTGGCTCACGCCACATAAACCACATGAAATAAACAACAGTGACTAGGCAACTACATAGTAGGAAAATGTAGATTGCTTACTTTTGACAGGAGACAATGTTTCTGTTTTTTTATTCAGCTCAGCTACCGCGATCTCTGGATTCCTTTGTCTATTATTTTCCTGCAGGCCATAAGTTACTTCTATGAGTCCTTGGTGTACTTTCTGCGCGAGAGCGCCCTCCTTTAAGTATGAATGAAACACACTGCATGAGAGTGTTCAGCACTCCGTTATGTTCACGTCGCCTCATTTTGGATATGGACAACGTCAGTCGCGAAACGGACCAAAAGAAAGGGGGGCCCGGGGGTGGGTGGTCTTCGCACGCTGGCACATTGGATGAGAAGTGGCATTATAATGCATTATAATTGTACCAAATTCTAACAAATTCTTGTTATAATGTACTACATAAATTCTGATTGTACATTTTATATCTAGTCTACATTTTAATATTAAAAGATATATTATGCATTTTTTAAGCTACGACTCGATAATTGATTTTGAACACAAAACATTGGATAACTAAAACTTATATGTAGGCTAATTCACTTGAGGTTCAGATAAAATGTTTTACTTAATGTTGTAAATGAGTCTATTTAAAATATGAAGAGTAATGTACAGTATGTGGAAAATAATGTTTTTTTTTTATCTTAAACCGCATAACACATTTTCATTACAACAAATACACAAAATAATTTTCTTTTTAGCAGCATCATATGACCCCTTTAAACTGAATTTACAGACAAATTGAGTGCACTGGAACTGCACACCTCTCTTTGCAAATGGATCATGGATTTCCTTACAGGCAGACCACAATCTGTCAGTTTTGGGACCAACAACTGTAAGACATTAATCATAAACACTGGATGCCCCCAAGGTTGTGTACTAAGCCCATTATGGTTCACACTTTTTTTTAACTATGATTGCATGGCCACCTTTTATAGAAATTCCATCATTAAATTTGCTAATGACACCACTGTCATAGGCTTCATCAGTCAGTGGTGACGACTAGACAAAGTACAGGAGCAAGGTGGCTGGCCAAGTGAAATGGTGCAGAAACAGTAACTTAACCTTGAACATCAGCAAAACTCCAAGGTAGTTGTGGATATTAGAAGGCCTGCTACAGTATGACACCACAAGCCACTTCATATAGATGGAAAGGTTAAGGTCCTATACATTTCTTGGGGTTTAAATCAGTGCAAACATATCATGGTCATTAAACAACAACAACAACAACAACAAAAAACACAAGCACACGCACACACACACACACACACACAACAGGGATTTTAGGGATTGCAAAGTTTTGATGTAACCTTTCCTCTGTGAATATGACAATAAATGGACTAAATCTAAAATCTGTGTGATATTCTGGTCTCTAGGTATTAGATTTTTCAGCAAATTTTTATTTTGCAACCAGATTGGGCAGATCATTGTAAAAATTAATAGCACACCTCTAACACATTAAATATTGTGGATTAGGGCTTTGTTCAAATCGTTCCCCGTGAGTGTGAGCATTAGTAATCGTAATAGATTTAGCAAACTAATTCATACTAAAAATGTTTCCTCCTCTTCACAAAGAAACTCTCACTGGTCTGATGTCTGTGGCAGTGAAAGTTCCACTTTCAGACTGAAGGATGGAAAGAATACAGAGAAAGCGAGCACAAGTCATGAATAACTGAAAGAGAACAGTAGAAGAGATGAGAGGTGAGACGAGGGTGTGTCATACTCTCTTCACCACCTTCCCATTAAACATTAATGCAACAGACGAACAGCACAACGCACACACAAAGATTCTGCCTTTCAACAGTTGTTTCAACTTTTATGGTATTTTCCAATACCATACGCAATCAAAGAAGGTTATTTAAGTTACTATGCTACATTTTTTTTTTCAGAAAATGTAACAGTAAAAACAAATAAGCTGTATTTTTTTATTTTTTATCTTCCATTCACACACTCTTGTACACCTGCTGACATGATCTTTGGTGTCCTTTAACCTATAGGACAACTGCACAGGTGAGTTGTAAAGGCAAAACAACCCTCTGCCTGCTGCTGTTCCGAAGTCAGGTTCAGGTCTGAGGAAAAATCAGTTCTCAAAGCAGAAAACCATCACATCACTTTAGTTTGAACACTTTCTATCCTCTAGCAATTCAGTGATAATTGTATCTGTTATGTCAGTTTAAAGTCTAAAACCACTGTTGTTTTTAGTGAACTTTTAAAGTATGTTTTTGATGCTTGTTACTGTAGGTTATGTGACGCTTTTTTTGTCTTCTGAGTTGTCTACTTTATGTAGCAACCACACACTGGTAGTGCACTGAGGCAAGTATTTGACAAATGCTCTTGACATCAATGAGACATATGAGTTCATCGCTTCATTGAAACAAAGCCGGCAATCTTAGTCTACATCTGGCAGTATGTGTGTGTGGGTTCAAAGTTACTGCATCATGGCCACTTACGGCACCATCCATAAAACCCTATAAACCCTTCTGTCTTACCAGAAGGAAGTTTAGAGGGAAAGAAAATCAAATAATAATCTCTCTTGTTGTGTCAAGCTAAGATGAAGTTTTACTGTGAATGAAAGAAGGTAAATAAGCAGGAAAAGCCCTTGACAGGCCGCCTGCTCCACAGCTGTGAGCTTCATCTTTTATTCATGTGCGGGAGGTAAAGCGTGCCACTTCTGAAACCACCCACTTAACCCGTTAAGAGCACAACTTTGAACTGTTTGATAAATTATTAATAGGGCCTATTAGTGTTTATTAGTCTGGCAGACAAAAGAGATGGAACATATATAAAAAAAATAAAAATAAAAAATAACCTAGAGAGATGAACACTGATTACTCAAAATTTCCAAAAAGCATGGGAACAAGATGTGATGTCTTAATAGAGTGATCATCTCAGCACCACACTAATGATGTGCCTTCTGAGGTCAAAATAGCATCCGGTAAGTCTACTCAGTCCCAAAAATTCAGTTAATTACCTGAAGAATATTTATAATATAGTATATATAATGTATATATATATACAGTGGTGGCCAAAATTATTATAACACTAGTATTTTCAACAGCTGAAAATTGGTTTTAAGTCAGTTATGTCTATCTTTTGCTGTAGTGTGTCAGTAGGAAATATCAGTTTACATTTCAAAACATTCATTTTGCTATCAAGCATAATAATCTAGTGAGATTTTTGTTTGCACAAGGAGTCTGACAACAGCCAGTGCTCCACACAGACATCTCATCATCATGTAAGTGCACAAGACCACAAATGCACATAAAGTGTGCAAAAAAAAAGAATTTACGTGAACTGTAAAATACACAAGAACCTACTGTAAATGGCATCCCTTCTGAAAGTGCCTAAAATATTGTCACCATATTTTTTACAGTCACTTTCATGCAACAACAGCAGCTGTTTTTTTATTATAATTTAGAACAGAATTTTATTTCAAACTATCTAGAGGTTTAACCGCAGTGATTGTTACGAGTGTGACTGTTAATATGATGCACACAAAATCGAATTCCATCTTATCTTCCTCATAACATTCCCATAACTTGCCATTCTTTTCACTCTTCACACTGTTTTCACATATGTTCACCTTGATGTCGAATGTAACACAGCTCAGTCTGTCTCTAAAAAGTGAGTTCACACTCACCATGGTAATTCCATATCAAGCTCATCAGTATTAATATCTTACACATAATATAACACCCCACTATAAAAATAAAGCAAAGAGTCACAGATCATGTTCTGTTATTTCCTCTGCAAGGGTTATAAATGGCATGTAAGAGAGCTCTGATGCACAGATAACAGCTGAGGAGAAACTGATGGACTCCCTGCAGTAAATGCCCGCCATCTTCAGCTTTCACAAGAGTTTGTGTGAATTCATTGTTAAAGCATTTCTCTTAACATTGAATGCACACAACAACACTGAACATTGTTTGTGGGTGAAACTGAAAGGCTAAGAGATTGGACTCTGTATTTCACTCGGACGCTTTAAATAAAGAAAGCATGGTCACCTGTGTGTAAGTGGTAGTCTCAACTTTACCTCACTAGAGCTGTCTCACTCACGCTTCTGACCAGACAACACACACACACAAGACCCGACAGTCTAGTATCTCACCTAAGCCGAGTCAATACTTTAATCAATAATGTAGTGCTGAGATTAAAAGCTTTCAGGTATCTTTCAGACATCTTTCAGCTTTCAAAATCAGACATCTTTTGTTAATGGTGGTTATAGCATGTCCAGAGACAGCGGGTGCAACCGTTTGGCGACAGAAGGCCAATTTTAAATTTTTCTGCTTTTTATACAGTACATAATCATTTTTAAATGTTAGATACCCCCCCCCCGTATTTTTTATTTTTTTTTTTCATAGAATGATGCAGAATCTTACATTCTTAGTTTCTGAAGCCTTATTTGCATATTTTGTTTTTTACTTGTTAAATTCTGTTATTTGATGCTTTTAAATTGCTTGAATAACAGATTTACAGTGCGATGACCCAACCTGAATTGTGGTTCGGAATGTTGAGTATTCACACAACGAAGCATTGTGATTTGAGTGTGGAACTATACCTGCTCAAAATAACCAGTATTTATAAGAGGCGGAATTATTTATTGCCCCCCTACGTGTAACAAATGCCAAATATATCATAATAAGCCTGTCATGCACTCAGTCGTGTGGTGTTTCTGCATTTCTGAAAGCTAAACAGACTTAATATGCACAAGTTAATTCCACTAGCGCAAGGTTGATTACTCACAACACATGCTCTTTACTGTAGCATCTTATCGGATATGGCCTGACTGTCAAGCAGAGAGGCTCATCCTTACCCCCCCCCGAAAAAAGTTTATACAAGAGTGCTATTTGTATATTTGTTCAAGCCTAAAAGTAGAGTATACTTACAGTCTGTGGTTTATATGCTGCTTACTTGCGCACTATTCTAAGCTGCAGCTTGTAGGCATATGCCGATTAATATTTAAGTGGACATTTACGCTTCAGTACTTACCCCAGAAATGCAACCCACTAACACTCAAATATATATATACAAGTGCTATGTTCCAGTCATCCAAAATACATCCCTTTTTTTTCCAAACAGCTTGATCTAGCTGTAGGGAGTACAGGAATGGCGGGGGGGGGCGGGGGGCCATTGCGGAGCCTGTCAGGGTTCTGTCACTGCAGGTTCTAGTGTAATCATGTTTGCTGACAGATAAGCCCTGACACTCGCGTCATGATCATTGTTTCAGTGTGAGCGCTGCGGGGGGGACTTCGAGTTGTGCTCGAGCCCGTGCGATATCGCTCTGACGTGTACTAAACTGTGTATGTTGGAGCGTGGTGTTCAGATACCGGCACTCATGTCTTGAGTTTCGAGGATTCTGTGTGATGTGGGCGTCCGGACGACTCGCCCCCGCCACTCCATGTGTCTCGATCTGTTGGTGGGAGGATGCGTATTCCGAAGGTACCGCTGTCCGGACCTGTAGCGTATCTTCTGTCCACGTGCTGTTGTGATTTTGCTAAGCACGCGGCTGTGTGTCAGCGCGTGCTGTTTTGTTTCTTGTTGTGAACACGTAGCTTATGAGTTTTCTCATTAGACTGCATGAGAATGCTTGTTCGTGTATCTTGTCTCTAAGACATGGCTTGTGACATTATGTTTTGCTGCGCAATGTGCTTGTGTTTGTTTATGTATGTTGGTGCTGAGTTTTTTTGACAGCACATGGATTTTGTCTTTGTTTCCTGTGTGCCATGTGGTCTCATGTCAATTGTCTTGACCCCACCCGTCTTGTTACCTGATTATTGGTTAATTTCCCCCAAATGTGTTCCCTCGTTACCCTCCTCATTTGTTCTCCATTTATGCTCCTTGTGTTTGCAGTCATGCGTCTGTTCGTCATCGTCTATCCCTGGATGTTGCTTGTCCAGATCCTGCCTTGCCTTGCCATGCCAGCCTTGCGCTTCCTTGCCTTGCCTATTGCCAGAACCTGGATTTTTTCCCCTGGCGAGCTAGTTTTGTTGGTTGTTTTGTTTTAATTTTAAAATAAAGAAACCATATTCTGCCAATACTGAAGGCTCCTGCTCACTGCCTCTACCCAAAACCGTGACCGTACGCAACTGACCAATAGAGGATCAGACTCAGCAGAATCAATGAGCATCTTCCTGATTCCATCTCCCGTACCCTGGCCCCCACTCATCAGATAGGCTGCCATCAACACAGGAGGTCCTTTCTCTTCGGCTGGAAGGGAGCACTAGATGTGCAAGCGGCTTTTGCACACACAGTTCAGGTATTGCCAGAGGCATTAGCGCTACGGAGGGACTCAATATCAGTGACGCAGAGCTCAAGGACATCTTCAACACCAGCCTTAATGAGCCCATCCATGCCTGGGAGATGCCCAGGAGATGCTGCCAGCCAACGGATTAACTTGTACATTATGGCCGAGTTTGATGGGGTATGCTATACCACCGTGTCGAGAGGAGGGCTGGCCATCTCCTCCCTCTTGCAGCCCCCTCCTCCCAATTCCTCCGCACAAACCCCCCTAGTACCCGTATCCTCTATGTCTACTGCCCAACGGCAAGGAGCAGATTGGACGAACGGTGTGGCTAGAGTCAGCCTAATCCCGGTCCATACCTGGCAGAGGGCGACACGAAGTGCATGTGCCACAGCTCTCGCGAGACGCGATGAGGAGGAATGGGTTACGCCCTCACCACCCCCTAGAGGCAGCTGCGAGGAGGCTGCCTGTGCCACTAGAGTTGGCTGATGAGGCAATGCAGAGCCCGGAAGCTGGGAACCCGAAGAAGCTGCAGCTTGCCCGCCAGACTGAGATAGGCCAGCCACAGCAGGAATGCTGCCCAGACCCCAGGAGTGCAGTGCACCGAAAGCCACAACGAAAAAAGAAAGAGAAACTCCACCCTCAAGGTAAAAAAGGTCCGAAGATTGGCGGCTGAGAACCCCAATAGAGGGATGCGCCGACCGACAGGGCGACATGATTGAACCATGTGATGGCCAGGAGATAGCTGCACGCGGCACCCCAGTGATGAGCCGGGAGAATAGCTGCAGTGGGTCCAGTGACGTCTTTCGGAGGAAGGAGGAAGGCGGCTGCGCCCCAAGAGGCTGCGCGAATGAAGTGCGCCCAGTGTCACGTATTCTCCGGAGACGTGGAGGAGGAGGGAGAAGCGGCTCCCTCCATCACTACATGCGCCTGGAGGCCATCCAGGAGACCGAACTGGTTGCTGGCCCCATCGTTCGAGGCCGTCCAAGAGTCGCCAGCCCGCGGCTCCTTAGCCCGCCCGGGCTCCTTGCCCTAGCCGCGCCTCCACGCCCAAGCTCCTCTGCCCTGCCGGCACCCGCCCAGAGCCCCCTTTAGCCCCACACAGGACTCCTTGCCCTAGCCACCGACAGCCACGACCCAGCGCCTCCTGTCCCTGCCGGCCCGCCCAGGACTCTTTCCCTGCCGGCCCCGACCAGAGCTCCTTTCCCTGCCGCGCCCCAGCCCCAGGCTCCTGGCACCTGCCGGCCCCGACCCCAGGCTCCTTGCCCTTGCGCGCCACTCGCCCAAGCTCCTTGCTCACCAGCACCCCAAGCTCCTCTTGCAACCGACCAAGTCTCCTCTAAGCCCTGCCGGCCCTGCCCCCAGGATCCTTGCCCTGCCAGCCCGCCCACGCCCAGGCCCCCCTCCTTGCCCGCCGGCCCGCCGCGCCCCACGGCCTCCTTGAAAAAGGTTGGCTGTCCCTTTTGAATGGGGACCGGCCCGCTAGATGTTCAGGGTTCTGGTCACTTCGGTCTAGGTAATTCGATAGCGTTTTTGTAGATCAGAGCCCATGACACTGCGCGTAATAGTCATTGTTTTCCATGTGACGCGTGCTATCTGAATTCGAGCTTGCTGCTCGAGCTGAGCCTGCAGCATCTCGTCTGCCCTGTGTACTGATTTCATGTTGCACAGGCGTGGTGGGCGTCAGCAATCCCGGGAACTCATTGCCTCTGGAGGTTTCGCGTGCATGTCGGACGATGTAACGAGTACACTCGACGCTCCATTGTTCTGTTGTGGTGCGCGAGTACGTTTGCGGTGGGTCTCGAGTTCGCCAGCCGTTTGCCGCCTATTCTGGTACACGTGTGTTGGTTTGTGCAAGCACAGCGGTTTGTGCTTCCAGCGCGTGCCTTTCTTCGTTCTGATCTATGTCGTGAATCAGCGTGTGACTTATGCAGTTTTCTCTTATATAGCTGAGCTGTTCTGATATGTCTTTTTGTTCTAGCACATGGCTTGTGATTTTTTTTGTTTTGCTGGCCATGTGCTTGTTTTTGTTTTGTGTGAGCACATGGCCTTTTTGTCTTTGATTCGGTGTGCCATGTGCCCATGTCAATTGTCTTGACCCCTCCCATCTTGTTCCCTGATTATTAGTTAATTTGCCCCACACGTGCTCCCTCGTTACCCTCCTCATTTCCTCTCCATTTATTCTCCTTGTGTTTGCAATCGTGCGTCAGTTCGTCATCGTCAATCCTAACTGCACCGATGGAATGATCCAGATCTGCCTTGCCTGCCTTGCCAGCATGTTTATTCCCCTCGGGAGTTTAGTTTTTATGATTTTGTTTTGTTTTTATTTTAAAATAAAGAAACCCCTTCTTCTGCACAATCCTGGGCTCATCGCTCCATCCTTACCCAAAATCCCGGTGCACTAGAGCCTATCCCAGCATCTCAGGCCATGCAGGGATACATCCTGGACAGATGGCCAGTCCATCACAGAAGTATATGTTTCCTCCTGCAATTTATAGCAAGTGAACGAGTGGCTCCTGGTGGTTCCATCACAATGTCACTTTGTAGGAAATGCTTTCCAGAAACATCACCCTCTCTGTTCATCAATGGTGGAACAAGCTGCTAAACATCACCTGATGTTGTCAGCACAATTTTCAAAAGAAAAAAAACAGTCTGCCTCTTCTGCAAGGCTTAGCTAATCCACAACCAAAATATACCCAATAAGAACTAAGAAAGAGACTGAGGGAAAAACAAGAGGAAGGGTAGGAAAAAAGTAGCATAATCTCTGTATGACTTCCTCCTCTGTCTCTCTGTACGTGAGCACATAAAGGGGATTAATTTCACAACAGTTGATTAATATGAGAAGTATTATCATTATCAGCACCTCTCTCTCAGGGTAATTATTCTAAAACTAGTAGGAATCGCCTTCTCTCATTCTAATTAATTAAACAGAATAGTCAGACCACCACAGCAAATGGTGATAACTTACTGGTGAACATTACACTATTGCTAACCTGATAGCATAAGTCTGTACTAAACCAAGAGCCTATTTAGCTTAATGACTAGGAGGACATTCAATCAGAGTGGGGAGGTCTAAATAAGAGTTAGAATTGGCACAAACTCATATGACGTGATTTGTATAAACTTAGTATGAAACTGGAGCAAAAGCAGATCATATGAAAGCGAGATACAAATGAGATACAAATGTATTTGAATTTTCATCAGATCAAAAATAGTTATGAATTGTCACAAAACTGTACTGCATGGGTTTGAATCAGGAATTGGAACGGTTTGAGTCAGAGTGGGAGGGGGCTGCAGAGTGGAGGTGGAGCTATACAGATTGAGGACTGTGACTAAAGAGAAGAAAGAGAGACAGAGGTGTGACAGAGAGAACAAGCTGCTAGTGCTGTGCATAATCTTGCTCTCGCAGCTGGTCCCCATTAGCCAGGCTGGAGCCGGTAGACCCTCAGGAGAGAGAGTCGCGGCCAGACCACGTCAGTACTAATGCAGATGATAGTCTGCAGTGCACCAGTGCCAAGGGAGCCTTACTGACAATTTTAGTGACAAGGGAAAAGTAAACAAATTACAAATTAATACACCATCGTCCTCAATGCATGTAGAGCAGCACTTGGACAGAGGGTCACAATGTTTATAGTGATGCCTGGAGAGATTCATACATATAAACTGAGGAAAATATATTAATGCTGCTGTTCAGGGTTTTCCTGCCTATTGCGTCTCTGCTATTGTGCTAAATTGTTCATTTAGTGAGCCCTCTGTTGCATTCATATGGGGGTGGGTTCGGTGCTTGTGTCTCACAAGCCAACTCGTAACAACTTGATTGTGGCTAAGGGGATCTTACCTGTTTCTGATGAAATCTCACCCTCTTTAGTAAGAGGCTTGTCACACTATTATGGCTGTCAGAGTAATAACTTCCTGATTTTTTTTTTTTACTTTTTTGAATTCTTGATCTAGTTAAGCTCGTTGAAACAAGAAGCAATTGATTGAATGAATTAGGATGTAATGCATGAAGTAACTTCACATTTTGAATGTGCATTTGAATGTGCATTTTTGAATATATGTGCATTTCCACAAAAAAACATATATTTGCTTCAATATGAAAAAGTGTAATACTCTAATAAGCATAAAAATATATACAGTACAAAAATTAAGTAGAACCACAATTTCTCTCCCCATATTTTCTATTCTGAGTGAAAAGAAGTCTTTTTATTGCTGATCTTATCATTCGGGGATATGTCTTCATATAAAAGCAAACATAAGTCTAAATTAGTTTTCCAACTCTGAATTATTGGACAGAAACAACACAACACAAAAACAAAGTAAACAAATGTTATTTGGCCTAAACAGAGATTATGCAACAGCAGAATATCTGAGTGAAAGTAAGTAAATTAAGAAGAACAAAGATGAAATTACAAACTGAGCAATCACATGTTGACTATTGTGACAAGTAGATACTGACAGAACTGGCTGCCCAAAGAGAGTGGAACGGCTCATACTGTAGCCAAGGAGATGGAGAGCAACACTTCCACACCAGCTGCCATAACTATGAGGAAATTTGAAGGAAATTCTATCCAAAACGGTACACTTATTTTCACTGACTTCAGATAATTAACCAATAATACACAACTTCTAGTTGAAATTTTTATTTTATTTTACTAGCAACACAATACATGGATGCTTGTCACAAAAAAGGCCAAGGAGTTGAACCGGAGTGATGGAGGAGTTGACAGGAGTGATGTACTTACATTCACCCCCCCCCACACACACACACACACACACACACACAATCATGCACACATCCTACAGCACATATCTTCCTGTTTACACCTTTTGTCATCCATTGTAGGTTCACATAAACATTACAAATACTCTGACAATACATTGCATCAATTGTCATGCCAGTAAAGCACATTTGAATGTGTGACCGAGTGAGTGTCTTGCGTCCCCTTGTGGATAATAGAATTTACTAAAGTTAAAACATGCTCAAACATATAAACAACAACTGTGGTCAAAACACCCCATCTCCATATGCAAATAATATGTGATAATTTTAACTGCAGGTCTTTTCGGTGGAAATTTCCTTGGAATATGTGCATGTGAGTATACATACTGCACAACTGGGAATATTTGCATGAAAGGAGCAGATACACACATCTGAAACGATAAAGAGACAACACACATTCCTCTCAGACCGCACTCACATCTTATGAATGGCAGATACTTTTTTTTTTGTCTGTACAGGTAGGCCAGAATAAGTAGCTGCAAAACTGATGTGTTTATGTGTGTAGGGAGAGGGTGTGTATCCCCCCGCTGCTGTACTTTTTAACTGTGTAATAAAAGATGCTGTTGGCAAGGAAACCAGCATCTCTGACCCACAAAGAAAGTGTAAGTGTGTGTAGTGTGCGCAGGCAGGGGAGATACAAGGCACATGCCAAAAGAATATGGAAGACATGCTTTTAAAATTCCCAATAGGAATAATACAAGCAAAGCTACTTAGAACTCAAAGAAGTGAGAATCATGAACTGGCTAGGTTTTTGTCAGCTGTGTGGCTGCTCTCTGCCTCATACAGAATAAGAACTGGGTCTATAATAGGGACAAAGACCATGACTAGGCATAGGATGATGCATTTCCATGACTTCTAAAGTTGTATGTGATTATATAAGGATTTTTTTTAATCATGTTATTGAGACTGCCCTCACAAAAAAAAGTTTCTTGCCAGTTAAATATTTTAGAGCTAGCACACTGTTTACCTTTTTCAAAAATCCAATCATATATTGTCTCATACCCATCACTTTCGCTGCTTTCCTGCCTCCAGCTCATAGAGTTTGCTTTATCCTTGAGAAAAGCAAAACAGAAATGCATCTAGCTAAATGTCTGAAGTTCACAAATCCTCAAGAGAGTAAAAACTGGCATGACATCTCTTATAGAGACATGACTAGATTTTCTTCATGTACTTCATTAGTTTTACACAATAGTGCCCTGGCTCTCAAAACCACAATGTTCTCATTTTAATAAATCACACTCTCTCTTATTAGAGGTTTTCCCTGCTCAGTGCAGCAGAGAAATTGAGCAAATCTATAGCACAGTTACAGTGAGGAGGACAGGCCGAAAATACCTTGTCAATTTCTGAAGAGATATTACCATAAAAGCAAACTCAAGAGAGATGCTGTTGGCTTGCTGAAATCCACCAATCACAAAACTGACACACTAACCAATTAGAAGTTTAATTGATGATCAGGCTCCATTCCAAACATTAGCATGTTACCTACTTTAGACAACACTGTAAGGTGTCTAAGGCATGCTACTGATGCTAAATTTGTTCTAACCGTAGACAGCAAAATTATGTCGGCAAAATTTCATTCAGTCATTTATGACTGAAATAATTATGTACTGTTTGTGCCCACTGGAATATCAAGTCTTTAGCTTAGCAACATGCTGATGTCAGACCATTGGAATCAATTCTGAACTTTAGTTGACTATCACACAGTTCTCAGTGGAAGCTACATGTGTCACAAACCAGTCCATTTTAGTCAAACCTACACACAAACAAACCCTGACAGCTCTGCTTTAAAAGGGTCATAGATCCTAATAATCAGATCCTCACTTTCGGGGAACTCCACCATAAATATAATGGCATACTTTGGCATGTAATAATGGCATATAATGACAAATTCAAACAAGGTTTATAGTATTCAGTGAAAATCACAGGCACATTTATCTCTAAAAATACAGACAAATTGGGAGACATACAAGACAGACCAACAAGATAGACACACCAGAGTACACTAGATGGATAGAGCCTACCATCTAAAGAAAGGATTATGGTTTAATCTGTCCAGTCAGCAATATGATAACAATGTATGGTTAGACGTTTCTCAATTATACACTATTTCATGGCTTAAACTACTCTCTCTCTCTTTGCCAAAAACAAATTACTGTTGGCTGCAGTGAGAAAACCACAAAATTCAATGGAAATCATGCAAACTCCGATTAACCAAACCCTTTCCCCAAATCATTGTGGCTGCTTTGGAAGCACCCCCACTGAGCAATTCTTTCATCTTCGCTTGCTTAAAACACCTCTGGAAAGTCATATGCCAACTCACAGTGAAAGAAATCAAGGCCAGCTGTTTTTGCGCACATCCAGCATCACTAACTGGATTTTGTTACCATGGATGGCAGATATCCAATCAACATATGGAAAGAGTAGAGTCCAAACATGGTCCCTTTAGGAGCCACTGAGCTGCCACAAAGCAGACTTGTGGCGCAATAATTCTGCTAACACAGTTTGTATCAAATACAGAAACACATACATGCTGTAGTGTCTGTTAGGGGAATCTGAGCAGTCCTGGAGAAACTAATAACACTGGAGTTTGGCCCAAGCCACTGTCTCCAGCTTAATTCCTCTGTCCTCCAGCCACAGCATATACCACCACACACACACTCTTTCCCTTTCTTCCTTAGTTAACTTTATTCCTTAACTTTGCTCCAGATGAGCAGTGGAAAAAGAAGGCAGTGAGTCAGAACACTGCCAAGAGACTCAAAGAGTACCCACGACTCCAGCGGCATTTTTATCACACACGTTCAGAGAAACACAAATGCACACACTCCTCTTGACACTTTGTTTCTCTCGCAAGCACGTCACTGTCACCTAAGCTGCTCTCATCTCCTGTCAGAAAAAGAGTGGAGAAACAAGCAGAGTTCACTTTGGCTTTTCTGCATTTGTCGTCTCATCTTTCACACACCCCTTTATTTGTGCGCTTTCTCTATCTTTCACTCTTCCAGAGGAAAGCCCCAGGCGTCAAGCAGCACGTTGTTTTTACTTGCACAGCCCAAATACATTGAGCTATACATATGCTGTCAATCGATTAAAAAATTTATTAATTAATCCCACATTTTTCTGAAATTAATCGCAATTAATCACCCCTAACATTAAAGTTTTTAGATAAACTTTTATATTGCAATAATTTAAAATTAATGTAGAAACAACATAAAGACAGGATATTTTTAATATTTGTTTAATGGCATAATGTTTATTACTGACTCTTTTTTAAATAATATTTAACCATTGACTAAATGTAATATTGACTATACTAACATAATTGAGGGCTATCAATTTTAACATTTATTAGACTTCACATAATAAATGTCATATTAACCTGTGCCCTTTAGCAAGTAGGAAATATACAGAAATTAAACAAATTTATCAAACACTAAATATTAAATTAAATATAGATGAATCCTTAAAGGTACAAAAGTTATTGATTTCCTCTTTTTTTCTTTTGATCTTTGATTAACAGGCATCACAGCAGCTGGTTTATTAGGTTATTTGGCTGCTATTACTTTAAGAGCTGCCGCTGCTGAATGTGACGCGGATCTGACGCGCTTGCTTGTAGTTTCTTTCGTGCTTTAATATGAAATGATACAGGCTACAGTGCACGCCGCCGCATTTGTGCATGCAATTGAAAAGCACGTGCTACGAGCACAGTATAACAGCTGACAGGACAGGAAGATTAGTTTTACTGACATATGGCCTGACAACATATCATCTGACCGCAGTTCACTGTTCTACTGAAGCTCCTCGTCACCTGTACCATTTCTGCGCTCGTTTGACTAGCGCCTGGTGCTGAGGCATAGTGGGGTGCGCGTCTGAAAAGTCTCCTGTTTGATGTGGTCATAAAGATGTTCTGCGTCTAAATAAATGCAATTCTTGTCAAGAAAAAATAGACAGAAGCAGCAGTCGTGATTGTGGTGATTAAGGTTATACTTATTTAACCCTAGCGCACCTGCATTACTGAATTAATCATTTGACAGCACTAATATATATATATATGTATATACAGTGGGTACGGAAATTATTCAGTCCCCCTTAAATTTTTCACTCTTTGTTTTATTGCAGCCATTTGCTAAAATCATTTAAGTAATTTTTTCCCCCTCATTAATGTACACACAGAAAAACCATATTGACAGAAAAACACAGAATTTTTGACATTTTTGCAGATTATTAAAAAAGAAAAACTGAAATAAATATCACATGGTCCTAAGTATTCAGACACTTTGCTGTGACAATCATATATTTAACTCAGGTGCTGTCCATTTCTTTCTGAATTCTATTTTTTTTCCCCCTTGAGATGGTTCTACAACTTCATTTGAGTCCAGCTGTGTTTGATTATAATGATTGGACTTGATTAGGAAAGCCACACACCTGGCTATATAAGACCTTACAGCTCACAGTACATGAAATGCAAAATGAGAATCATGAGGTCAAAGGAAATGCCTGAAGACCTCAGAGACAGAATTGTGACAAGGCACAGATCTGGCCAAGGTTACAAAAAATTTCTGCTGCACTTAAGGTTCCTAAGAGCACAGTGGCCTCCATAATCATTAAATGGAAGATGTTTGGGACGACCAGAACCATTCCTAGAGCTGGCCGTCGGCCAAACTGAGCTATCGGGGGAGAAGAGCCTTGGTGAGAGAGGTAAAGAACCCAAAGATCACTGTGGCTGAGCGCCAGAGAAGCAGTCGGGAGATGGGAGAAAGTTTTGTAGAAAGTCAACCATCACTGCAGCCCTCCACCAGTCGGGGCTTATGGCAGAGTGGCCCGAAAGAAGCCTCTCCTCAGGGCAAGACACAGGAAAGCCCGCATGGAGTTGTGCCTTAAAAAACACCTGAAGGACTCCAGGATGGTGAGAAATAAGATTCTCTGGTCTGATGAGACCAAGATATAAATTTTTGGCCTTAATTCTAAGCGGTATGTGTGGAGAAAACCAGGCACTGCTCATAACCTGTCCAATACAGTACCAACAGTGAAGCATGGTGGTGGGTGGCAGCATCATGCTGTGGGGGTGTTTTTTCAGCTGCAGGGACAGGACGAATGGTTGCAATCGAGGGAAAGATGAATGCGGCCAAGTACAGGGAAATCCTGGACGAAAACCTTCTCCAGAGTGCTCAGGACCTCAGACTGGGCCGAAGGTTTACTTTCCAACAAGACAATGACCCTAAGCACATAGCTAAAATAATGAATGGCTTCACAACTCTGTGACTGTTCTTGAATGGCCCAGCCAGAGCCCTGACTTAAAC
This sequence comes from Sinocyclocheilus anophthalmus, assembly GCA_018155175.1. Lineage (NCBI taxonomy): Eukaryota > Metazoa > Chordata > Actinopteri > Cypriniformes > Cyprinidae > Sinocyclocheilus > Sinocyclocheilus anophthalmus. The sequence goes on from JADLZN010005354.1 coordinate 218,048, forward strand.
CCAATTGAGCATCTCGGGAGAGACCTAAAAAGGGCTGTCCACCAACGTTTACCATCCAACCTGACAGAAATGGAGAGGATCTGCAAGGAGTAATGGCAGAGGATCCCCAAATCCAGGTTTGAAAAACTTGTTGCATCTTTCCTAAAAATACTCATGGCTGTATTAGATCAAAAGGGTGCTTTACTAAATACTGAGCAAAGGGTCTGAATACTTAGGGTCATGTGATATTTCAGTTTTTCTTTTTTAATAAATCTGCAAAAATGTCAAAAATTCTGTGTTTTTCTGTCAATATGGGGTGCTGTGTGTCAACTTAAATGATTTTAGCAAATGGCTGCAATATAACAAAGAGTGAAAAATTTAAGGGGGTCTGAATACTTTCCGTATACCCACTGTGTATAATATATATATAGATAATATATATATTATATATATATATACAGTGGGTACGGAAAGTATTAAGAAGACTATACAAAATTTGCAGATTTGTCCCAAAATATGGTTGCAATACACAGAGAAAAGCACTTAAACAAGGAAAATTTGAAATGGCTGCTTCAGTTGCCTGCTGTTTAGCTGCCAGATTGTTGCCTCTTATAGAATGACGACCAGTTAAATAAAGCAAATAACACGTCAAACATACTGTATGTATTTGCATTTTCACAAGAACCATGTAAAGATCTAGAAAACGGTGAAAGAATTTGAGCAGACGGAATCTTACCATAGAGATGGCACTTCCTGTCTGTCATGCGACTCCCCTTCAGGATGTTTCTACCTGCAGGCCTGTTTAACACTCGTAGATACCTAGATTGTCTTATCTCTCTTCACTGGACACATCCAAAAAACAGCAATGTTATGTCCTATATGTTGTTTGGGTCACTAAGCCAGTATGATCATCTCTGACACAATGGACAGTTTATGTGTGTGCTGATTCACAGGACTGTGGTCAAACACATCTCAGATAACACACAATCATTCTTCGCCCTCCCTCTCTCTACTTCCTGTGCGAAACTGGCCTCCTCATCTCCTCCCGCAGTGTGCTCCTCTATTATACTGTCAAAATGCTACATGAGCTGCAAAGCACATGATTTGTTCCAGAAACTTTATCCCAGACATCAACCTCCTAAAACCCGGAGTCCTAGTATTTCTGGACCCCTTTGTCTCGGTTGTGTATACGTGTAATATATAGAACATGTCATCAGATAAGGGCTTTTACCAGTCATTTGCTTTCTGTTTAGACACACATATAAAGCAGTGTAACCACACATTTCCGGATGTTTAAACTTGATCAAACTAAGCTCTCTGCAAAAAGCAAGTTTTCTTGCAATCTCTCTTTGGTGGAGTAATAGCGTCATGATCTAAAAATAACGTGTAACTGATCTATCGATTCCCTTTCACTGAAAGGAAAATGTCAAGAATACATTTAGCATCTAAACATACTTTCTGAGAATACGTCTATTTAAAATGATAGACATTTAACAAGATTCTACATTTGCTACATTTATTATTTATTACATTTTCAATTCAATGTTTTTTTATTGTTATGCTGATAACATCCAATGTGTAATAAAAAAATATTAAATTTGATTCTTAAAAATAATTTTTGCAATATTTATTATAAATTATTTGTGCACTTCATTACTTTAAAAATAATAATAATGTGCCCTCATAATCTTTAATCAAAATAATTGTTCTTTCACAAATTTTTTTCTTACAGTGTCAGTGTTCAGAGTAACAGGTCAACACTTGAATGCTTAGACTGGGACATAAGAAACACATCTCAGCTGCACACACACGCATGGACCTTGCAGACTGTTTGAACAGAAGCTGTTAAAACGTGCGGCTTAAATAATACATGAATGCTCTTCATGTATTGTTGAGGTTAGACAAGGGGATGCTTCAGGGGAGTGGGTGGCACAATTTTCTGCTGACCCAGAGAGGGCAGAACCTCACCCAACTAAATTCCAGAGATGTGTCAGCCCCAATATTCTAAAACAAGACAATGACAGAACAGATAGACAAAGAAGAGCTGAAGGCTAATGCAAAATAATAGAGAGAGACAGCTAGTGGAAGAGACAGATTATGTGTGACTGTGATGAGAAGAGACGAAAGATCTTTCCACACAAACACAAATCCTACAGAAAGTACCACACCTAACTAAATATAAGGGCTCTTCTCCATTTATATTTATAATATGTTCCAATTGCTAGCCATAGTACTAGTACTAGTACTACCACACTGTTAATTTTGTCACATTGATAAATTACACACTTAATTATATGCAAATGGTACACACTCTGAAACATTTCGCATTTCATAGGCTATTTTACCAAACTCACAGTTTCCAACGTACCTGTAGGTTACTTAAAAAAAAAACATGAAAAAAGAATTGTACATCTTCCACTGAAACACACAACAAGCTTGGGCACACACTTGACGCTATGGCAAGAAAAAAAGTATAAGCAGACAATAGAAAATTATATTTATTCGTCACCACAGCCAGCACCGCATCAATATCTTGCAAGAAGGGAAGGGAATCATTAAAAGTGAGAGAAAGGATCAGGAAAGATGAGTGTGGACTTAAGAATACTCACTGGGTACTGAGCTGTCTGCCTTTTCCACTTTCAGGCTAAGCAGCGGTGAGGTAGCAGAAGCCATTCTGGGTTCGAATGATGTAGTGTGGTCTTGCTCTGACACTTCTGCCACAGTGACTACTGGTGGTCTGGTCTCTGCATCCTTACTGCTGCTGGCTGACTCCTCCACCACCATCAAACCCTGCAATAAACATTTTGCATTAACGATCGTCAAAGAAAAACACAGTTTTACTCTTTAAAGAGCCCACAGTACACTTTCGTAACTCATAATATTAATCAAGGTTTCTTGCTCACGTTTTTCATGACAATTTTCAACCCTATTTTTGACCCTTAGGATTATGCAGGTTGTACAGTTCAGTTGTCCCCCTCTTTGGTGGTTATGGTTAATTGGGTCATTAAATGGAAAATCAAAATGTCCTTTTTACACATATTTACACATATAAAAGGCTACTCGACAATAAAACGTACCGCAAGTTCCAGTTCTCAAAACTGACTCCCCAGTTAAAAATAAAATGCCAAGATCTGAACCCATCTCATGATAACCAACTACCAAATGTAGACCATTAATCACTCCCACAAAGAATCTGTGGCTGTACAACTCTGCAGAAATCTTAGGTATGGTCCACTGAACTGGAACTGCCATTCTTCCCATATTTTTGTTTTACATATCACCTGACCCTTGCACGTTCATTTATAAAAGACCACCAGTGGGCCCAAAATTGCATCATCAAAGTTATTGTAAAAATTCATAAGTTGTGGAACAGTGAACTACACATATACAGTATGTTATCATTTGAAAGCTTAGAACCTCAGCTTTCTTGTCCATCCCATCACTTTTGCATTTATGTTACATAAAATAACATAATACAAACAACACCCCAAGATGTGAATATGTAGTTTATTTCTTTGATCTAACACATTACAGAGAACAATTATTAAAAGAATTAGGATGATGGAAATGACTTCTCTAAACAAACAAACATTTATGTCACATTCCTGCTCCAATTTCTACTTCTGTGTGCTAAATGTGGCCAAAAACTTTACATCAGCTCTTAGATTGTTATCTTTAAAATGAGACTATGCTTACTTTTCTATGAGCTTGCATGGCCAAACTACATGCTAATATGTCTCAGATGTGGCGATCAACACTTGCATGGAGTTGAATGGTGTGTTTTCGACTAGTTTTGCCTTAACACGTTTGTGTTGATGGGCGATTACGTCATCACGTAATGTGTCATATGTCTGAAAAGCCCCCAATCAGATCTGTCCAAAGAGATATCGATCAAACTCCTAGGCCAATCAGATGTCGATTTATGCCTTTCCAAACAGAGGGAGCAGTGTTGCCAACTTAGCAATTTTGTTGCTAAATTTAGCAACTTTTCAGACTACCCTAGCAACTTTTTTCTTCCAAAAGCACCTAGCAACAAATTTAGCAAATTTTAACATTTATTTGCCAACTTTCAGCAACTTTTGATAAGTGACTCAGACAATAAAATGGCACACATTTTCCATCCAAATTACACAAAAAGAGGATAACAGGATAAGGAATAACAGATTTCCAAATAAAAACTTAATAAAAAAACAATCTAAATTTTAATTATTCCACCCGTGTGGAATTTTTATAAATTTACTCCAATGTATGTGAGTAGGGTGCTCTTTTAAAAACAGGTATACCAAAATCTGTAAAATAAAAAATTCAAAATATGCCGCAGAGTTTAAGAGGCTAATCTAATAACTCTCTGATTGTGTAAGACTGATATATAAACTCTCAAACAGTGCGTTGATAGCCACATGATGAAATGTCTCCTCAGCAGGCAGAGCACTTGACTACACACTACCAGAGCTAATAGGCCCTGTCAGCTGCTCCAACGTTTTTAGCAGCTGTCTTTACTATGATTTCTGGGGAACGATGAAAGTCTCATCTTTCAAGTGATAGAGTCCAGATATGAGACAGACTGCTCCTAGATCCATCAGGCGAACAAGAGAGACAGAGGAAGAGGAGACATTGAACAGCACCAGTAGGTGAGCACTGATGAGATGCTGTCTGACCACAAAAGGAAGGTGAGATGCTGAAAGGGAGGAAACAGGGGAGGATCTATCAGAGAGAAGTCTGGAGCTCAGCAAAACTTCTGTACCCAAGCATGAGCTTTAATATTTTTTTTTAAACCATAACCATATAATCAAGTAATGAGTCCAGCCCTGGACAGAAACCCTCAGTAGATCCCCCCAGTCTAAGAGCCACAGTTACTAAAACGCTGAAAATTGTGTTTACATAATACAACATTTATTTCTCTCTGTCTGGTTTTCAAACATAGAAAGTGTAATTAGATATTGAACAGGAGTTGCACAAGAAGTTGCCAGAATGCCGGTAAAGGGTCTTTACATGCAGTGAATTTATACAGTAACGTTTTGATTTCAGGTTAATGGATGTCATATCAACTTTTCATATGCAACCTCTAAATACGGCAATCATGGTGAAACAGTAGGTGTAAATAAACAGGTAAACACTCAAGATTGTGTGGCGAGGGAATCCTCCATCCTACAAACTCTCACTCGTCTAAAAGCACAATACTTGGCTCAATCACCTTTTTCCTCTTCTGCAGAAACTTCAAAAAACTGTGAATCAGGGGAGAGCATTAACCCAGTGCTGTAGATGACTCACTACTAAGCAGCTTGCCATAAACAAACCTAAATGAAAGTGATATTTAATAGAACCTGAAGGATTTATTCTCTTTTTAAAGCAGGCATTTTGCTCTGGCAACTACAGCAGTGCAGTGAGAATGTTAAACAATAGCCTCATTTTGTTACACACACATATTTAAAAAGAAATCACAGAGGCCTTCTGAGGATGTTGCAGACATTCGGATTTTCCATAAATGCGGGACACATGAAACGCAAGTTCATGTGAATTTCATTGCATTTTAAAGTTTAACCCTGACCTGCGAATTTGTTTCACGTGAAGATGCGTGACCAATAGAAGACTGACACGTCACAGTGTGACCTTTTAGCTGAAATAAAAGAACGAAATATTTTAAATCTGTGTTGTGGTTGAATATATTGCATGTTTTTTATCTTTTGGATGTATCATATTTTGAATTATGTTTAATATAAATGTCTGCAGGAACTGTCTAGTAACTTTGGAATATCCATGAACACCTTAATTGGTTCATGATTCAGGTGTGCTTGACTGGGCTTTAGATCCACTTCGTGAAAGGCATGCATATCTCATTAAAATACATAAAAATCACCTAAAACATGTCACATGATTTTGACCACAGCATTTGAGCACTCACTGACGTAAAATTTTTGTTGTAACACTTCTTGAAGCATCAAATCAACTTTGTAACAAGTGTGGAATTTGATGATTATGGTTTCTACTGAGGATAGAGACAAAGAATGTTGAATAAAAAAACATTTGAAAACATATTCTCATTTATCATAACTACATTAGTATAAACCATGATTTCAGTAATTAAGAATTCATAAAAGTATAGATCAATAAAGATAGATTCTGCCAATACATCAATATTGTATGCTTTATTGTCTATGCAAATATAAGCTAAGTATGTATAATGTATGTGTAGTAGAACCAAACTTTACATAAAAGAAACATGAATATTCATGAGATCACATTGTTAAACAATTATTTTAAAGGTTTTTGTGTTAAAAGAATGAGGTGGGCAATTAACAGTAGTAATTTTCTCCTAAAAAATTTGAGTTTGACTATGGCACACATTAATTCATCACACAGATTCACAAAGCCATTTACATCCCTTCACTCCCTTATGATGAACAAAAACAGAAGCTATACACAAAAAATGTAAAGTGGGAAAAAAGCAAATTACAAGGTTTAATGCAGCACACCTTTCATTCCCTTACCAAAAAGTAGTATACTGCAAGTTTATTTTATACTTAAGTAAATTATATACTATTATATACTTAAGTAAAGTTCAAGTATATACTTTATGTAGTAAGTATACAAATATCAGTGTACTAGTAGTATACTTGTAAGTGTACTATTTCAATACTCCTTGGGACTAAATTGGCCCACTTTCTAGTATATAAAAGTATACTTTAAGTATAACAGTAGTAAACTTTGAGTACACAACTAGTTTACATCAAAATGTTTAGTTTGTACTGCAACTATACTAAAAGTGAACTTATAGGTATACTGATAGTTTACTAATTAAATACTTGTAGTAGCATTTTTAGTACACTTTGAAGTATAGTCTCAGTAAACTACTAGTTTAGTAGTTTTATACTGCAAGTATACTCATAAGTTTTCTTTAAGTGAACTTTACATCATACTTTAAGTATACTACTATGTCCCTATTTAGGTATTAATTTGTATATATTTTGTTACATGAATATCTGAACATACAAAACATCAAAAGAACAGGGTATCTGCTTGTAAACAAAAACATTTTATTCTAGCTTCATGCATTCTTTTTTAAACACTTGAATGTGGATAAATTTCATAAATAAATAAAAAATAAAGAAATAAACAACATTTTGAACAAAAAGCTGAAAAAAGACTATGAATTGGATTCAGAATGATAATCAAAACGTAGATAGACTCGATCAACACCCCAAAGCTTGACAGACATTATTACATCTTCATTGGTCGACATTACATCAACATTACACAGTTTTGATGCTGTTTTATGTCTGATGATCGTGTTAGAATACATGTGGAAGCATCTGTTGTTTCGGTTTCTTCTTCACTTGTGTTTTTTGGAAATTCTGTACAGAAGATGTGTACTAGCGCCCCCTACAGTATAACAATGAAAACATGGATTCTAGGAGCACAATTATAGCTCAAATATATTTAGACTTTTTCTAAGTATAAGTCAAGTATACTTAAATGTCATTTTAAGTATATTTCTGAGAAGTACATAAAGCCCATTTCTGAGAAGTACATAAAAAGTAGACTAAAATTATACTTTCCTATTTTTAGTTTAAAAGAAGTATACTAATAGCACACTTGAATAAACTTCTTTTTCATAAGGGTTGCTCTGCCTTTCAGGTATGAGAAGAACAGAAGCAGGAGAAGAAAATTATGCGTCTCAGCAATTAAAAGAAGAGAGAAACATAGGTGATGATGATAACCTATGTATGTTGCGTATTTATTTTTTTATGTATGTATGTATGTATGTATGTGAATGTGTGTTTTTGTGTGTGTGTCTGTGTGTTTATTTATTTATTATTCATTCATTCATGAAAGCTCATAAGCAAAATAATTTACATTACCAATTTACAACAAGCAAATGTTCACATCTTGAGTGAATAGCTCCATTGTTTATTTAAAGTCCAGTTTGTGCTGAATATTCACATTTAGTATGAAAAGGCCTTTTCTGTCAAAAAACTGAAAGTCAGGTGTCAGTCTTACTGTATGTACACCTATTATAAAAAGCTGTTTTGATCATCAATGAAAAAAATGCTGAAACGGTCGCCTTCGCCCTCCCACACTCTGACATGATTTTCAATGCCCCCTGCTTTCAGAAACCCTTTGGGGGATGAAGGTAAGTGCTATTGATTTACACTTTCTGCCTCACCAGGACTTCGCTTGTGTGTGTGAGAGAGAAAGACAGAGTATATAACACATACATAATATAAATGCAATTTATTGCAACTCATGCATCTGTCGCAACTAATGCAACTCAATCGTATATATGATCAAAAAACTCTCTGTATACATGTTTCTATGTGTGTGTGTGTCTGTCTGTGTGTTTATGGACCAGGTCATGAGGCTGTGTACTCAGCTTCAGGCTGTTTATTTAAGGGGAGGTGATGATGATTCAGTGACAGTTGATTCACACTACACCGCCTAACAAACAGCACCAACCACAGCAAACTCACTTCTGTCCGTCACACCCAATGCTTCCTCTACAATTTTGCTAAGCAAAACCTGTTTCTAACCTTTCAGTCACCTAAGCAAAAACCATACCATGTTGTTCACTATGCCTTTCTTTGAGAATTTTTTTTCTATATACAGGTGCATCTCAATAAATTAGAATGTCGTGGAAAAGTTCATTTATTTCAGTAATTCAACTCAAATTGTGAAACTCGTGTATTAAATAAATTCAATGCACACAGACTGAAGTAGTTTAAATCTTTGGTTCTTTTAATTGTGATGATTTTGCCTCATTTAACAAAAACCCACCAATGCACTATCTCAACAAAATTCGAATATGGTGACATGAGCAATCAGCTAATCAACTTCAAAACACCTGAAAAGGTTTCATGAGCCTTCAAAATGGTCTCTCAGTTTGGTTTGCTAGGCTACACAATCATGGGGAAGATGCTGATCTGACAGTTGTCCAGAAGACAATCATTGACACCCTTCACAAGGAGGGTTTAGCCACAAACATTCATTGCCAAAGAATATGGCTGTTCAAAGATTGCTGTATCCAAGCATGTTAACAGAAAAGTTGAGTGAGGAAAAAAAGTGTGGAAGAAAAAGATGCACAACCAACCGAGGGAACCGCAGCCGTGAGGGATGTCCAGCAAAATTGATTCAAGAATTTGAGTAAACTTCACAACTTCACAAGGAACGGACTGAGGCTAGGGTCAAGGCATCAAGAACCACCACACACAGACGTGTCAAGGAATTTGGCTACAGTTGTTCCTCTTGTTATGCCACTCCTGAACCACAGACAACGTCAGAGGCGTCTTACCTGGGCTACGGAGAAGAAGAACTCTTTTCAGATGAGAGCAAGTTTGTATTTCATTTGGAAACCAAGGTCCTAGAGTTTGGAGGAAGGGTGGAGAAGCTCATAGCACCAAGTTGCGTGAAGTCCAGTGTTAAGTTTCCACAGTTTGTGATGATTTGGGGTGTAATGTCATCTGCTGGTGTTAGTCCATTGTGTTTTTTGAAAACCAACGTCCCTGCACCCGTTTACCAAGAAATTGTGGAGCGCGTCATGCTTCCTTCTGCTGACCCGCTTTTTGAAGATGCTGATTTCATTTTCCAGCAGGATTTGGCACCTGCCCACACTGCCAAAAGCACCAAAAGTTGGTTAAATGACCATGGTGTTGGTGTACTTGACTGGCCAGCAAACTCACCAGACCTGACCCCATAGAGAATCTATGGGGTATTGTCAAAAGAGGAAAATGAGAAACAAGAGACAAAAAATGCAGATGAGCTGAAGGCCACTGTCAAAAAACCTGGGCTTCCATACCACCTCAGCAGTGCCACAAACTGATCACCTCCACGCCACGCCGAATTGAGGCAGTAATTAAAGCAAAAGGAGCCCCTACCAAGTATTGAGTACTGTACAGTAAATGAACATACTTTCCAGAAGGCAAACAAAAACAACACCACACATTCACTAAAAAAAAATGTGATTGGTCTTATGAAGTATTCTAATTTGTTGAGTTAGCGAATTGGTGGGTTTTTGTTAAATGTGAGACAATCATCACAATTAAAAGAACCAAAGCCTTAAACTACTCAGTTGGTGTGCATTGAATTTATTTAATACAGAGTTTCACAGTTGAGTTGAATTACTGAAATAAATGAACTTTTCCACGATATTCAAATTGATTGAATGCACTGGCTGTATATATATATATATATATATTATTATAATAATATTCTATATATATCTATAGATATATAATAATACATATATATATTCTTGATATATCTAGATATATAGCTCTGTACTATTGCTCAGAGAGATTGAGTGTCTGGTGTGCTCAGGTGCTGCAGAAAAATGACTTCTTAAAGCACACACAACCACTAAACACAACTGATGCATTTTCACACAAGACACTTTATGGGTGGTGAAATGTAAAATTGAAGGCTGTACTCAATAGCTTTTCAAAAACCATACAAACACTTTTCAATACAAACACACTAAATATTAGGAGGTTTCTATTGTTAATAATTATTTCTGTCAGTCAGCTGACAGTTATCCTTCTGTTCCAAAATGCATTGATGATTGCTTGGTAAAAGAGGACTGGAGTACGACAATGTGATCTCTGTGGAATTTCTGGACCTTGTAACCTTTTAAAGACAAAGTACAGGAATGCAATAAGTGTTGAATCTGCATTACATTGACATCTACACAGCCAGACATTACACCCATTCACATGAAACAAGTTTTTGCATTTCACTGAGCTGGGGGGGGCCTTACATTTTGAAGTTGAGGTCTGGGTATGTAAAGATCTGTGTATGTTACTTTAAAAACAATGCTTGGGATTTCCCAAGCCCTGCATTCAGTGTGAGTGTAGATGAGGCAAGGATTATTGATTTATGCTTTAAAAATATACATTCGTCCATTTACAATAATCTGTGTCATGTGAATCATTCATAATGTACTTTAGGTTACAAAATATTAACAGCAGTAAACCAAAACATACAGGAAGAGCTTTGGCAGATGGGTTGTATGGCATTACAGGAAGGCACTGCTCACTTACAGCCCATTTATATGCCTTCCCAGCATGCACCTCTCAGTTGTCAACAGCCACACCCTGCACCCTGTTTCTCTATTCTTAATACTCTGTAGTAATCAACTAAACTCATTTTGAACTTTCTAAAAAAAAACAATGTGCCATGCAGAGAAACACACTGCATAAAAAGTTACATAAAAATCAGAACAACTACTATAAATCCAGTAATACCCAGTATTACAAAACTTATTCAAATGCCAATTAAAACAAATATGTCTTCAGACTGCTTTTAAAACCTTCAACACAGTCAGCGGATTTAATCCTCGAAGGCAAACCATTCTACAGTCTTGGGGCTGCGGTAGCAAAGGCATGGTCAACCTTACTGTTCCTCAATCTCATCTGAAGTGCTAAACAGAGCTGTTTTGAAGAACAAAGTGATTAAAATTGATTAGCTCTATAATGGATGGCACCAATCCACAATGCTGCTGTTATATGGGGTTGTCGGGTTAAAGATCACTCACACGCAATCAACGGAGTTGGTTTGGTGTGTTTTGATGGAGTCTCTTGTGTCACTTCCTCTTTAACACCCGCTTAACGGGCATATTGGATTTACTTTTTTACATGGTGTTTGCTTATAAATGTGTCTTAGAAGCATGTGGACACAACATCCTACAATGATAAAAATCCATTCACTCCTTTTGTAATCTCCAAAAAACCTAAACAGTCTCAATTATCAAGCCATTTAATTTTCTGAGCAGTATGACGTCATTAAAGACTTTTAACCAAAGAATTTTTCAGACATTTCATGAAGACCCTAAAGAATCATACCGAATTGTGGAAAATGGGCATCTGATGTCCCCTTTAAATTGGTGAGCAAGGTAAAACGAAACTCTTTTATTTTCTTTCTATATATTTTCTTTCTATGTTTTCTTTATTATATTTGGAAAATATACCCTATTCAGAGAAAAGTGCCAAAACAATCCTTTAATTCTGCCACCTCTTTTGTCATCTGTCTTACTTTCTTCCTGTATAAACTGTTTGGTGACTGCAGTCATACATGCTGCATATGTTTTGTGTGAGATAAGAAACTTACATCCCTCAGGGAAGACCACAAAACATACACACACACATAGCCGACCATCTGTTGGCCGTTACACTGTGAGGAAATACTTATGGCCACAGAATGAATAACACTGACAGGCCAGGATTTGTGTGTGTGTTCTTTTGTCTATGTGATATTGTGTCATTTGTATTTGTCAGCCTACAACTGTAAATAAAAGAAGTAAAATTATCTGACAGAAAATTTCAAAGAGGACAGTAAAAGGGTTTCAAAATGTTTTTGCATGAGCAGCTTTATCGCTTGACAATTCTGTTTATGCATATACAGCACATTAGTGACTCAACATCACTGTTTTTTTCATGCAAATAAATGCTCGCTAATACTATAAAGAAAGGAATACAGCATGTACAGACTGTAAAAAAATACTGCCACCTGTCATTCAGGGCCACTGATATTCATCTGTGAGTGAACTGACATACCTCTGATGCAATCAGTGGTGGCTCGTCGGGGGAGGCACAGCTTCCCCAAAATTTTGAGGTGAAAATGGGAGGAGGACGATTTAATGTTAATAAAATTCACAGTTCATGTCTCAGAATGTGTATTTTTTTGTTTGTAATTTCACAGCTGTAATGTAATGACACTTAATTATGTTTACACAATTGCAATTAATTATATTTGTACTTTCATTTGAAGATGAAGTTGCAATTTAGTACATCTGAAATTTAGAAACATTAAATGTAATACTGAATAACACCCTAAAGTTACAATTTTAAATACTTTACATGTGCTTTAGTGTGCTAGTCAACACATCAAAATAAGTGTGTTTCTTGAATGTACCTAAATGTACATTCCTTAAATGTACCTTTAAGTAAAACTTTTAATTTGGCATTATTTTACAGTGCACTTGCGAAAAACTGTACATAAATAAGTAATAAATAAATAAATAAAGTAAAATGTTTATATAGATTTTTAAGATTTTTAAGCACGCTACAAGTGCACATTTAATAAAATTAAGCACACTTATTTTGCACAAGGCTAGTGTTATAAAAAAAGCTACATAATAAAATCATTTATTTAATCTGTGATAAGGTAAATTCCTAATGAGCAAGGTAAGAATGTGAGGAGGAAAAAAAACATGTAGAAAGCAGAAACAAACACCAGCAATTAAAGTCTCCATTGCTTCAACACCTCCACTGATCGCTACACTAACCATATGCTCGGTGTGTGTTTGTTTTTCTCAAATGTTTCTGTGGTGTGCTGTGTGTAGCTCACGGTGAGAGGTTTGAGAAGCATCCAGTACTCCTGTCTTCCTGTAAGCATGTCTCCTAGCAACACACGCTGATTCCGAACACCAGCTGCTGCAGAGGATATCAGGTGTGATGAGATCCATTTATGGCCACACACACAATCCCCAATATCAGATATTTGAGTAGTTAAATGTTTGGTCACACTTTATATCATATGTCTTTAATGTTGCCTTCATGTGCTGTAAGAATTATGCTACTTCCCAATTTTGAAGTTTTAATGTCATGTTAAAGAGCTTTGTTGTTGGAGATAATAGACCACTCCCAATGTTTAAAAACATAGAAGTGTACGTATGCAGCGATGACACAAAGACAGCTTAGTGATGCTGTGCTCTATGCTAGAGTCACAATAAATCCCAGGGAAAATTAGTCTGACTATTTCTGTTGTTTGTCTCCTCAAGATACTCTAATGTATAACTATCGTTGTATCAAATTTACGATTAAGTGACTATAATTGTGCATCGTCTTAAATGGTTTAAATGGTTTATATAACAAATTACAGTTGTCATAAGTTTATTTCTTTTATTTCTTGTGTTGTGTATGTAGAGTAGGATATACATAGCATCGTATGCGCTGAAGATTTCGGATTTATTATTCACATTTTTAGGTTAGAGGGTTTTGAGAAAATAGTTTATGGGAATTGTTTTATATGATTTATTTTGTTAATTTGGCACCACTCTAGTTCCTTTCCCCCTTAGTAACTGCATTTTCTTTTCTTTTCTTAATTAATATTGTTGCATTTTAAATAGCTCGTGTCTATTTGCTTCGGCTTGTAGTCAATAAACACCTGATTTGGCATTATTTTCTGTGTGCCTATGGTTCTTTACTTTCTCCACTCTTTCCAGCAACAATCACGCAACTAAATGTTACGTTCTATCCCCTAGACCTGTAGAGTTTGCAACAGTAATAAAAACAAAGATTTAATCAATTATACAAGGCAATTTTGCTATATGTTAACTAAGAAATAAAGAGAATTATGTTTAAAATGGGCTTTTTATACAGTTTGGACGAACTTCAGATTTAGGTCCTGCCAACATCCAGTTTTATCTGAATAAAGAGATCATTTATTTGCCATTGCAACAGGTACAGATATTGGCTTTGCATATTTTTTTTATAAAACATTTACCTATAAACAGTAAAATGGCTCCAAATCTATGATCATGTATGTGTGTCAATGTGGGTGCCTGGACCAGCAGATCACAAAGACAGAGAACACGCATACAAACACAAAGGCAGCACATGGCCACAGCATAATGGTGGTTAACAAAACAAAGTTAACATTAGATATGCATGTCTGCCTGTGGGCAACAGGAGTCACACACATCAGGCCAGCTACACTCATTAATGAGGGCTTCATTCAGTCATCATATAATAAAAACAAAGAGTGAAGCAAGAAGCCGTTAAAATGAACAAGCAGCTGTGTGAATGTGTCTCCAGCTAACAAGAGATGGTTTTCATAAACTGAGAGACTGTCAGCTGCTCAAGCCATGACCCTGATCTCACAGCAGTGGATGGTTGTCACTGTCACTGTGATTTGTGTGGTAAATTAGTGGTTCCTAACCCTGGTCCTGGAGCAGAAGCGGACTGGCCATCTGGAGCACCAGGAGTTCTCCCGGTGGGCGCCTGTACAATGTGGGCCGGCCCATTGCGTAAATATAAAGAATGAATTATAGTAAATGTACGTAGCCTATAGTCTTCCATCGGCCCATACGTATGGCCAGCGTGGCCCATTTGAATAAAACATTCTAATTATTTTAGCACGCTCCGGCTCAGTGCAGCGGCTCAAAAGCGCTCGTCAATGTCAAAATGTTTGAAATAGCAAATCAAATCGAAGAAGGCGGGATTTACTGTCGACAGACGCTGAGCTGCGCTGCATTTGAATGCGAGCTGACTCTGAGGTAAGATGTAAGCAGCTGAATTGCGAGACAATTCAGCAATATTTGCCAACTGTTTACGATAAAAAAAAATGTTAAATGACAGACATTCATTTTCAGGGATATAAACTACTACTGGAATTTTCGAATTTCTTAATACCATTTACGTTATTCGTCACAATATAAGATAAGAGTGAATGTTTGTAAATCTATATCCAGGTATTCTTCTGTAATTCCACGTGTCTAAGAAAATGTTTTTTAAAATATCATTCTCAAACTTACTCTAGAACATTGTTATTCTGAAGACTTAGTAACAACCGTCAAGTGCCGTAGGACTTATAGCCTAATAAAAAATATAATTTGCTAGCCTGTTTCACATGCATCACACACTGGCGGTCAAATGTTTAAAGGGGTCATATGATGTTGCTAAAAAGAATATTATTTTGTGTTTTTGGTGTAATGAAATTTGTTTATGCGTTTTAAGGTTAAAAAAATACATTATTTTCCACATACTGTAACCTTATTGTTTCTCCTCTATGCCCTGCCTTTCTGAAACGCGTCGATTTTTACAAAGCTCAACGGTCTGAAAAGCAAGGTGTGCTCTGATTGGCCAGCTATCCAGTGCATTGTGATTGGCCGAATACTTCAAGCGTGTGACGGAAATGTTATGCCCCTTACAAAACTGTGATGGCTTGTCCCGGCCGGAGCGACGATTCAAAACCATTAAAACCCATTATAAACTAGGCATTTGTTGCATTCAGTGGGGACATATTTACTGATTATAATTACTTATACTGTTTTTTTACGCGTTGCTTTGCATTGCGCCATGTAAACATAAAACCATGTCTGCATTGTGATCGGAGAAATGACAAACTACAAGCTCTACTTTACACTGCCCAAAAAACTCGCGTTTGAATCTTCAGTGGTAAATTCTTTAATATAAAAAACGTACTTCCAGTCTGTGAGTCAGAACAGCCGCATTGTAGTCTACCCTCCCAGGATCAGGAAACAGTCCTCCAAAAAAAATGCTCTGGACACATCTGAATATTTGGGTTAAACTATTCAACCGATTTGTAGTCGTGTCCTCTTTTGGAAGGACTCCGCCTCTTCCATCCCCGGTGAAAGCCTATCTTGCATCCCCCAGCACGCAGTTATGATTTCCTCAGCGACCAGCAACGGATAAGCTCTCGGCATGACGAAGCGGATAATCGTCCTCTTTTGGAAGGCCAAACAAATAGTTTCGCTTTCACAGTTTGCCTTCTCTTCTTTCTTTGCATGAACATTTTGGGCGGTGTTATGCAAATCTTCCCACACAGTGACATAGACATGTGGGGTCGTGTTAGAACGAGCCGTTTTAGGTAGGAGTGGTTGACTTTTAACTTTTATAAAAATATCTCTTTGGATTTGAGACTTTAGTCTTTGCAACTTTACAGTTTTTCTTTATGCACCAAGAGCTTGTAAAAAAACAAAGAGAAAGGAAAAATTTAAATCACATAATATGACCCCTTTAAATAATGTAAATACTTTTTCAGTTATTTATTTATTTATTTGAAAGAAGATTGAATTTATTTGAACAAAAATACAGTATCAATAATATTATGAAATATTACACTTAAAATAGTGGCTTTCTATAAACATTTTAAAATGTAGGCTAACTTATTTCTGTGATTAAAGCTGAATTTTCAGCATCATTAGCTATTCCAGTCTTCAGTGTCACGTTCCTTCAGAAATCATTCTAATATGCTGTTTCACTGCTTAATTATTATCATTTACTATTTGTAATAAATTATTACTGATGGTCCTTATTATTATCAATACTGAAAACGTATTTTTTATATGTTTTTGCTTAATATATTTGTGGAAACTGTGATAGCCCCTACTTAAATTTTTCACGATTATTTGATAAATACAAAGTTAAAGAATGCAACATTTATTTGAAATATAAATAATTTGTGATGTGTGGGTTTGGTGCATCGGGTGTAGTGGGCCTCTCTGTGCCAGAAAGTCCAGGGCCACTTTTTAGCACCAGTCTGCCCCTGTCCTGGAGTTTCCCCAACAGTGCACATTTTTGATGTCTCCCTTATCTGACACACCAATTTTAGGTCTTAAGAGTCTGCACTGAAGAACCGATCAGTTGAATTAAATGTGTTTTATTAGGGTGACATCTAAAATGTGCAGTGCAGGGCACTCCAGGACCAGGGTTGTTAACTGAGGGGTCTGCGGCCAGCTGTGCTTTGATTATTGCTTCCAGTACAGTATATAACAAAATAACATCTGTAGTTATATATAAACCATTGCATGTGAGCTCTTCTGTCTTAACTTGTATAAAAAGTCGCTGTCAAAAGTCGCATCTTATTTGCATAAAGCTAAACCTTTCTCATTTTTCTGGATACATTCACATCTAGTCACCAGTGGTCACTGTCACCCATGTCACTGAAACTCGCCCACACTCATTGAAAATGAATAACATCCATAACTGTCCATAATTACAGGGCCATGCAACATGTTTGAGTTCACAGGAGTATGAAGAAGATCTAAACACTGTCCGTCACTGAGGCTCAACAGCTTAAGCCGGGGCAATCACTCACATGCAATGCTGAGAGGCATATTCTGCATAAAACAGTTGACTATGCTCTATGACTATGTTATTTTTGCCTTTCTCCTCATGTGTTCAGTATGTGCCATATAAATCTGGGGAACACACACTGCATTCTTACATTCCAAGTTCCTAACTCTTTCAAACATATTCATGAGCGCAAAGCTTATAATTACGATATTTCCAACTCCACGGCAATGTTTTGACCGTTTGGTTTAAAAAAGTGGTTTTGTCACATAAATCAAATTTCCAAAGATGAAGGTTCCAAAACGTAGGTAATTTAATCAGAATAATCCACACGTGTAACAGCATGCAGGTGTAGTGTTTAATCCATTACAAAACATACAAAGAGTGCATGTCCGCCTATTAGCTATAGAATAGAAAATCCACTTTAGATCACAATCAGAAGTTATTACAAGCACCCCATGATGATTTAAAGTGAGTTTTGAGCAAAAACATTAATAATCACTTAACTTTTGAAGTGTAGTTTGTTGCTAATTGTACCTCAAATTATATTTTAAGATGTATATTTTTAAGATTTTTATATACTGATTTATTGTAATATATTCTTGTAAGCTTTATAGATAGCTTGTGTTTCTGGTGAAGAACCTAACTTTATTTATCTTAATGTAATGCTGTATATTGATCAGTGGACGATGTTAAAGCCATACACGAGATACATACATGAGGAAAAATGCATTGTTGGTCAGTGCCACCTAGCGTGCAGGTGGGAATTAGCAGAAGGCGATCAAACGTTTCGTGCTAGTTCGCATTGCTCTCAGTGTGAAATGACCTTTAGAGTCAGATTGTTTTGTCTCAGAAGAAAAGAATTTAAATACAACATCAAATATGTTGTCTTTTCAAATACATGTGATTAATATAAAGCTTGCCAAAAAAAGATCAGAACACAGCTAATTTTGTATGGCTGGCAAGAAAAATAAGGTTTTTGTAACTACATTTTGGTGTAGTCACAGCATGTACCAGCAAGAGCTAATGAGGTCATGCTAGCCAATCAAACCTTAACTCTCTTAGATGTAATACAGAACTGCATCAGATACTCTACTACAGACCTTACAAGAAGCAGTCAATCTCAACAGATCGCTGCTGCCACCTATTGGATATGGTTTACTCTCCTGTTCAAATAATACAAAAAGAAAGAAAAAAGAATCTTCTGTATGTCATATGTTAATAGCCATATCATATTACACTATCATGACATCATGGGTAAACTATTCCTTTATTTACTTTAACATTTACATATAATATTTTATCCTCAATCATTGTGGTACTCACTGTTTAATTCCATTAGTATCTATTTTTTATTACTAATTTGTGATATGTGATCTATACAATGACAATTTAGAAAATGTATAATATAATAATAAATAATTAAAACAACCTATAAATATTCACTATAAATCTTGACATCACCAGACTCCTTGCTGATCATGATTTTAAGCTTGATTACACTTCCTAGTGCCACCTAGTGCTCTGTGCATGTGTCAAGCACTAAGAATTGTAATTGAGTTTGGAAACATAGTTGTGCCTAGAGACTGCTTATGTCTACGATTTTGAAGATGTATATATTTATAAGATTTATAGTTAAAAATGTGCTATCACTGCTAGGTCACTTCATAAGACAAAGGCTAAATTACTGGAGTGGTATGAATTACTTTACTGATGCCTTGATGTGTTTTCAGAACTTTGTTGTGGTCACCATTTGTTCGCACTGCATGGGCCTACAGAGCACATAACTCCTAACTAAAAAAAAAACACTATGAAAAAATGTATGTGAATACATGTTTTGCAAACATTGTTTTAAATTTGTTTTCCCACAATGAATGTATGAATGCATAATGAAGGCTGATTACACACAGACAGGAATAAACGAGAAATTAATCTGGAGATTCAAAAAATATGACATCTAAGAATAATATAATTCAGAACATGATAGATAAACGAGAATTCCACCAAAGGTTTATAAACTCTAGTTGCAACAAAAGATGGTCTTTTCATTAGCATTGTTGCCTTTTCTCCAGCTCTGTATACAAAGATGAAAACAAATGCCTTTTACTTGCGTATTGCTCCTGTAGTCGACACCACCTACTAGTATTTTAGCTGTTTACTTGGAGAACACCAATGCAGGCCTATAAACTATAAAGCTATTAAAAGGATGGAGTTACTGCATAGCATAACTTAAGACACAAACCGTCTGTGTGCTTTAATTCTACATTTTTGCATGTATTAAAAAGCACTGCATTTGAGATGTACAACACAGTGGCAGGCCATTACTGAAATTCAAGATCAGATATAAGAGATATATACACACACTGAGTACAGAGGATGGGAAATAAGTTTGTAAGTATACAGCGTACTGCAGAGGGGCTGAAATACTGATGAGGTCTTAAAATCACTGTTGCCGCCACAGTGACGCTGCTCAACTGGAGGGCAGGGGGTTGTGGGTAGTCAGAGAGCATGTGGTGAGGAGAGCTTGAGTCACAGCATGCAAATCAGAGCCATGTGTGGCTGCCTGAGGGGCTTCACTCAGAACAGCTGCCACACACAAACAGACAGCTTCACATGAGGCGAAAAGGGAGAAATCTTTAAATATGATTGTCTATTTGTGCATATACATGAGAGAGAGAGAGACAGAGAGAGAAACTTTGACCTAAATATACACACACAAACTGCGTCTTCAAGTGTGTCAGTTCGGCTCTTTGTTGTGACACACTGGAAGTGAAGGAATGTGAGGAATCTTCAGGGAGTAAGGGAGTACACTCAGACACTCACCCACCCCACAGATCCATTCAACAACAGTAATACACACATCTGAGTTTTTCTGTCATGGTGGGGGACTTTCCATTCGCTATTGTTTATTTTACTGTGCTAATAATACTTTCTAGCCTCTACTCCTAAACCTAATCCTTATACAATGTTTTCTGAATATTTTTATTTTAAGACATTATTTTTAATACAAATTATTTTATTTATTTTTTATACGTATATTTCTTAATTTGGATAATTCCCCACAGTGCTACTATTTTCATGTTTTGCTGTTCTTGTGTTATCATTTGATAACACGCCTGACTCAGTTCTAAAGAGAACATTATATCTTAAATGTTTAACCCCAATGATAATCCATAATAAACAAAGTAGGTGACAAAAAAGTGAATGTAAACAGCTTAGAGGAAACTGGGTGTGTGTCAGTATATTGGATCTGTGCATTTGGTCCTAAAGTGACAGCAGCCTAATACAAATAATCAAACAACAAAAGAAAAAAAAATACTGCTTTTGACTAAATACCCTTTGTAGCTTTAATAAGAATACATTTATATTGAATTCAAACAGTGAAGACTATGTAGTGTTTTATTTTTACATTTGATTATTTGATTTCAGTAGCATTTCTTACTACAGTATATGTTAAATGAATCTATTGTGCTTGAAAAAAGTTGTATTTGTATCTTTCTTATCGTTATCAAGAAATAAAATTTTAGTTTATATCGCCCACCCCTTAAAATGTGGTATCATGTCCAAAAACATGGTCAGGCAGTGGCAGCATTGACAGATAAAAATAACTAGCAAAGCTGTACCAGGCAACAGGCACTAATAAAATATCTACACAGGGATAATTGTATCAACACAGCAAACTGGAAAAGAGGGAGGTGGAAAAGAGGGCAGGGGTGGGGGAGTGGTGGGACGGGTGGAGGGTTGATGTGGGTTGGTGGAGAGGAAGAAAAACAGGTCCCACAGAGCTACCGTACAGGCGCCAGTTAAGACAGCCAGCACAGAGTGAGGAGAGGAGAGGAAAGACAGAGCGAGTGAGGGGGCAAGAAACTCTCAACAGATGCGTGAAGCCCTCGTCAGCATTCCTGCTAGGTAACGCAAGGTCAGGAGCCGCAGGAAGACAATATGAGGACTATTTAGGCTCCCTCTGCGCCAGATGTGTTTTAATAAGACGGCTGCCCTCCCAGCTAATAAGGTCAGCCTCTGGCTCCAGCGAGACGAGCAAACAAGTCGACTCTTGGCAGGAATTCAGCTCAGGCTTGGCACGGGCTCCGGCTCGGCTTCCTGCACTCTGAATGAGGCAGAGAGAGCTTCAGTCATCTTTTTACACCAGCAGCTTTTTATTAGACACTTCCTTTTTACACACAGAAAGAAAAAAAAACTTGAGAAAGAAGGGGGAAATAAAAAGAAGAAAAACAGAGAGGATGGCATAAATTCACTGGATCAATGGGCCTAAATCTCTGTGCATGGACTTCAGTGTTGAACATTAAATAAATAAATAAATAAAAGCCCTCAGGAGACAATTGACCAATCAGCCACAGAGAGAATAACACAAGCAGAAGAACCACTGAAGGTCTGGCACACTTCAAGAGCCCAGTGTTGTTTAACTATTTGAGAGTTTTGCTCCATCATGTAATAATCATGCCTGGACAAATCATTATGTTACCAAATTATAGGTGGCTGGTATTATTTTGTTTTCTCGTGAGGTTTATCACAGTGGAGAGACACACACACACACACACACACACGTTTCTGTCATTCACAGACACCCTAACACATCCTGTCTTGACAGCTGACCCATTCATAATAAAAGACAATTCATTTCCTCACTCTCTCTTTTTCGCTCTGTAGAACCTTCAAAACATTGCTTTGTTTGATTGATTTCTCCGACATGTTAACTTCTGGCTCAACAATAGGCAACACTATATATATATACGTCTGATGGCAGACAGGCGGCAGGACGGAAAGGGTGGTAAGATTGTTTGGGAAACCTAATTGGAAAGAGTCATAATTTTTGCTGTTCTGTTTGGTGTCGCAACAATAGAGAAGAGCACAAATATGGAGAAGCCTCCAGTAAACTGCACAGGGCAATAAGCAAGCAGAAAGGTACCTATAGTACGTATCTACTGTTTGACATTGAATCACATTCATCAAATTCTGTCCTGACAGTGTTTAAGAATAATAATTCATATATATATATCTAATATATATATTAGATATATATATATCTTAGTATGTATGTAATACATAACCGTTACAGGTAAAAATCAGTGCCTAGAAAGGCATTACAAACTGCGTCATTTTGGTGATTTAGGGTGGCTAGATCTGATTGTTTGTTTACATTATTTACATTACTCAAGTCAGCCGAGATATATAACTTTACTGCTTTGCAGAATAATAATAAAAATAAAAAAAAAACTAAGACTTGATGCACATTATCCAAGATGCACTTCTCAGCGACACCATGTGTCTGGTAACGACACCCCTGAGACACAGGAAACACAAGAGGTGGAGGAAATGCCTGCAATGAATAAGAAAAAAAGCAACCAATGCATTTGACTGTTCTTAACCAGAGACAATGATAAAAGTGTACTCCTTTAAATTAACGAAAATACAAAAAGGGTGTTAAATATAGCATGTACAGTCTCCATTCTGACAATTTGCTGGGATGATTAGTTGCAATATTAACAGTAAATTCTTGTTTGATGCTTGTGTGATCAAAGCCAGAATATTACCAGTGCATGTCTGGTAATATTACAAGGTCAGGGCGCACAGATGTTCTGATGGAGATTACACAATTACTCTTGTGGTGTTCACAGTAACACCTATGACTCAGAAGTTTAAAAAAAGTCAAAATTAACAGACACTGAAACAAAAGTGTTTCTCCTCGTATTCCAGATAAAGAAAAAGGCACAGCATTTAAATATAATTTCTAAATGTAATGATTGACATGTTTACGGGTATTTTAGTGCTGATATACAAATGGTATCCTTACAATAAAAAGATGGTCAGTCTTTGCTTGTGTGAACAGCAAATGTGGTACAATTACCAGAAAAGGCTATTTCTAGCACTTTACCAGGTTTAATGTGTGAAAGCAAATTATGACAAACTTTATTATAGCATACAACAATGCCACTTATGTCTTGATGGCTGATATGACTTGTGTTCCATGCCTGCTAGTTTACAAAATGTACTAAGAAACCAAAACACCCTTGTGTCACCCAGATACATATATTCCACAGGATCAAAAGTAATACATTGTTTTTCAGTAAATATGTGGATGCAAAAAAAAAGAAAAGTTTTTGTATGTGTGAAAGGAGCCCTGATGCACCAGTCCTGATGAGACTAGAACTGGACATAACACCCCTAATTTATAATTGACATCTTTTAAAGCACATCATATTTTTCACAATATCATGATAAATTCCACGAGCACCAGAGACTCTGAACAAATAACATGCATTATTTTAACACACATAGCATGTTGAGGTCACACAAGATAATTCTGTTGAGGTAATCCTTATATCGTGGTTGAGGGAACAACTAAGAAGGATAATAAAATAAATCATTATACTATCCTATATTATACTATTGTAGTACAGTATATTGCATGCAAATGTATAGACAGGATTCAAATGGAGTTTGTTATCATTAAATGTTGAATAAATATGCAAGAACATTAAATAACACAGGCCTACATGAAAACAATTATATATATCCCATCTCTCTTTTTAAATCCACTGACTGATTTTTTTTAAATATTTGTAAACTATTATTATTATTAACAACAAAGTTCTGACTTTTTAACTGTATTTTAGTGAGTGACGATAAATGAACATCTGTTTTCATTACAAATGTAGGTGTCAGGGAATATAACCCAACTGAGAACGATGATTGGTGAACCAAACAGGTAGTTTATTGAGCAGGAGTGGCATCTGGCAATGAAAGTAAGTAGCTGAGAAATAAAGCAGAAAACTGGATGATGATGATGGCAATAGAATAACATGACAGTTTTCAGGTTTACCAAGATACAGAGGGAATGGCATGGAGAATGTGAAAGGACCATGTGAAGCACACCTCTCAGAGGAGCACAAGTAAGTAGGAAGCTAATACCGGCAGGTTTCTTAATAACTGTAGCTAAATATTTGTTGCGGGGATTACTGGTGGAACACTAGGAGATCACATGAGTTTCACAGGGGGTCGCTAGAGATAATCACTGGGGATTCACAATAGAGTTCACAGAAGAAACACAAGGAAATCGATGGAGGATCTTCCACAGTATCACAGGTGAGAGTCTGTATCCTTGATCAAGGCCAGACGAGAAATGAAGGTGAGGTGTGTCCTTATATAGGAGTGCTGACTGAAATCATGTGGCGGTGATTAGTAGTATGGTGAGGTGGCTGCATGTGTGTGTTGGAGAGAGTGAGTGTGTCAGGGAACAACCAGACACTGGGAATGTGACAGTAGGCCTGTAGATAGTCTTTTGTATACCCATGGCAGCATTAGAATGAAGTTTGAATATTTTGTTATTATTAATAGGCTGTATGTTAAAAGTATATTTAAGCTACAAGAAACAAACATTTATTCATCTCATCCCAAAGTCTTTTAAATCCATTAACTGATATGTATCACTGATATGTATCTTTGTTTAATATTTGTATTTATTCCCTGCTTCATCTCATGTATCTCTCTTAATAATCTGTACATAATTAATACAGAGCATTAATTAGTTAAATTTATGGGAAACTAAGCAAACCCTAATTCTTAACCTAATAATAATAATAATAATAAAATAAGATTGTCATTTTTAAATTTAAATAAAATGTTAATTTACTAAATAATATCCATTTCTGATCATCTCATGGTCACACACGGTGATATGGTCACACACGGTTTTTTAACATATTAAACTTGTAGCCATGAGAAAATTATATTGTTCTTGCAACGAAAGAAGTTGTGATTATGTTGTGCTTTCACCGTACATCCATGATCAGAAGTACTGTTGTATCAATGATGTTATTTGCAGAAATATATTTAATTCTGTGAAAATGTGATGTGCAGCCAAATGGTTCTGGTTCATGTTTGAACCAATAAAGTAGATGACAAATTACTATAAAAATGTAAACACACTCCGGTTCAGACATGGACTTTCATCCACTCAGCGATGTTGTGCTGTTTTCCAGTCTCATGCATCAGCCAGCGCAGCAACTGGATTAGCTCTCATGAATAATTTGGACAATCTAATAAAGTTTTAGCACACTCCATGGCTTTTAGAACAAATCGTAATTCAGATTTTACAATACCATGTCACATTTATGATATGTTAACAAAATATAACCACTTTTCTCTCACTGTTCAAAATAATGTGTGGTTTTATCGTTTTTAGTAATATGTAATACATACATACGTCATCACTGTCACACTCTCACGGGGAGCAAGGGAACGAGGAGACGCGGGAGTTGCTCAACTAATAGACTTTAATGGTATAAAATAAATCAGGATACAGCTCAGGAACGCAGGAGGACATGAAGACATATAACACCGGACACTCGAGACTTCAAAACACAGGGCTTAATTAACAAGGGAGGAAATGAGGGAATTAATCAACATAACGAGGAAACAAGGGAAACACAGGTGGAATCAAATGAACATAATGAGGACAGGAACAGGAAGACCAAAAATGGGCATATGAGGGAGGTAAACACAAGACACAGGAACACACGACTGACAATTACTCTAAGGGGGTGGGTGCTCTGGAGGCCTCTAGGGACAGGGTTACTGGACGGAAGGCCTCCAGGGCGGTGCCCATTCCAGGACCCACTGCGGAGCAGGGAGCTCGGGAAGCCATGGCGGAGCTGGGAGCTCAGGGGGCCATGGCGGAGCAGGTGACTCGGGAGGCCATGGCGGAGCAGGGAGCTCGGGGAGCCATGGCGGAGCAGGGGACTCAAGAGGCCATGGCGGAGCAAGGGGCTCGGGGGCCATGGAGGGCAGATGACTCGGGCGCCATGGCGGAGCAATGAGCTCGGGGTAGCCATGGTCGGACAATCGATCTTGGGTGCGCCACGGAGGAGGCAGGTAGGCCAGGAAGCCTAGCGTGCATGCAGTTTCGGGGCATGGCAGAGCAATCACAGGCCGCGGCCCCAGCCCCCACCCTGGCCTCTACGGCTGGAGCACTACTACCCCCCCTCCCAAAAAAAATACTTGGAGAGGATAACGGGCTCCAAGGCCCTCTTGGGGCCAAAACTGGGGATCAGGAGCCCTCCCTGGGCTAGATTCGGGGACTGGAGCCCTCACTGGGCTGAACTCGGGGGCAGGAGCCCTCACTGGGCTGAACTCGGGGGCTGGAACATTCTCTGGGCGAAACTTGGGGAATGGAGCCCTCCGTGGGCTATACTCGGGAACAGGAGCCCTCACTGGAGTGAGCTCTGGGGCTGGAGCCGACGCTGGTGCGAGCTCTGGGGCTGGAGCCCACAGTCTCTTCCTCCGCAATCTCCTCCTTTGGGCTGAGGAGAGGGAGAGGCCGGCTTGACAGCGGAGAGGCTGGCGAACTTGAGTGCTGAATGGCCGGCGGGCTTGAGAATGCCCACTTAGTCCCGTGGTGTCTGGGAGGTCCACTGGTTGATGGTAATTGGCCCCATGCCAGAACAGTGAGTTGATGGTGGCGTCATCTAAAGCCGTCGCCGCGGTGAGCCTGCAGAACTCCCTGGCATACTTGAAGAAGGGGAGATCTCTACGGGCTAGGGAAATGAAGTGAGCGGGAACATATTTCCATGGCCGCGGGAGAAACAAACAGGGAAAACAAAAGACTTCTTTAAAACGAAAACAAAATGGGGAGAAGGGGCGCTGCTTACTTTTTTTGGGTCCAGTGTTCTGTCACGCTCTCACGGGGAGCACGGGAACGAGGAAACGAAGAGACGCGGGAGTTGCTAAAAACCAATAGACTTTAATGATATAAAATAAAACAGGATACAACTCAGGAACACACGAGGACATGAAGACATATGACATCAGATGCTCGAGACTTCAAAACACAGGTTTAAAGGCAAGAAGACCAAAAATGGGCATATGAGGGAGGGAGACACAGGAACACAAGATTGACAATCACCTCGAGAAAAAAAAAAGGTTAGTATTTTACAACCATTTAAACAAGATACATGATTTGGTATTTACTAATAAGCAATCTGTGCCAGAGTTTTTTGTATGGAACATGAACCTGACCTAGTGAATGAGCTCTAGCTATGATGCATGTCCATGTCCTTTTTTTGTTTTTGTTTTTTTTGGTTGGGGGATCTACTCCTACACATGTCCTGATGTGGACTCACTAAGGGCTGGGGGGCTATTTCCCCTGGGAGGAAACCAGTCTATGTGCCCCCTCGACAGCTCTGAGACACTCATAAATCAGACCATACTGCTTTCCCTTTGTAACTTTCCTAGAGCTACAAACACATCACTTCTGATAAACGGTGAGCAGCATACTAGTGTAAATAAAAAAACGGACATTTTCAAATGGTTGAATGCTTTATAAGCATAATGTTCATACTGGTTTGTATAGGTAATCTGACTGTCATAAAATGCAGTGTACTGTTGATATTGTTGCATATGTGTCAGTTGGAAGAAAAAAAACTTTTAAAAGACTTCATTACAAATGTAGGCCTATAAATAGGCTACTTCGAGCATTTGAATGAAGTTTGTATGATTTGCTATAATTAATTGGCTATATGTTAAAAGAATATTTAAGCTACAATAAACATTTATTCATTTCATCCCAAAGTCTTTTACATCCATTTATTGATCTTATTTTTGTTTAATATTTGTATATATTTATTTCATTTCCTGCTTCATCTCATGTATCTCTTTACCCAATTAACATCCTGAATTATCCAATAAGCCTAATTACAATACCATACTGTAAATGCACCAACAGTCATGGCAGTAAAGTTTTGATCCTATATGACTATTTCTGTAGGCACACTTACAGGAGTTTTACGGGAAGTTCACTTTATGGGAATTTAACATATTAGTCTATAATATTTAATTTTATTTCTGCCTATATTAATAAGTATAATTATAAACGTGTAGTGGTGTTTTGCTGAGGAATGAATCTATTTTTAGTTTTGATCACGTCTATTGTTTTATTTGTAAATAAAAACAGATACTGGTGTAGCCTAAACTTACAGAAATACAGTTAAATAAAATTAAAAAGAGTTATTAAAAGTGCATTGAGCTGAAAAGACACACACTTTCCGACATACAGTTCTCTGTATGTGCACTTTGAGAATGGAAAAAACATGCAAACTTTACATTCACGGTGCGCACATAAAGAGTCAAATTAACATAGAAATATGTCCAAATGCTGAGCATTGGCGAATATTTCCGTTAACATGCTAATGTTATCTTAAATTAACATACACAGAAGTAAAAAAATGTATTAAAAAATTCCACACAATAGGTCTTAAAGTGACAGCAGCCTAATATACCTGCCTAATATTCCTCAATCTTATGCCATCCCAGATGTAAATGACTATTTCTTCAGACGAACACAAAGAAAGGTTTTTTTCTTTTTTTGATAAAAATCAATCACTCAGCCCTCATCACACTCCTAGGTTTCCCCTGCAGAAAGAAGAGGAACTGTCTAATTAAGGCAATTTATAAACAAATGTTATTCAATTTCTGTAATGTTCTGTATTTCTGGATGAAACAAAATATTAATTGGGAAATAATGTAGGCTGGGACTTCATTATTTAACATGAGGATTTAATTGGGTCGTATGAGCTATGGTATTATTAATGCAATTTATTACCTTTTTCCAACTTCAAATTATGTCCCCAAAGGAAAACTTTGACAACATCTGTTTTAACTCAAAATTAACTTTGCTTTTCCGATGAGCATCAGCGGAACACACATTCATAGATCGGAATACTGAACGGAGCGTCAAACTGCGCAGAAGAGTGAAACATGCGCGCTGAACACGGCCGGGCGGGGCGCAACGCTGCACGCCATATATTATTATTATTATTATATGTAGCCTATATTTTCGGTGCATCCCTACTTACATTCCCTCCTTGTTTACAAATCCGAACTAAGTCCATACATCCGATTTAAATGCGGACGGGGTTTTCCTGATAACATTCCGCGATCCCGCCCTCTTTATTTTACTAACTTACTGCATGTTGAAGGTGACCTCACCAGAAAAAAACTCAACACCACCATCTAGTGGATTGTAAAGAAATTGATTTTATTATTCTACCAAATAGTATAATAAAAGATAGATACTTGGCATCTGTGTATCGATACAGTATTGCCGCGGAAAATATCGCGATTTTATGCTGTATCGATTTTTTCTCCCACCCCTAATAGACAGCAATGATATTACCATGATCAACACACAGAAACGGAGCAAGGACATCGATAAAATATTCCATGTGACATCAAGGGCTCAACTGTAATTTTACGAAGGTACGAGAATACTTTTTGTGTGCAAAGAAAACAATAATAACATAATTTATTCAACAATTATTCTCCCTGAGTTACTGTCTTCCGCCATTTTGGAGAGTGTCTACTGATCGTAAGCAACGCTGATTACGTTCAGCGAAAGCGCGCGCATGCTGAACGTAAACAACGCTCATTACGTTAATTACGTTCTGGGGTACTCTCCTAAATGGCGGAAGCTCAAATTTAGCCTGTGCGCATTCCGACTCAATTCGACAGCACGGGTCACACACACACACACACACATATATATATATATATATATAGATAACCGCACTATATACATATCAATCTCTATATAATGCACACACTGTATAAAGACCTCATTGTTCTCGCATGTCACGCACGCACATTTGAGCATCTTTTCTTTTTAATGGTGGTGGACTGTTAAAAGTGCATACCGCCACCTACTGCATGTCACCGGCATGACAGCTGATGAATCACTGGTGGATCAGGCTTAGTAGAGCTGATAAAGATCAGTTAAAAAAACCTACTTTATCTGCCCCGATCCCAATCATTGAGATCAGCTCAGGACATCCCTAGAAAAAATTGATTTACAATAATCCAGAGCCAGATTTAGAGACCAGAATATCATAGAGGGGGGGATCTTTGGCTTGGACCCACAAGCAACTATACAACATTGTAAGCAAGCACATAACTACAACGACCTCTTACAACTCCCTAGCAACATGGTGGCAGGTTTTGCTCAGGACAGCACAGCTCACATATTTTACAGATTTACTTTGTTTATATTCTGCAACAACACAGCTTTAACCCCTTTGGTGCTCTTCGGTCACTTTTGACCGTAAAGACCACAAGTGTGACTCCCAAATAATGAGCACCAGAGGGTTAATTATGTAGGATAAAAAGTAGATAAAGTTTTAATTTTGATAGTAAATGCATTGTGAGATCAGGGTAAACCAGATCTTTCCCTGTATGTATAATGACTTTAAATGAGCTGCAGAGGTTTCTGGTTGGGTAAGAAGAAAGAAACTACCATATGGTTCCATTCAGAAGTTTCCCATTTGGGCAGACACCTTTAGCATCTTCACAAACTGAACACTCACCTAAATAAAGTAGATGAGGTATGTGTATCACAGCGGAAGTGATTGTTTGTGCAAAATGTGCTTGCGGCAAAGAGTGGAAACGCACTGAGATGAATAAAGCAAAAAAGGAAATCAATGGGTGGGAATGTGTTTGTGTCAATTTTGAGGGAGATACACATGTGTTGCAGTATTTGTGAAAAAATGTGTGTGCAGGTCTGAGATATGTGTGGCTTTGTGTGTGTGTGAGGTTGGAAGGGGGTAAGTGGTGTGGTTAGACACCCGGAGTCACTGAACATTCTTCTGGCATGTGTTCAGCTTCCAGCCCCCTCTTCCTCCTCTTGTGTGTGCGAGGCTCTGTCCTGGCAGCCGGCCCGGCTATGAAGTGAACTTAAACAAACTTCTGTTGCAGCCATCTGCTGGAGCTGGGGAATAAATCAAACAGCTTCACGGCCGCCAGCGATCGGGTTACCATGAGCAACAGCACCCGCGCGCCTGCCTGGAGCCACAGCGAGCCTCTGCCGGCCAACATGTGGCCACTCTAATCCCTCCCAGAGAGAAGAGAGAGAGAGACAGAAAGAGTGTTGGAATGTAATGTTTTGATACTCCTTAAAAGTTTTTTTGTATCATGCATTGTTTTTCCATTTGCGCACTTATTATTAATAACTAATAACATTATTGTTCCAAACCTCAAGGATGAATACAGATTATATGTTACATAAAAAATAATAAATAAAAAAAGAAGAACAAAAAAAAAGAAGTCGCATGGTACTACCACACACAAACTCCCATACAGAACTTGCCTTAATTCACAAACCTCATCCACCCTCACCCCTGAACTTTTATCAATGCAAAAACACACAACGGTACACATTCAGTTATGGTTAATGCATTTCTTTGCACAGAAATCCATAGCTTAACACTACGTCTCACCATTACTGCAACATCTTTAGAATACATTACAAGCAGTTCCCATAGCTGAATGGAGACAGGGAAGCAGATCATAGAAAGGTGGCTAAGTTACATTTTAGGGCTGGTCAATAATTCAATATCAATATGTATCGTGATATAATTTTTTTCAATAACGGTGATATGATTTTTAAACACATTTCCGATATTTCGATATACATTAAGTGTTTCCCATACATTGATTTATTTGTGGTGTTTGACTTCGTTGAATAAACATGAGCACTGCATGTTTCAAAATCAAAACACGTTGCGGTTGTTTTATATGAATGTATCTCTGAAGGGAAAGGATTGTCTTCAGAAAAGTTTATATGGCATTTACATTTTATCTGATAACGAAGCGTTCAAGCGGAGCAGATTTGATTACAGCCATTACCGGGGAAACCGCTGTTTCTAGGCTCTCAAAGCGACAATTAGTTTGCATTTTCAATAATAAGCCCATCTCCAGCAACATTTTTTTTTCTTTCCTGCAGCAACTCAGAGCACCTTTCATACTCTTTATACTGGCTAAATGACATTTGTTTCAATCCAAGAATCCAAGAATAATCACCTACACTACCAGTCAAAAGTTTTTGAAAAGTAACATTTTTTATGTTTTTTTTTTAAGAATTAACTTTTGCTCACCAAGGCTGCATTTAATTTGATCCCAGTACGAAGCATTATTGCAATTTAAAATAACTGCTTTCTATTTGAATATATTTTAAAATGTAATTTATTCCTGTGTGGTAAAGCTGAATTTTCAGCAGTCATCATTCCAGTCTTCAGTGTGACATGATCCAGAAATCATTTTAATATGCCGATTTGCGGATTATCAATATTTAAAACAGCTTTTTTTTCAGGATTCTTTGATGAATAGAAAGATCCAAAGATCAGCATTTACTTGAAATAAAAAGCTTTTGTAACATTATAACATTCTGGGTTTTTTTGGAGAATTATAGAAATTATTACTTTTATTAGCAAGGATGCTTTAAATTGATCAAAGGTGATGATAAAGACATTTATAATGTTACAAAAGATTTCTTTTTCAAATAAATGCTGTTCTTCTGAACTTTCTATTCATCAAAGAACCTTAAACATTCTACTCAGCTGTTTTCAATATTCATAATAAATGTTTATTGAGCAGCAAATCAGAATATTAGAATGATTTCTGATGGACCACGTGACTGGAGTAATGATGCTAAAAATATAGCTTTGAAATCAGGAATAAATTACATTTTTAAATATTTTAAATAGTAAACATATTTCAAAATGTTACTGTTTTTGCTGTATTTTGGATCAAATAAATGCAGGCTTGGCGAGCAGAAGAGAATTCTTTAAAAAACATAAAAAATCTTACTGTTCAAAAACGTTTGACTGGTAGTGTATGTTAGCTTATAGTTTGAAGTTAAAGATATTAATATTAATTAGGTGAGTCTGAGACGATTATTTGACAGTGAATTCACATTTCTTGTTTGTATGAAGGCTAAATACAAATAAAAGGTGAACATTAATTTATTTGTGCTGCTTTTTTTTCTTCTAAAATATATGGTTTTATATGAGGTGTCATAGACTTGGCAAATTCATTTTTCATATGTTTGTATGCACAGACATCTGTTGTGGGCATTCTTGGCAGTTTTTATGAGGCTTTTATAATAGTGTTCATATCGATATCGGAATTATATCGTATCGACCGAAATTAAGAAATATATTGTGATATAAATTTTGGCCATATAGTCCTGCCCTACTACATTTACACAGTCATTTGGATTGACAACTGTATTTGGGATTGACAACTGTTTTTCATGACAGGCTTGACAGGTTCTCAAACTGTCCACACAGCATCTTACATAAAGTATTTGAGTATTCGCTGTCAATCCCCTTTCTTGTTCTCACACTAGCCATGAATATCACCTGTAACTACAGTAAAGTGACATTGACTAAAGAAAATATCAAAGATGGTCATGGGAAAGTTAATGGAACACTGTAAATGGAACACTCGACAGCTGAGATGACACAAATCCAATCATGGCACGAGTTCATCCATCATATTTTATTTATCTTACAGAGGATTTATACCTGATTGGAGAGAGTCCTACGTTTGAGTCGTATTAAGACCACAAAATTGACAGAAGCTTCTCTAGTGCAGTGTTTCCCAACTGGGGTGCCGTGTAAAAAATAATTTTTTAAATTGCTAAAATTTTCAAAAAAGCAGCTATTATATAATATCCATTTCTGATGTCGCCAATAATTAGAAATGCACGAAAATTAGTTCACCGCTCAGGATTCACTTTCACGTGGTGTGACGCTCTGCGTATTATCCGGCTCTATGCGTGTGTGTGCTCCGCTCAGTCGCTCACGGCCCATGTGACTGCTCCACTCATATACCGTTCATGCTCCACTCAGAAAACAAAACAAACAGCAAAGTCCACCAAAATCGAGCTGACAGGAAACATCGATGTAGTACAGTATTGTTTCTGTTTGCAATAGCCCTACTGTGTTGTAACAAGGTGTGGTATTTGGGCAACTCTGGTAACGCTGCCCTCTCATTCATTGATCTGCTAACCGTTATGCTCATGTGTCCTGATAATAATAGCTTTCTAGGATTAAACATTATTTGGATAATTGGTAAAAATCTCCTAACCCCTACTTTGGGTGTTTTAGACAACCTGAAAAACTATAAAGCAATTTATTTCATTTGTTGGCCTATCATTGTTTTTTATTTGTGCAATCATTAGTAATTTCTTTATTTGTTCTTATTGTATTATTAACTGCTTAGCCCCTTGTAATGTTTATTCAATTCAAAGTTTTAAATCAAGCTATCTTGTGCTACTGCAACAAATTACCCAACTGTAAAATCAAAAATACACTGAGTGAGCAAAACTTTGTTTAATTACAATTTTATAACTAGCTATCTCACAATGTTTACATATGAATAAAAGCCTACATTAAAATCTGTTATATAAATTGGTCTTTTCATTAGAAATTAGCCTACTGATTGCCACCATTGATGGACAATTTTTTTTTAATAATATTAAAAATGTATGTATGACAGTATATTCTGCATTTCTTCCCTGCTGTACCGAATATCTATACTTTTCAAATTATCATATCGAATTTAGAAATTCAAATATTGTGACAAAATTTATTTTGTAGGGTGCCACACATTTGTTAAAATTTCCAAAGGGTGAAAAAAAGGTTGGAAACACTGCCTAGTGGACAAGAAGTGCCTGGATACAAAAAAACTTCATATGACACACAGGTCATATCTCCTGAAATTACAGAGAGTATATCACCAAAACCACACCTGCAAAAAAACCTGCAACACACACTAGACACTTGTGTGCAAACACTAGCATAGAATGGTTCTCTCGCACCATATTAGAGTCAATTAAGAGTCAAATTAACATCGAAATATGAAAAAATGCAGAGTTTTGGTGAGTATTTCCATAAACATGTTTAGTTGTCTTAAACATAACAGTCAGAAGTACATTTAAAAAAAGAAAAGAAAAAGTTGGATATCAATATATTTGTTTTCTGGTCATTCGTTCTTTCCGTACAGCATCGCTAATAACCTGACTAATCTAACCCACTCTTACGCCATCCCAATGTGTATGACTAATTGATAGCAACACCTAGTACCACGACGTCGGGGTTTTCAGCCCTCAGGAGCGGGCCGTGGAGGGGGGGTTACTGTAACAGATCGGCCAGGCTCCATCACCACCCAATCACAATGATCCCTCTCACCTGAGTTCTGAGCACCTGCACCTGTCACCAATCAAGCACCTCATTAC
This sequence comes from Sinocyclocheilus anophthalmus, assembly GCA_018155175.1. Lineage (NCBI taxonomy): Eukaryota > Metazoa > Chordata > Actinopteri > Cypriniformes > Cyprinidae > Sinocyclocheilus > Sinocyclocheilus anophthalmus. Next base: position 253,916 of record JADLZN010005354.1, read on the forward strand.
CAGCCTGCATAAAAGCACACACCTCAGACACCCTCACTGTCCGGTCTCGTATACACGTAGAGGACTCAATGACTTTGCGACTACTTCTGTTTGAATACTTCCTGCATTACTTACCGCATGTGTTCCTCCTAGTGTCTCCAAGTGTTTCCTGTATCTCCTAGTTCCCGGATCGCTGAGTTGTGTGCTCCTCCTGCCTGCATTCCAGCTCCTGTACAGCCAAAGGCCCGGATTACCCCGATCACCATATCCTTCTAACCATTCCCTCACCATCACATCCTCAGAACCCTACCCCAGTACTCTCTGTGACCCAATAAACCTATTTGATTTATACTAACCTGTTGCGTCAGACCTCTTCCATTACAGAAGACCGGACCAACACCGACGGCACAGATGAGTAACCCCGACCCATTCCAGGAGCTCGTAGACTCACTACGACGAGTGCTACGCAATCCACCGGCATCGCCGCCATCACCACCATCACCTCTTCCATCCCAACCAGCACTTCTTCGCCTAACATCAGTGCCAGTCCCATGGCCCGACCGGCGCCCTACTCTGGTTCGGCGGAGGATTGCAACGGATTTCTCCTCCAGTGTAACCTCACTTTTGAAATGCAACCGCACTCATATCCCACTGACACGTCTAAAATTGCCTTTATTATTTTCCTGCTAACAGGACCTGCATTGCGATGGGCGGAAACTATTTGGACTCAGGCCAGCCCCATTATTCACAATCTGCGGAACTTCCTGGTGCATTTTCGCGAGGTGTTTGGAAGGACAGACGAAGATAACACTGTGGGAGAGCATCTCTACCATTTACGACAGGGTACCATGTCAATTGCCGAATACTCGCTGAAGTTCAGAACTCTCGCAGCAGCAAGTGGATGGAATGAGAGATCGCTGCTGACTACTTACAGAGAGGGGCTGGAGCCCCAGCTTCGGTTACAGCTCGCTGCATATGATGATTCATTTGGATTGGAAAAATTAATTCAATTGTCCGTCCGTTGTTCAAACCGCATGCAGTCCTGTTTAGCAGCTACACCAGTCCCCGCCACAACCTCCTACCTCCGCCGACCAGAGCCCGGTTACCCTCCAGAACCAGCACCAGAACCCATGATCGTGGAGAAGCAACGATTATCTTCCGTTGAGCGGCAGAGAAGGCTTACCCGGGGTCTCTGTTTGTACTGTGGAGCTCAGGGGCATCTGATCTTGTCATGCCCCCTTCGCCCCCCACGTCCTGTGGTGAGTGTGATTCAGCCTGATATCGTTAAGATGGAACCACTCACTACCTGTGTAATGCTTACTGCCTCTGATGTTTCTATTTCAGTATCGGCCCTTATCGACTCCGGGTCAGCAGGAAACTTCATCTCCAGAAACCTCTGCCGCCAGCTCAAGTTACAAGCTACCGCCACTGAAACTGTCTACCAGGTCCAGTCGATAACTGGGAAACCACTATGTCGCCGACATGTACAATCTCGGGTGGGCCCCATCACTCTTCGGCTGGGTCAACTTCATACGGAAGACATTCATCTTCTGGTTCTGGAAGGGTCTACGGCGGACATCATCTTAGGGCACCCGTGGTTGGTAAAGCACAATCCCATTCTGTCCTGGAAGACGGGAGAAGTGTTGAAGTGGGGCAAGGATTGCTTCCCAGTCTGCTTCCCCGTGACTCCATCACCAGCCAAAAAACTCGCGGAGGTCCTTCCCGTGAATTCAACCTCCGTTGAAAGTCCCCTAGAGAAGCAATCCATAGATATTCCAGCCTGCTATGCCCCCTTCCACGACGTGTTTTGCCCAAAACAAGCCTCCCGCTTACCACCACACCGACCATGGGACTGTGCCATAGACCTCATTCCGGGTGAGCCAGTGCCTCGGGGGAAAAGTCTATTCTCTGTCGCTTCCCAAACAGAAGGCCATGGAGGACTACATCAAGGAGGCGCTGGGTCAAGGTTATATCCGTCCATCTAACTCCCCTGCTGCATCAAGCTTTTTCTTTGTGGCCAAGAAGGACGGAGGCTTGAGGCCCTGTATAGATTACCGAGCACTCAACAACATAACCATCAAGTTCCGATATCCTCTTCCCCTCGTCCCTAATGCCCTCGAGCATCTCCGGGGGGCTACCCTCTTTACTAAGTTGGACCTCCGCAGTGCCTACAACCTCATCCGGATACATGAGGGTGATGAATGGAAGACTGCCTTTGTGACACCTACTGGCCACTATGAATATCTGGTCATGCCCTATGGACTTGCCAACGCCCCCTCCGTGTTCCAGGACTTCATGCATGAGGTGCTCCGGGAGTTTCTCCATCGATTCGTAATTGTCTACATAGATGACATCCTCATCTACTCCCGGAGCCCGGCCGAACATCGCCAGCATGTTGCGGAGGTCCTCCAACGCCTGAGAGAACACCACCTATTCTTCAAGGCTGAAAAGTGCACCTTCCACCAACCCACGGTACAATTCCTGGGATATAACATTGATCGTACCGGGATCCAGATGGACGAGGGCAATGTGGAAGCCATAACCTCCTGGCCAGAACCCACTACTATCAAAGAGCTCCAATGATTCCTTGGATTTGCCAACTTCTACCGTCGCTTCATCCTCGACTACAGCCTGATCACCAGCCCCCTCACTAACCTACTCCGAGGGAAACCCAAGTCTCTGTCCTGGACACCCGCGGCCCTAAAAGCTTTCTCCGCCCTCAAGAGAGCCTTCACTAGCGCCCCACTCCTAGTCCATCCAGATCCCGACCTCCCATTCGTCGTGGAAGTCGACGCCTCCACTCCTGGAGTGGGGGCGGTGTTATCCCAGCAGCAGGGGAACCCAGCCCGACTACACCCATGTGCCTTTTCGAGGAAGTTCAGCCCGGCGGAAGTTAATTATGACATCGGCAACAGGGAACTACTGGCCATCAAGCTGGCCTTAGAAGAGTGGAGACATTGGCTAGAAGGGGCAGTCCATCCATTCACTGTACTGACCGATCATAAAAACCTCCAGTATCTTCGTGAGGCGAAACGTCTAAATCCCCGCCAAGCACGATGGGCGTTATTCTTTACCAGGTTCCACTTTACCATTACTTATTGCCCTGGTCCCAGAAATGTCAAGGCAGACGCCTTGTCATGTGGAAGGCCCAGAAGAACCGGAAAATATCATTCCGCCTAAGATGATCGTCAGTCCCATTGAATGGAATTCCCCTTCAGTGGCCTCCAACACGGCTCCGAACAATCCGCCGGGCTGTCCTCCAGGATGCCAGTACGTACCACGGACACAGCGCACCCCACTGATTCACTCTGCTCACTCCTCCCGAGGCACTGGCCATCCAGGGGCCAACAACACCCTCTCGCTGCTACGAGATCGCTTCTGGTGGCCCAATATGGCAAGGGACGTGAGAAGGTTTGTGCAAGGATGTCCAGACTGTGCTATGTCCAAGAGCCCGCACCATTTACCATCTGGCAAACTCTTTCCTCTACCGGTACCAAATCGCCCCTGGTCACACCTAGGAGTAGACTTTGTCACTGACCTGCCTCCCTCTGAAGGTAACACATGCATCCTGGTTATAGTTGACCAGTTCTCTAAATCATGTCGCCTTTTGCCCCTCAGAGGTCTCCCCACTGCACTGGAAACAGCTGAGCTCCTCTTTAACCAGGTCTTCCGCTATTACGGAATTCCCGAAGACATCGTCTCCGACCGGGGCCCTCAGTTTATCTCCAAAGTATGGAATGCCTTCTTCAGACTCCTAGGTGTGACTGTAAGCCTCTCATCCGGATACCACCCACAATCAATTGGGCAAACGGAGAGGAAGATTCAGGAAGTGGGACGATTTCTGCTAACCTTCTGCCATAGTCACCAGGATTCCTGGAACCAGTTCCTGAGCTGGGCCGAGTACGCCCAGAATTCTTTGCGACAGCCTTCTACTGGTCTCACTCTCTTCCAGTGTGTGCTCGGGTTCCAGCCTCCACTGTTCCCCTGGTCCGTCTGATGTTCCGGCGGTGGATTACTGGTTCCGGGAAAGCGAGAGGGTCTGGGACGCTGCTCACCACCATCTCCAACGGGCAGTGCGCAGGCAGAAGACAACCGCGGACCTTCGAAGAGCTGAAACACCTACTTATCAGCCAGGTCAGAATGTATGGCTGTCAACTCGGGCCATCAGACTGCGCCTGCCCTGTAAAAGCTCAGTCCCAGATTTGTTGGCCTTTCACCATCCTGGAACAAGTCAACCCGGTCACCTACAAACTCCAACTCCCCTCACAGTACAGAATTCATCCCACGTTTCACGTATCACTGCTGAAACCTCATCATGAACCTGTCTCTCTCCCCACAGAGCCTAGCCAGAAGGAGGACCCCCTCTTCCCTTGATCCTGGATGATGGATCTGTCTACAAGGTGAAGGAAATTCTGCATTCCCGGCGCCGTGGTGGTCAGCTGGAGTACCTCGTGGACTGGGAAGGATATGGACCCGAGGAACGCTCATGGGTACCTAGGATCGATATACTGGACCCCGCCTTAATGTCTGAGTTCCATGCTGCCCATCCTGATCAGCCGGCACCTCGGGGCAGAGGTAGACCACCACGACGTCGGGGTTTTCAGCCCTCAGGAGCGGGCCGTGGAGGGGGGGGTACTGTAACAGATCGGCCAGGCTCCATCACCTCCCAATCATCACAATGATCCCTCTCACCTGAGTTCTGAGCACCTGCACCTGTCACTAATCAAGCACCTCATCAACCAGCCTGCATAAAAGCACACACCACAGACACCCTCACTGTCCGGTCTCGTATACACGTAGAGGACTCAATGACTTTGCTACTACTTCCATTTGAATACTTCCTGCATTACTTACCTCCTGTGTTCCTCCTAGTGTCTCCTGTTCCTCCTAGTTCCCGGATCGCTGAGGTGTGTGCTCCTCCTGCCTGCATTCCAGCTCCTGTACAGCCAAAGACCCAGATTACCCCACTCATCTTATCCTTTGAACTATTCCCTCACCATTACATCCTCTGAACCCTATCCCAGTACTCTCTGTGACTCAATAAACCAATTTGATTTATATTAACCAGTTGCGTCAGACCTCTTCCGTTACAGTTGTCTAGTATGTTCCCATTCATTCCATAAATAACTGAAGTGGGTGTGAACACAGTACTAAGGACTCAAATACTGACAACTGTATTCTGCTGTTGTGTGAAAGGCAGAATTCCTCCCCCATCAATTATTTTATGCTGTGACATCCCCCTTTAAAAATAATGACATCAGTTTGGCACTGACACAACTTCTGACCTCATACTTATGGAAATGACAACAAAAACAATCAAAAATAGCACAAAAATCCTATTAATAATGTGACAGTAGGTATACAACAATAGGTAGCCATCAATATTTGCAAGCAGAGGCAATAATTAGCCATTTTTTTCACTGACTTGCTAATTGCTTATGCCTATAGGCTCATGAACCGCAAACAAATGTAGGTCTGTCAGTATTTGCATGTGTGTGTGTTCAGGTTTATATGGTTTATGAAGACACAAATGTGACAAACTGTTTTTTGAAAATCTAAATATGCAGAAAGCTTTCTGTGATGGGTAGGTTTAGGGGTAAATTTAGGGTAAGGACATAGAAAATACAGTTTGTACAGTATAAAAACCATTATGCCTATGGAGAGAGCCCATGAACCACATATACCAAACATTTATTTGTGTGTAACAGTAAGGCCCTGGAACACTGTTTGGTTGCTTTTAGTTGCTCATAGAAATTAAATGTGTGCTCTTACAACTCTGACAACATTTCTGTCAGATACAATGTGAATACACTGTCCAATCAATTGGAAAGAATTCCAGAGATCCTAAGACTATTTGATCCCTTATTCGTGACTCCTCTCCCCCCTAAAGCTCTTAATAGCACACTGATTCACTCATGCACACACTGTAATCTCTGAGCTGAGTGTTACCTGTAGTGTACAGAATGTAATGCATGGTAGATTTGGATTTTAAGATCAACTTTTCAAATTATATTTTCTATGTATTTACAGAACTGAAATTACATCAAAAGCAAATCACAGAAGTACATCCACAACCCATTCGATTTAAAGAGAACTGGCAACCAGTGTGCCAGATTTGTCACTTTTGCTTTTGGAAGCACATGCAAGATTCTCAGTACTTTGATGGAACATTAATTTTTACTGTCACAAAGATAGATAGCAGAATAGTCTCACAGGATGGGAATGTAATTTCAATTGGAATGACAGGAAGAGGCAGACGCAGTCAGATGAAAACAGATCCTGCGATTTCACAAGGTATCATGCATAATTCTGTGATGCAGGAAAAGACATGATAAGTAACAGTCATGTTTCATGAAGGTAGTACAAAGTTTTGCCCATACATATACAGGTCTAGAAAGACATGCATATGTACGCTTCCTCCACTCGCAGACCTATGAACCTCTCTCAGAATGGTACTGCAACAAGTGACAGTATGTGTACTCTGCACATGCTAAAAAACATTAATGATTCAGTTATTAACCGCATTTTTACATGTCTGATCTGCACATTTAATCTAAAATACAAAATGTGGTGTAATGCACTGTACTAAAAATAATAACCAGAAAAGCTTTGGTCACACTTTATTTTAGGGTCCAAATCTCACTATTAATAAAACATTAACTATGACTTTTGCCTCAATAAACTCCTAATTTGCTGCTTACTAATAGTTAGTAAGGTAGTTGTTAAATTTAGGTATTGGGTAGGATTAGGGATGTAGAATATGATTATGCAGAATATGTGCTTTATAAGTACTAATAAACAGCCAATGTGTTAATAATAGGCATTCTAATAAGTAGTTAATAGTGAGAATTGGTCCCTATACTAAAGTTTTACAATTTTTTTTTTTACACATTTTACACATACACAATTTACTACCAAAACAATGGGTCTCATTCACTGATATCTGCATGGTTTCTTTATATTTATACACACAGGAAAACAAGCCTTGTACATACATTCATTTGTTAAACCTCATTCTAACATTGATTAATTTGAAATATTCTAAATGAATGACTGCATTTCGGAGGTCATTTGCGTAAATTTTTCCACAGAAAGTTTATTTTACAGCCTGTTGCACTGTCAGCAAATATATGGTACTATCTCAAGATGCGCTTTCACCTGAAAGCATGCGCAAACAAGATCCTCGAGCAATGCCAAGTGTGCCATCCTCAAATCCATAAATAATATAAATATAAAATTCTGAAGATGAATTTAATAAATATAAAAAATATAAAATCCTACATAGTACAGTGCCTTGCGAAAGTATTCATACCCCTTATTTTTTTTTCACGTTTTTTGTTATGTTGCTGCCTTATGTTAAACTGCTTTAAATTACTTTTTTTTCCCACATCAATCTACAACTTCAAAAAAAGAATTGTCACAACTTCGTAAATTAATTAAAAATTAAAAAACTGAAATAAGTACATTGCATATGTATTCTAAATATTTAGCTGAAGCACCTTTACAGCCTCAAGTCTTTTTTGTTTGAAGCTTTGCTCATTAGCATTTGGCAATTATCTGCCATTCTTCACCTCACCTCTTCACCTTTCAAGCTCTGTCAGGTTGGATGGGGGCAGACGCACATTTTCAGGTTTCTCCAGAAATATTTGATTACGCTCAAGCCCAGGCTGTGGCTGGGTCACTCAAGAACATTCACAGAGTTGTCTATAAGCCAATCTTGCTGTGTGCTTAGGGTCATTGTCCTGTTGGAAGGTGAACCTTCTGCCCAGTCTGAGGTTCTGAATGCTCTGGACTAGGTTTTAAGGCTATCTCTATATTTTGGCGCACTGAGCTTTTCTTCTATACTCTGACGAGTACCTCAGTCCCTGCCGCTGAAAAACAGCCCCACAGCATGAGGCTGCTACCAGCACACTTTACTTTTGAGATGGTACTCTGCAGGTGATGAGCAGAGTTGGTTTCCTTCAAACATGATGCTTGGAATATCCAGAGAATATTATTTCTCACAGTCTGAGGGTCCTTTAGTTGCTTTTTTGCAAATTCCAAGTGTTTTCATGTGTCTTCACTGAGGAGAGGATTGAGTCTTGCCACACCACAATAAAGCCCAAATCGATGGAGTGTTGCAGTGGTGTTTGTCCTTCTGTAGGTTTTTCCCATCTCCACATATGATCATGGAGAGAGACCACATGTATGATAAACTAGAGGGAAAATCAGGTTCTTGGTCACCACACCAACCAAAGCCCTTCTCCATCACTTGCTCTCAGTTTGGCCAGGAGGCCAGCTCTAGGAAGAGTCCTGGTTGTTTCAAACATCTTCCATTAAGGGTAAAGAGGATATAAATCTTCTGGAAACTTCAATGAAGCAGAATTTTTTTCCTGAACTTCTCCCCAGATGAGTGGCTTGACGCAATCCTGTCTCTGAGCTCTACAGGCAGTTATTTTGACCTCAGGGCTTGGTTTTTGCTCTGATATGCATTATCAGCTGTTAGACCTTTTATTAAGATGTGTGTGCCTTTCCAAATCATATCCATTTAATTGAATTTGCCACAGGTTAACTTCACTCGAAGTGTAGTGACATCTACAAGCAATATGAATGCTCCTGAGCTAAAGTTTAACAGACAACTTAAATTAATAGCAGGTTCCTGCATGCTTTAAATCATATGTTTATTAATAATCACACTGTATAAATTTGTACAAAATTTCACGTTCTTAAAATACTTATTTTTTTCTTGTGGCATTGGGCTGGTTCAAATAGTAACTGGAAAAATAATATTTAAAAAGTTTTGGACAACTATTTGACCTGCAACTATTGCAACTACAGACTGTATCATAAATATGTAGGAAACATAATAAAATGTCACATCCTGTCAAGTCAAGTCACTGCTGATCTTCATGAATCAAGTCAAGTCACAGTTAATCTTCATGAGTCAAGTCAAGTCACAGCTGATCTTCATGAGTCAAGTCAAGTCACAGTTGATCGTCATGAGTCAAGTCAAGTCACAACTGATCTTCATGAGTCAAATCAAGTTACAATTCATTATCATGAGTCAAGTCAAGTCACAGTTGATCGTCATGAGTCCAGTCAAGTCACAGTTGATCGTCATGAGTCAAGTCTCGTCTCAGTAGTTCGTACAGAGTCACATCACGTCACAGCTGATCTTCCAGAGTCTCGTCACGTCTCAGCTGATCTGCCAGAGTCAAGTCACAGCTGATCTTCCAGAGTCTCGTCATGTCTCAGCTGATCTTCTAGAGTCTTGTCACATCACAGCTGATCATCCGGAGTCTTGTCACGTCCTGTCTGTTGCACTCAGATTATTAAGGTCAGTCCTTTGGTATCCCAGTCTGGTATCCAGTGTGAGGGATGCACCGCTGGTGTCTGCACGCGCAGCTGGTACCCCCAAACCCATTCACTCTAATCCTGTTCCTGAACTGATTCCCCTGTCTGAAGTATTTCCCCTGATTGGGATCGCTTTTTGGTGTATTTGGGCTGCATACACCACCACAGAACCTCCCGAGGTGGCGGCATTCACTATGGTGTCTCCAGAGGTGGGGGCTGATGCTGCAGAACCTCCTGAGGTAGTGGTGCTCGCTGCTTTGTTTCCTGAAGCGATGGTGTCCGCTGCAGTTTCTCCAGAGTTGGCGGCGTATGCTGCAGAACCTCCTGAGGCAAAGGCGCTCACTTTAGCTCCGTGCACGGTGGTGACGCCCAGCAATGCACTTTCAGCCTGTCTTGTCACGGTCGAAGGAACCATTGCTGAACTTTGTACCTGTCCTATTGAGGAAAACACTAATGAACTTTCCCTGTTTCCTGATGGTATGGCTGTAGAACCTCCAGAGGTGGCGGCATCCGCTGCAGAACCTCCAGAGGTGTCAGTGGTATCCACTTATGAACTCTCGTCCTGTCCTGTTCTAGCCAAGGAAGCCTTCTGTGAACTCTCTGCCAGTCCTGTAATGGCTATGGAGGCCATCTGTAAACTCACTTCCTGTCCTGTAACGGCTATGGAGGCCGTTAGTGAATCCCCTGCCTGCCCTGTTAGGGCTATGGAGGCCAATTATAGACTTTTGTCCTGTCCCAATCCAGCAGAGGAGGCTGCCCATGAACTCTCAGCCCTGTCTGTCAGGACGCTCTCTGTGAATTTCTTGACTGTTCTGTTTCCCCAAATGTGTCTGCTGAACTGTCAACTTGTCCAGTATCCCAGAGTTTGTTTGATTTCCCTGTCTGTCCAGTACCAATCAAGGAACTTGTTATCTGCCCCATTTGTCCAGTTATGAGCCCAGAAAATATAAATGCACTCCATGAATGTCTCGTTAACCCTGTCACTGCCCTAGAGACCATTCATGAACTGTCTTCCTGTTCAGTTTCAGTCAATAAGCCAGACTTTGAATTATCTGTCTGCCCAGTCTTGAGTAATATATCTGAACTTTCTGTCAGTCCCGTTTCAGTTACTGATCTTGGTTATGAAATGTCTACCAGTCCATTTTCAGTCAATACATTCAGTTTTGAACTGTTTGCCTGTCTTATGTCTGCTCTTGAATCTAATTGTGAACTGTCAAAACTAGGGATGCTCCGATCCGCCTTTTTCTCCTCCGATACCGATTCTGATACTTAGGGTTCGGTATTGGCAGATACCGATACCGATCCGATACCAGTGACGTATTTCCCCCCATTTAAATAAATGTAGAATTTATATATCTCTGTGTGTGGAACTGATAATCATTCTTTCACAATCTACTAGATACAGACTACTTCATTATAAAGAAAAATAAAATAAACAATAAATATGAAAACATATAGGCCTATGTATATTTATAATCTATGACAAAAATGTATCATAAACTAGGTTAGTGGATAATTCGGCAGCAAAAGTTATTCTAGAAAAATCAGTGCAAAATAATTTTAGAAATCCAAACATTTAGTGAAAAATCTATATTTTGTGGGGAACAAATAAAAGTGTTGCACTAAAATGTTACACATGCTAGGATTTAGCTACATTAAAGTGATTATTACATTTTGATTATGGATATTTTTCTTACAAAAACACAATCGATTCACTACAGGAGGACTTTATTCACCCCCCGGAGCCGAGTTGGTGAGTGAGACACTTTTTTTTATGGATGTGCGCTTTTTATTTCAATTCTTTTGGACTGAAGCACTGCAACACACACTGAGTGCCAACAGCTTGAAAGATCCAATTACAAATTTTTAATATAACTCAGACTGGATCGTCTGACAAGATGAAAGTCAAATACACAAGGAGCCTGCGGTGTGAGAATTTATGGACTAATGTAAATTTGTGGGTGAAATACCCTTTAACACCATCGCACGAGTTGTGCTTTCAGTACACTTATGCCGAGTTCACACTGCATGATTTTAGCCCGATTTTTCACTCGCCTACAGGTTTTGCGAAATTGCAGACAAATGCCTGAAATCGGAGGCAGATCGGTGCTCGTTCATGCGAGTGACAGTCACGCAGTGTGAATGATCAAAGACGTGATTTGAGGGAATTGCCGACACGTCGCCGACGCCCGTGAAGTATTTGGCATGCTAAATATTTGGAGCTGTCGGCGATTCACAATCACGATGTGTGCAATGAGTTCTGACTGAAAACAACATCGGCGATGACCTACAGCCAATGAAAGAACAAAGATACAGGGCAGCGGGAAGTTCAGAGAGGAGTTATATGAAACGTAGTTTGCGGACCAGTGTTGCCAAATCCGCGATTGCCACTGGTTGTTTTTTATGTCAGCAGGTTGAAGCGACCCCAATAACTGATATTTAGGCCCTGGAATGTGAATTGTACCAGGAGAACCCCGCCAAAAAAAATTTATTTTACCCCCCAAATGCGATTTTTACTGGGGGAACCCCTCGAAAAAAATTGGGCTATTTCCAGGCTAGTTTTGAGCGACGTCTTTGAAATACATGCAGTGTGAACTCGGGCATTAGAGCGCTTACGTTTGTTCAGTGCAGAAACGTCACCTATAGAAGGCTCGTAATGTAGTAACATGATGTTGTAGTGAAATGTTAACCTAATCTGGTTACAGACAACTCGGCTGTAATAACATATATGATATATTATATTATAAGATTATATTATATTATATTATATTATATTAGTGGTTGTCAAAATTAGCGTGTTAATGCAGGCGATTAATTTTTTCAGTTTAACACATTAAAAATATTTAACGCAATTAATGCAAGGGTAGAGCTAGGGTTGGCCACCCCTCTCACAACTGCTGCTTCTGTCACTTTCTCTTGACAAGAAGTGCATTTATTCAGTCGCAGAAAGATAAGAACGGAAGGTTTCAGACGCAGCGCTCCATTCATTCAGGTGCAGGCGCAAGTCAACCGAGGTAGTGCAGATGGTACTGTGGATAACAGCCGACGAGGGTGCTCTTCAGTTGCACGCACAAAGGCGCCGGTGCACGCTGTTGCCTGTATCCTTTCATATCAAAGCGTGAAATAAACTACGCACATGCAATGTCATGGTTAGTTAAGTCATGAAGTTACCAAAAATACGATTAAAGCTGCCTTAAAACTGTGCATGGATGTAATATATTTTATACAAGTCCCATTTAAGAATATGTCTCTGAAATGGTTTTCAAAACTATCCTGGAGCAGCCCAGCACTGTATCACTCATCTAACACACCCGATTCAAATCGTCAGCTCATTAGTAGAGACTTTAAAACCTGAAGTGGGTCAGAAAATGTAAAAAGAGTTTTGCATGCGTGTTTAGGAATCGGCGTCACTTCAGCAGAGGCAGCTTCTTAAAGAAATTAACAGCCAAAATAACCTAATAACCGCTGCTGCCCCGGTGCCTATAATCAAAGGACCACAGAAAAAAAAAAGAGGAAAAAAAATAACTTTATAGCTTTTTATATTAATTTAGATTTAGTGTTTGACATTTCAATTCGGTTATATTTTGCTGAAGGGCACCACAGGTAATATGAATAGTTAATGGGTTTAAAGGTGAAGCTAAGTTTAAGTTAACTTAAATTAGAAGTTATTTTTTAAAGTCTAATAAATTTTAAAATTAGCTCTCAATTATACTGTAATGTTGAATGGCTGTAGTCAATGGTTAAATATTGGGGGGGGGGGGGCAATTTTATAGAGAAATCAGTATTGGTATCATTGAAAAATATACTGTCTTTATGTTGTTTACACATTAATTTGAAGATTGAATAGGAAATTATTGCAATATAAAAGTATATATAAAAACTTAAATGTTAGGTGGTTAATCGCGATAAATTTCAGGAAAATGTGCGATTAATTAGTTGTTTTTTTTATCGATTGACAGCACTAATTATATTATATTATGGTTATAGTGTATAATATTTACTCTACATATAATAGATAATTACTTATATACTGTATATATATATGATCTATAATACCTATATATATATATATATATATATATTATATATGATATAATACTATTATATATAACGACATAGTAGTGCTGGGCGGTATACCGGTTCATACTGAATATCGGGGTTTATTTTTGTTATGATATGAATTTTCAAAAATACCACAATACCGGTGTATGTCGCTTAAACAACGTTCGGAACGCAACACTGTTTGAAAGGGGTCCCTTTTCACTGTTGCACTGTGGTGAGGGAACAGCTGTATGTGTTACCAAGCGTGAAAGCTCCGAAACTGAAGCTGTAGAACTAACAGAACTTGATGACACAGAAGAACTCATCCACAATATCCACATTGACGGTCACAAATATCCACCGCCCCCTGCCATCAGCTCCCGCGTCTCCTACACGAGCGTGACTTTAGCACAAGATTTAGCAACTTTCAGACCCTTTTGCGACTTTTTTGGATAAACCTTAGCTATGGTTCAGTTGGAAGATTTCGCCAGTGCTGTCCTGCAAACGCGAGGTCTGACTTTCCCGGAGAAGTGACACCTCTCTCGGCGTCTGTTCTGTGCAGTGAGCGGCAGAGAAGCAGCGCATTCAGTTGGCCGCACCACAGCAGACTCGTCAATAAATTAGTACAAAACAGCGTTTCCTAGCACCTGTCGCTTACTGATTGTTTGGAATTAGAAATATGAGCGTAGTTTGTCTGTTAATATCACATGCCCAAGTTGTTGTATTGTTGTTTTTGTGATATGTTACTCAGGCACGCAGGAACAGGTGCTGAATTAGGACACAAGAAAGTAATATAACCTAAAGGACTACCGCAATAGCCCGCGACCTATCATCGTGTAGATGCATGGTGAAATTGGTATCATGACACGATTCGTGCCACGAATAGTATAATAAAGATGAATATTACAGTGACTCCTGGTTATACTTTAAACCACGGGGGGATCATGTTTAGTCAACTTTGGGTCATTTTCCTAAGTGCAAAACTAACTTGCCGGTTATTCCTCCTCAATCAGGCTAGACAAATGCATGGGTTGAACCCGCGCCCTGGCCAAGTGCATGAAAAAGAAAATACCGGTCTGTACACGTTTGAAACACGGTATACATTTGAAACACAAATATGCAGTGATATTATTTTTGGTATAACTGCCCGCACTAATACATATAATTTGTACATACATTAATGAAGATTGAAGTAGCGAGGACAATTGAGATGTGCCCAATATAACAAGATATTTAAAAACTTTAATATAAGTAGGATTAGCGCGATAATTTAAGAAAAATGTTGCGAAGCTTAAATATAAATAAATAAATGAATATACATACATATACAGTGGGGCAAAAAAAGTATTTAGTCAGCCACCAAAAGTTCTCACACTTAAAAAGATGAGAGAGGCCTGAATTTTCATCATAGGTATACCTCAACTATGAGAGACAAAATGAGGAAAATAAAATCCAGAAAATCACATTGTAGGTTTTTTAAAGAATTAATTGGTAAATTCATCGGTAAAATAAGTATTTGGTCACCTAAAAACAAGCAAGATTTCTGGCTCTCACAGACTGTAACTTCTTCTTTAAGAGGCTCCTCTGTCCTCCACTGGTTCCCTGTATTAATGGCATCTGTGTGAACTCGTTATCAGTATAAAAGACATATGTCCACAACCTCAAACAGTCACACTACAAACTCCACCATGGCCAAGACAAAAGAGCTGTAAAAGGACACCAGAAACAAAACTGTAGACCTGCACCAGACTGGGAAGACTGAATCTGCAATAGGTAAGCAGCTTGGTGTGAAGAAATAAACTGTGGGAGCAATTATTAGAAAATGGAAAGACATACAAGACCACTGATAATCTAACTCGATCTGGGGCTCCACGCAAGATCTCACCCCGTGGGTCAAAATGATCACAAGAACTGTGAGCAAAAATCCAGAACCATCTGGGGGGACTAGTGAATGACCTGCAGAGAGCTGGAACCAAAGTAACAAAGGCTACCATCAGAACACACTGCGCCGCCAGGGACTCAATCCTGCAGTGCCAGACGTGTCCCCATGCTTAAGCCAGTACATGTCCAGGCCAGTCTGAAGTTTGCTAGAGAGCATTTGGATGATAATATCAAAATAGAACTTCAAAATAGAACTTTTTGGTAAAAACTAAAAAGTTTGGTGGAGAAAGAATGCTGAGTTGCATCCAAAGAACACCATACCTACTGTAAAGCATGGGGGTGGAAACATCATGCTTTGGGGCTGTTTTTCTGCCAAGGGACCAGGACGACTGATCCGTGTAAAACGAAAGAATGAATGGGGCCATGTAAAGTGAGATTTTGAGTGAAAACCTCCTTACATCAGCAAGGGCATTGAAGATGAAAAGTGGCTGGGTCTTTCAGCATGACAATGATCCCAAACACACCGCCGGGCAACGAAGAGGAGTGGCTTCGTTAAGAAGCATTTCAAGGTCCTGGAGTAGCCTAGCCAGTCTCCAGACCTCAATCCCATAGAAAATCTGTGGAGGGAGTTGAAAATCCGTGTTGCCCAGCGACAGCCCCAAAACATAACTGCTCTAGAGGAGATCTGCATGGAAGAATGGGCCAAAATACCAGCAACAGTGTGTGAAAAACCTTGTGAAGACTTACAGAAAACTTTTGACCTCTGTCATTGCCAAAAAAGGGTATATAACAAAGTATTGAGATGAAATTTTGTAATTGACCAAATACTTATTTTCCACCATCATTTGCAAATAAATCTTTAAAAATCCTACAATGTGATTTACTGGATTTTTTTTCTCATTTTGTCTCTCATAGCTGAGGTTGTATAACCATGATGAAAATTACAGGCCTCTCTCATTTTTTTTAAGTGGGAGAACTTGCACAATGTGGTGGCTGACTAAATACTTTTTTTCCCCACTGTATATATTAGTATATATGGAGAGAGAGGAGAAGAGGAGAGAAGATAAGTTATTTCGGGTCCAATACATGGCGGCTTCGTGCCAAGGTGGGTTTTTTTTTCAAATGGACAGATTTTTTCCCCCAGTCTTTGAAGCATATTTCCTACATTACATCTTTTATTAATTTTTTTCGTTCAGTCATTTAATTTAGATGTGTATTTCTATTTTTTAAGAATTTATTTAAAGTAATATTATAACAAATAAAAAAAACACGTAATAAAGTGTACAAAAAGTACAATCAAAATCCTATATATATCACATTGCACTTGAAAAAAACTTAAAAGTGTAATCTGCCGACTGTCCTGCAGGTGACCGCATAAATCTGTCTTCTTACGATGCACTTAAGGCTTTACGATTACTCCAGAGCACTCGTAGATCTAAGATGATTTTCAAATGCTACTTAAGTCACAATGCTTTTGGGAAACAGACCGTAATATTAAGATCTGTCGTATGATCGTTTTTACAAACTTCTTAGGCTTATGAAGCTTTTGGGAAGCGCAGCCCAGGATGATCAAACAAACAGATCAATGCATCACTGTTTACTTTTTTTTTCTTTTAGGACATCCACTTATAAATGGCTTATAGTTGTCTCTGCATATTAATCTGGCATCTTGGGTTGCTTCAAAACATATAAATAATTATAAATGAATATATAGTAGTATAATGCATGTCTGCTGAAGCAATGTAATTCGCTTTGAGTGAGAACAGACCAAAATGTAACTCCTTTTTCACTGTACATTTTGGTACTGCATTAACAATTTATGGTTTCAAACTCAATTACACTTTCTAGAAATTGATGCCTAAACAGGGAACTAGATGGGGCTAGGAAGTGTAAACAGGCTTGAAAGCATGATTGCTAGACTGCTGATACCAAGATTTGCATAAACAAATAAATAAATAATAAAAAAATTGGTCTGTTCTCATGGTGGCACATGATATTTGGCATACATGATATATTTTACAAGAAAATACTATTTCAATGTTTTTACTTCTAAATGTCACATTTAATTCAATGCGTTACTTGGCGTATATTTGTATTTATTTCTCAAATATGTATGTAAAATTTAAATGGAAATTTGAATTTAAATATTAATATTTATTTTGTGTTTTGTCATGCAAATGAAATGTAGACTACACAGCCTTGTGTGTGTGCTCTTTTGACATTAAAAATAGAATTAGAATTTTCCATTTCATTTATATATAACTTGAAAATATTATTTTCAAAAGATGATTAAATGATAATTGTTTCTGTGTGTTGTATCAGGACTCCCTCTGTATTGTGCTGCACACAGAGGCAGAACCTAACATAACAGGGTCAGTTATGTTACACTGTGTGCTGAGCGAACAGAACTGCGTGACTGATTCAGCGAAGGTGAGAAAGGCTGGAATGAGCCAGCACACAAACAGAAACAGAGGAGCGGAAAAGATGGAAAACCCCTCTCATTTCAGAGAAAGAGGAAGAGCAAAAATAAACAATAACTTCCATCATTGGCATTTCCTTATGAGACCTTACTCTCACCATCACACAAGGGGAAAAAAATCACAAATATCTGTAGTAACTCAACTGTTTCTCCCAAACAGAAATGGAGAGCAGATGAAGACTTGTGTGTTAAATCTCCTGCTTTGCAGATGTTTCTACTAAAAAAAGATCCTAGTAATCTTATGTCTCCTCTAAAGTTTCAAAAGAGAAATACTTTTAGCAAATGATACGAGCTATGCCAAATTAGTTTCAGCTTTATGTCAACAATTTACTGTGTCTATTTTTATTTCTCTCTTAGCAGAGACAAAGCTTTTACTTAAGTGAGACAACCAAGTTCTCCATTTGCTGGGCAATGAAAGAAACTGTGTTTATCACAGGGTACATCTTTCATTCAGCAAGGATAGGACATAGAATACAGAGATTTTCCGGGCGTGTTGCCACTGGCATGTTCAGTGGGGGTTTCACACAATTACACTGGAGCTGGGACAAAAGATCCAAAGCCTGGGCAGGCAGGGCAGGATCTGTGCTCAGAGGCCAAGAGGAACCAGTCAAGCTCCTAGATCAGGAAAGAACAGCCGGGTGACAGAACATCTCATTGTAAACATCCAGAGCATTTATGAATTAAAAAAAAAAAAAACTCATTCAGGGATGTTCATAAGCACATATGGCCACCTACATTTATATGTCAACACCTATTAAGTATTCAGCAACTAAAAGGGGTCAATAACTGCCTTTTTTATTTTGTACTGTTCTATAAGGTCCCAGTGGCGGCTCGTCAGGGGAGGCACAGCTTCCCCATAATTTTGAGGTGAAAAAGGGAGGAGGACGATTAATGTTAATAAAATTAATTTCAGTTCATATCTCAGAACGTGTATTTTTTGTTTGTAATTTCACAGCTGTAATACCATAACATGTTACTGAAGTTGGAAAGCGCCACTTTTCTATCCCGAATGCGCCGAATCTGCTGACGTAATTACAACCGCTAGGTGATAGAGAAGGTGAGGGGGAGGCCGGGGGAGAGCTGAGCTCTCGTGCCTCCGCTGGTAAAAAAAATTAGCCAATCACCATCGAGTGTTCACTTTCAGCGCTGAGGAGTGTTGAGAAAAGAAATCTCGAAAGGAAGGCTAGCCTCCCTTCTGATATCATACAGTCTATGATATCAACCAATCATCATAGAGATGCAAATTACTGGTATTAGTTTCAACGTCTCCCACTGCGCTGATAATGTACCAAGTACTTATGATGAGTAGCGATATTGAATTGAAGCTGTCATTCAAACAGTATATAGACAAATTTAAAAAAAAAGGGAAAACACGCCTAACTACCATTAGGATGCACAGAATAAGTTTCCTAGAAGCTCAAAACCAGTGATTCTGTGCAAGCTGGTCCTAACTGGATATGATTGGCTAACAGTTGTGTATGTTTGACAGTCTACGCCCTTCACTGATGGACACTGCAGTGATGTAGGTTAGAAATGCATAAATACTCAGTACATATCAAACAATCCGTAATAACAGACAAAGCAATAGTGACCACATAATAACAGTTATAGTGTTTCCCCTGCCATTATATTAGGGGGTGCCCTGCCCCCTCAACGGCACCCAAGTTAATTTTATTTCATTTTATTTTCGCCAAATCACAACAAAAGTCATTTAAAGTTTCCTTTCCAATAGAACAGGTCTATACCTTGTTCTTTTAATAGAGAAACTAAATAGACATGTTATTTATGTTATTTACATGACGGTATGTCATTTCTGTCTCTACATGGTCGCGCATTTACAATTCTCCTCTGCTCTATGTATCGTGCACTGATGCGCACACACACACACTTAAACATTTAATCAGCCTAATTCACACAGTAACAAACTTATTAATTTCTTCTATTTATTTATGGAAAAACAGCAATACAGTCTCATATGACCAAAACTATTGTGATAAAACCATATACCGTGACAAAAGCAACGACTATTGTGAAAATTTGATACGGTCACATACCTAATGTACATACAATTTATTAGGACTATAAATAATTACATAGTTAACCTATTAAATAGAGTCTGAAGCTAAATTATTTAAAAACCTTGTGTATGTTCTGTATTCTAATAAATTAGAATTGTAAAGTTCATTATGCCCTGAATTAAGCTCAAAACACATCATTTTAAAAATGTGCATTGCACCCCTTTAATTTTTGTAATGCACTCCTAAAGTTTTCAACGTAGGAGCACATGTGCTCCTTGGGAAAAACATAAGTGTCAAGCCCTGGAACACCATGATTCCTTTAAGTGTTTGTGTCGGTGTCCCCGCTGCCCCCCAAAACTGTAAACCTAGAGTTACTCACACTTGTGTGGTGCGATATAACTGTCGGATCCAACATAGTCGGCATAGCATCGACTTTTAGTTGATCATGTGTGGAATTGTGCCTTGTTTGTAAACGAATCCGCAGTAAAATTAATTGAATAAAGAACCAAGTTCTTACTGACGTGGTCTGGAACTTTATTAAAAATGTTGTCCTAATGTTGAAATCAGAAGGAAGGCAATGCAAATACTGTGTTTTTCCACAATTTGGCACTGTACTGCGTCTTGTTGTCTTTGGAGCCATCTTTATCATTTGATTTCTGCATAGACCTGTGTTTGCCTCTCTCGTTATTTACTTACTACATGTGTGAATTGGTGGGCGGGGCTAAACAGACAGGCATTGATCTTTTTCAGCAGAGGCAGTGTTTAGCCACAGTATTACGTCATAAAGTGGCACATTACACAACCTGGCGTTCTGGCAGATTGGCTTCAATATAAGCTGTTTTTAGACTAACAAAAAAGTTTTGAGTTCTGAAACTTACAGGATGTTTTTATAGTACAATGACCTCTTATATGTCAAAAGATCAAGGGAATTTTGAATTCTCAGTTTATGACCCCTTTAACAAGCCCTCAATAATGGAAGCAAAAAACTATATTGTACAAAATGAATAGTTCATGCTTATATCCTTATTGTAACAAACTGGACTGCTGTCAACCCCCAAAAGGAAAAACCTCTTGGATCTGCACGACAAATAACAGATCTGCAAGACTGACAATTGTATGTTTCATCCACAAATACAAATACAAAGATGTAGCCATATTCTAGTAGTGTGACTTTATTTTTTATCTTCATTTTAATATTTTGAAGGACCTAGTTTTCATTTAATTGTTGCAAACATGGCAAAAGTATAAATGTTTGCTGTGTATATTTATTCCACTTATAACTTTAGAGCTAAAATATTAGAGAGAATTGGTCTGAGTCTGTCCCTATTTCTGTTAAATACAGGATTGATAAAATGACAAAAGACTGCCAAAACCAGTTAAACTGGATGTAATGACCACAGGTCATGTGGGTCATGAGGTCTGTGCTCATCTTTTATGTGCAGTATGCTGATGGAGATCACAGACTCTTTGCCCAGCTGTATGATTATTAAACGCACCAATATTTACCGCTACACACAGATGTGATACATGTAGCATGGTAAAGCACTTGTATGTTTATTAAAAGAAAAAAATCCTGTAATTTCTTCAATGTAAGACATTCTGGATTAAAACTAGGCTAAATATCTAGCTGACATATTCAAGCTTTATAATGAGACCACTAAGTAGCTGAAAGAGTCAAACATCATGCAGTGAAAAGATGCACTAAGTGAATTCGCTTTCAAGTGTACAGGCCTGGAAAAATTACACAAGGGCAGTTACAGTAATTTCCACTGCCACTCAAACACACTAGCGGCACTATGTGTGTGTCTTTGCGCATAGAGTTTTCCTGTTACATGAATTAACTTAGAGAGGAATTAAAGCCCCAGTTTGCTGATGTTAATAAATACTTATCCAAGGGCTCATGGGTCATTAAGCACTTCATTTCCAAGCCTGAGAATTTGGAGTACCTCATCTGGGTGAACATGAGCTTGCTGAACTTTAAGCACACTGAATTAAAGAAATTGTTTCCTGGAGCATGGATTTAAGTTTTGTATAGTCACAGGGATTTTGTTGCACACATACAATTGCATTTTGTTTCCATACAAAAGGAATTTACTGTTTCTATTCAAAATGGGCATTGACCACCACCTGTGTGATCCTTGACCTCTTTTTACCCCTCATCTGTTGCCATTTACTAATCCCTTCATACCTTGTGGCACAGTGACCCGTGCATGAACACATTACTAGAACTGTATACATTTGAACGAGTCCACTAGGTTGTACTGCGCATGTGTTGAATTCGTTGAATAGATCCAGTCTGGGAATAAGCAGGAACAGTTGATTTGCACGGCAGACATGGAAAGCCAGATTTTTGTGTTTTTTCGTTTGTTTTTAATATTCAACAGGCAAAGTTCTTCTGTATCTAAATGCCAAAATGCTCATAATTGTTTGAATAAAACAGACTACTGGGGAAAAGATCAGAATATTCATCTTGTGACCATCTTGTGATTATTTTAACAAAAGCAACAATAATATAATAATTGTAATAATAATAACAAATATATATCAGCAATAGCACTCGAGTACAAGAGCGATACCAGCTCTATATCAGCACGGCTGTGATTAGGCCGGAGGCAATCACAGCCGCTGATATAGAGCATCGCTCGAGTACGAGATTGATATTGCGTTTATACAACAGTTCGACGGAACATGTGTAATTAAACAAGAAACAACGGAGTGCCTAATAAAACCCTCTTTTGTGCGTAACTACTTCCTTCCGCCACATATTCAAATCTCAGTTTGACAGTTTAACAACTCACTTTTAGAATTCGTATCAGGGCATGTGCTGCTTCAGTTAGGTTATTAATGAGAAATAATGAGGTTATAAGAGAGAAACAATGCGGCAAGGCGTGCATCCAAATGAGAGAGAGAAAGACCGCGAAGCTAGACTTTTCTTCTTATATTAACTAATACCGAGTTCACACTGCACGATTTTCAAAGAGGTCGTCGTGTCACCGACAAAATGGTTTCACACTGGACGACTATCTGGGGTAGCATTCAGTTGCTGCTGTGTTCACATTGCACGTTGGATCGGCGACAGGAGGTTACACACTACATGACTTTACAATAGGAAGAATCGCCGACAGCTCTGTCTGGTCCGCAAGCTACGTTTCACAACAAAACACACGTGATAAGTGATAAGGAAATAACGCGAGAACTCGTGTGCGTCAGACCGGAGTTCTCGAGCGAGATTGGAATTATTAAAAAATATATATATAAGCCCGCAAATTGTCTGTGATCTGATTTCCAGCTACAAGGAGAAAAAAAAAACAGATTATGCAGGAGGGAGATGCAGGGAGCAGGGATTGGGTGTTCTGCAAAGAGATTTGGAGGTAAATAATTTTGCAGTAACTGTTATGCTGATGTTGTGGCTGGTCAAGCAAATATTTGTGCTTGTTTCTGTATGATGTTATTGTTCATATATCTATTAAAATACTTATATTCTGGTCTATAACTCCTCCCCGAACGTCCCTCTGCCCTGTATCTTGGTCTCTCATTGGCTGTAGGTCATCGCCGAGGTAGTTTTCCGAAATCATTGCACACAGGAGCGTGATGTGAATCGTCCGACAGCTCCAGATATTTAGCTGCCCAATATTTTGCGGGGGTCTGCGACATCTCTTGCGTGCTTCCCTCATATCGCGTCTGTGATATTCACCTGCATGATTGGTCCACGTCGCGGGTGAACGACACCGGGGGGGGGGGGGGGGGGGTTTGCCTCCAATTCAGTGCATTTGGTGGCACTTTCGCAAAACCTCTCACCGAGTGAAACCAATCGTGCAGTGTGAACTCGGCATAAACTACGCGACGATTAGCTCATTGAACTAAGTTTTTTAAAACATAGACCCTGGCTAAACAATCGGCATTATACAAAATTTAAAGGGCGTTTCCTGTAGCGATACAGTACAATTCTCACGGTCTCAACCCATCAGATTGAGAACCATAAACTAACCTGTTTTATATATAATATATATATCTATATTAGTATATATTATATAGTATATATATATAGGTCAGTGGCCCTTGGCTTGGTATTGTTGGCAGAAACTAATTGAGGAACCGGGCCTACCGTCCTCTGTAACGTAATAACCATGGGTGTTCAGTCATGGTTGTGGAGAGCCAATGTCCTGCAGAGTTGAGCTCCGACTTGTCCTATACCATTCCTGCCTGGAAGATTCTAGTAATCCTAAAGGCCGAGTTTACCTTGGTTCAGGTGTGTTTAATTACTACGCTCTGCAGGACAGTGACCATCAAGGAGAAGAATTTAACACCATTGTTATACACCAATTACCACAACAAGTTTTACTTGTCTCAAACAAACAAATAATTAAATAAATAAATGTGTACACAGTCATGCACTTACAACAGAAATCTATGGGTTTATGCAAACCTTTCTCAGAACTGGACTTTTTGACTGTTGGATAACAATCTTAGCCCTGCTGGGTAAGAGTCTAAAGCTATTCTTGCTGGGACTCAGTGATGCTCTCTTATGTTGGTCTGATGTGTTTCTGATAATATCAGCACAGAGCTCAGGTCTAAACATAGAAAAAGTCTGTCACTCCAGCAGCAGTTCCTGATACAGCTCCCATTACACCAGCGCTATTTTAGACATACCCAGAGACAAATAGCATTTCTGCATTTTATCTCTTCTCAAAGACCCACAGGCAGGGCAGGCGAAGAGAAAGGGGTTAGTTGGAATAAAACCAAACCATTTCACACTAGTAAGAAACCCACTTTATTTCAAAGACATACAACAGTGTTTCTCAATTAGGGGTACACTCTAAAAAATGCTGGGTTAAATACAACCCAGCGCTGGGTAAAATATGGACAAACCCAGAGATTGGGTTGTTTTGACCCAGCATTTGGGTTACTACCCAGAATGTTGGATTAAACATTTAACCCAACTGTTGGTTGAAAACAACCCAATCGCTGGGTTTGTCCATATTTTACCCAGCACTTGGTTGTATTTAACCCAACATTTTTTAGAGTGTATGCATACCCCTAGTGGTCACGTAATTGCAGGGGGTCCATAGAATCATTACAAAATGTTTCTAACATGTTTTAGAATTATTATTACAATAATAAGCATAAACTAATATCATAAACTGACACATAGCATCAATTTTGATGTTATTGACACTAAGATAATTATCAAAACCAGTAAATTTAGGTTGAAGTTTACTGTAGGTGTGTTTAATATTTGTCGTAATTTTCCAACATTCACGTGAACAGCTCATAACAGCTCTTTGAAGAACAGAGCAGCCACTATGGACAGGTAGACCTGTTGTGATAATTACTGACTTATCACATAATATAATGGACATGACCGTGATAAGTTTTGGTATATTGCCCATTGCGATTATATGGCGTTTATGTAAAAAATTAATTTTAGCCGATCACACTGTCTCTGTTATCTCATTTGCTTTCTGTGTCTGAGGCAGAGGCAAGCTCAGGCAGCTCCACACAAACAAACATACATGCGCACACAGAGAGACAGAGCTGACAGTGACAGGGGACTGAGGATGTGCGATTACCTGTCTTTCTTCAGGTCAAGTCATATAATCATGAAAAATCAGTTTGCCATTAGTTGTCAGAAGATGAATTCGATATCTTTGTCGTAGTATCCTTTCACCTTTAAAGGGATTGCCTGCCATGACTGAAGTCAGCACTGTTCAGTACACTGAATTAATGGCATTGATCTCTATGAACCATCAGTTTCAATTTAACCCATGGGATACGCTGCTCATCGATTGAGCCTTGTGAAATGGCACAAGTTATATTTATTTCACCACCTTTTTTCATTCATGAATGAATCAGCATTTTTAGCATATCCGTTGAATGAATGTTTTTTAATCAGGACTCACTCGTAAAATCAACCCATTGCCGCCACCTGCTGGCGAAACAATGACTGACAGCCCAGCGCTGATACTGCTGAAATATCACTGTAGTAGGGGTGTAATGGTACACGTATTCGTAATGAAAATTTTCGGTATGGGCATTTAAGTTTGTTATGCATGTGTACTGAACAAATACAGCATTGTTTTATCCACTGCACAAGTGAAACTTCATTGTATTGTTACTTTTAATAAGAAACAAAGTTTCATCTTTTGAATTGCCATTTTTTTCAGGAAATTCAAACAATAAATGCCGTTTTGACGCTCTTTGATGTGGCATGACAGATCGCTGTATAAATGCCTCAGTTCAAACGGCGATCATCCCTTCCTCTTTACTATAGTTTTAATGCAAAGTAAACAGTAATGACATCCTGTCTCATGTAATCATTTAATCAGTGTTTCAACTGTGGAAAGACGTCAATAAAACAGCTTGTAAAAAATATGTCACGTAGCATTTCATTTACCTCAGGCAAGTCATCAGTGTCCACAGCTCGTTAGTTCGAAATGAAGAAGAGAGAAGAGCATTTTGCGAAATATTAGACTATATAGGCATTATATTTTACTTTACCTGTTAGTAATGTTATGTATGTTTATTCAATTATTTAATGTATGTTTAAATAAATCTGTTATGAAACAGATTATGACAGCCACTGTGTAAATGAATATATTTCAACAACAAATATAAATTTTATAATTTTGCAGTTAATTTAAAAACTGCATTATGTGCAATTTACATGTTTGCATACAATTTTTTAATTTGAGTGTTGATTATTATATTTAAAAATAAAAAGTCATTAACTCATTAATAAACAATATTTAAGTTTGTGCTCTGTTATTAATTGTAACCTTATAGTAGGCTAATAAAAAAGGGCTTTCTATGGAGCATAAGCTGAGGTAAACCACTGTTTAACAAAAAAAAAAGCAATTTTATGTTTAGATTTCCCCCCTGCTGTACCAAAACCATACCGAACCTTGATGTCAACACCGAGGTACGAACCGAATCGTCATGTTTGTGTACCGTTACACCCCTACTATATATCCAATGGCATAAAATAATAATATTTCTCATAATTATTTCTGGGGCAATATATCGCCAAATAAAAAATAGTAATCGAGACTGGCCTATGGACAGGTGGCTTGAAAAACTTGATGGGCCATCTACCAGTGGGCCTGACACACCAGAAAAGCTGAGAATAATGAACAACAGAAAAACATGTCAATATCAGTGTTGGGTGGGAGGTCCATGAAGATTGTTTGAGATATTATCAGGGTCCATTACTCAAAATATGTTGTGAACAACAATCATACAAGTCTGGACAACATGTGAAAAGATACAGAACTGTTTCTTCTTCCCTTTCATAGTCAAGTCACGTTCTACGTTACGTCAGTCGTGACTGACGAATTGGGATCTCGCCCGAGAGCCCAATCACCTTCGAGTGTTAACTAAACAAGCCAATGACAGTTGGCGTGCGTTTTTCGCCACGCACAACCCGCCCCGCAGCGTGGGTATAAAAGGAGAGCGCATTTAAACGCACATCAGCTTTTCGCTTCGGTGCCGAGCCTTCTACAGGACGAATCTCCTCGAGTGTTCGAGAGAAACAGCTGGCGGTGGTGTGACGGCGTATCAGCGGGGGTTGCCATCCAGGCTGCTGAAATCTCGGTGGGCTGCAGCTTTCATTCTGCGGTCTCGCTGCGACCTCCTCTGGGCGCTTCAGCGCTTTCACTAAAAGAGTTTTGTTTCCTTCTAAAAGAGCAAATTCTAAAAGAGCTTCACGAGCGACGGTCGTCTTTTTAAAGATGGCTTCCCGCTCGTGCGTTTCTGGATGTGGTTGTTTCCTGGCTTCATCTGATGGTCATGATTGCTGTGTCTCGTGCCTGGGCTTACAGCTTGCTGAAGCAGCGCTCATGGATGAGTTGTGTTCTCAGTGTGGGAACATGACCATCGCGATTTTGTGGTCTAGATACCTCCTCATTAAATGGGGGTGTATCCCCCTTGCCATGCCCCGCTCTAGCTCCTCTGGTTCTCGGAGGGCTACTTCGGTTCATGTTCAGGGAGACCTGAGGGTTACGGTGAGTGCTTCCCCGTCGAGTACGTCTCCGCGTGCCTCTCATTCCTCGAGCATGTCGCAGCACCTGGTGCTTCCGGACGAGTGTGCTGGGTCCTCGGACAGGGCAGGGTCCAGCATCTTGTTTGGGACACAGGCAGAGGACAGGATGTCGATCGCTGCATCGGAGGGCGAGCTAGGCTCTGGAGATGAGGATTCGGCTGCGCTGCCAACGTCAGGAAGTGTGGCGTTGCCCGAGTCAGATCCAGAGCTGACCGCTATGCTTTCCCGGGCCGCCGAGAGTGTCGGGCTGCACTGGAGGCCTCCGCCTTCTCCCGAACGCTCGAGGCTGGATGATTGGTTCCTGGGGGGCAGGCCGGGCGTCGGCAGCCGCCTCCGTTTTCATTCTTCCCGGAAGTGCATGAGGAGTTTACTAAGTCTTGGAAGGCACCTTTTTTTGCCCGAAACAGACTTGGTGCCTCCTCCGTCCTCACCACCCTCGACGGGGGGGGTGGCCCAAGGGTATGTGGACATCACTCCGGTCGAGCGCGCGATTGCCATGCAGCTCTGCCCGCAAAGCGCCGCCGCCTGGAGAGGTAGTCCACGCCTTCTGTCCAGGGCCTGTAAGTTTTCGTCCGCTCTGACGGCTAAGGCTTACAGTGCTGCTGGACAGGCCGTTTCCGCCCTGCACGCCATGGCCCTCCTGCAAGTCCACCAGGCCAAGGTGTTGAAGCAGTTGCATGAGGGTGGTGCTGACTTAGGTGTGCTGCAGGAACTGCGCACGGAGACGGACCTCGCGCTTAGTGCGACGAAAGTCACGGCGCGGGCCCTGGGTCATACGATGTCCACATTGGTGGTCCAGGATCGCCACCTATGGCTGACCTTGGCGGATATGATGGAGGCCGACAAGCATCGCTTCCTGGACACCCCGATCTCCCAGGCCGGCCTATTCGGCGAAGCAGTTGAGGGCTTTGCCCAACAGTTTTCCTCCGCTTGCACAGAAGCAGACGAGGCGTTCCGACCCATCCTGCCCCGGCGGTCTGCTGCTGTCTGCCCCCACCGCCGGCTGCAGCCCCTCTGTCTGCTCGTCGCCAAGGGCGCCCTCCTGCGGCCTCCACCTCCTCTCCGGCGCGGCCACAACAGCAGCCTTCACGACGGCCGCAGCGTGGAGCTGGCCGCAGGAAACCGGCGCAGCCCTTCTCCGCCCCTGCCAAGCCCGTGAAGCGCCAGGGCAGGCGGCGTCCCTGAGACGGGCAACCCGGAGTTCTTGGATCGTGCTTTTCAGGAGATGGTGACCGCACCACTTCTTCCCCCGGAGGAGGGCCGGGTGGAGAGTCTTATGTTCCCTTTTGTTTTTGTTCCGCCACTGGCTACCCAAACTTCAATAAAAGAGCAGTTTCCTTGGCCTCCTGGTCCCAAGAGGGCGAGGATGGCAGTGCGCGGGACCCAGTCTCCACATGGCCGTCCCCTCTCTCCTTTCGCCTATGGGCAGCAGGGTCTGGTTCAGGGACGCTATGCCTCCTCGCGAGCCCTCTGCCCAGCTGTGGAGCCAGGTAAGTGGTGCGCCGCGCACTCAGACCCCACCCTGGGACGCGCGGCCTCCCGGGTTGGGTCCCTGTGTTCCACTTCGCTGCCCCACTGCGGGTACGCCGGTGGTCTCCCTAGTCCCGCTAGTTCAGTCGCTGGGGGCCTGGTTAGCACTCCCTAGTCCGTCTCGCTGGCTCCTTCAGACCATCAGACTTGGCTATGCGATTCAGTTCGCCCGGCGTCCTCCAAAGCTCAGGGGCATTCGGTTCACCTCTGTGCCGGACAAGATGCTCCTGTCTTGCGTGCAGAGATCGCGGTCCTGTTAGCGAAGGACGCGATACAGCCGGTCACTCCAGCCGAGATGAGGTCGGGCTTCAACAGCCCATACTTCATCGTACCCAAGAAAAGCGGTGGCCTTCAACCTATCTTGGATCTGCGAGTCTTGAACAGGGCCCTTCACAAGCTCCCGTTCAGGATGTTACCGGTGGGCGAACGTCCAACACTTTTGCGAGCTTCTATAATCCTCACATGTAGAGCCCGTGTCCTCAATCGAGACTTCTCCGCCTCATGTATGCAGTAACACCGGAAGACCTGCTCGTTTTCGCTCAACGCTTGCCTGTGCCAGTTCCCCTCTCGTACCGATAACGGCGCTTTTGTGCTCCCTCAATCAGTTCCCCATGTCGAACCCTGGTGGAGTTCCTCCCGCACCCTCGGCGGTCAGGCGTGGCGGAGCGCCAGATGCCAGGCTCAGCACTCGTGTGCATGCCCAAGGTCAGCCCTTGTGCTGGGCTAGGTGCCCGTGTGTAGTGATTTCCCCTTCGGATGATCCCACATGTGTATTCTTCCACGGTACGGCTCCCCTCATGGTAAGCCCGTGTCTTTCCCTGGCAGTCGTTCACTGCCATCTCTGCTGCGTAGTTATCTCACCCCAGGCGGGTTGAGTCTACCGCAGAGACTTCCATTTGTAGTACTGCCCTGGGCCAGTCCATGTGTGTAATTCCACATGATACCTCCTATATGCGGGATGTGGCTTCCGTAGCGTCCCAACTGGGTACGCTTTCCCAGTGTTATCCAATGTACCACTGTATGGAACAGCAGTGGCGGACACCTCTGCCTAGCCGCTGTCCTATCTTCCGCCCCAGCTGGTGTGGGGGGACTTGCCGGCTTCCGCAGGGCACTGGAGGGGGTTAGCAATAGTGGCGTTTTCCATATGGATCACAATTCGTCAGTCACGACTGATGTAATGTTGAATGTGACTGACTGAAAGGGAACGTCTAGGTTACTTGTGTAACCCTCGTTCCCTGAAAGAGGGAACAGAGACGTTAAGTTCGTCCGCCACGTTGCTGTACCCCGCTTCGGCCGGGGCACGTAGTCTCGGCTCCTCAGTGAAAAACTGATGTGCGTTTGTACGCATTCTCCTTTTATACCCACGCTGCGGGGTGGTGTGCGCGTGGCGAAACATGCACGCCAACTGTCATTGGCTTGTTTAGTTAACACTCGAAGGTGATTGGGCTCTCGGGCGAGATCCCAATTCGTCAGTCACGACTGACGTAACGTCTCTGTTCCCTCCTTCAGGAACGAGGGTTACACACGTAACCTAGACATTTCTGCCCTACACTTGCCAGTAAAGACTTTATTATTATTAAATATTATTAAATCTTTTAGACTGATAGAATAAAACTGAATACAACTGTGGCTGTCACAAGCTGTAAAATATGGCTTTGCTGGGCTGTGACGTAAACAAAACACCACTGGTTATTTAAAAAAAACAAAAGAGGATGAGCCGCTTGATAAGTCCCATCTAAATCCTATTTGAGTGGAAATTATGCCAACACCTGAATAGCTCTGCATTTTTAAGACAATTCTGTGGGACTTGAAGAGCAGGTCATATGTGTTTTTGAAAATATCTCTTTTGCAGTTTATAACGTAGCTATCTTTAAATGAAAACAATCTGCAAAGTTGTTATTCAAAAAGTGCATGATAAATAAAGATATTGTCTCTCAAAAGAGAGAGTCGATTCTGAATCACCTTAACGAGTCGTCATATTTTCGAATCTTTTGCCTGTTACCGGTATACGTCACTGGGTAACACATTTGCATAATCCCCGCCTGCCCGCGAAATAGGAACAGAGTCTGACCTGCCCACAAACACAGTGATACAATTTGAACCTTTTGTTGTGTGCTTGTCATTTTACTGAGGACTGCTTCTCTTATCTTGGCTTTTATCTTCGTTGGCTTTTTCTATCTTCTTAATTTGGACTAACAAACTCTCTCTCACAACCTGTAAGTACGATTGATACGTTAAGTGTACATTTTCAATTGAGTGCTCAAAATATCAAGTTTTTGTGCTAATATGTGATGTATACCTTGTGCAGCTTTAGGTTTCCAGGTAAAGCACGATATTACTGTCTTACTGAAATAGTTCTGATAATTCGCTGTGAACCCACTATTTCCTAAGTATGTGTCGGTTAATGTAGACTGACGTTGTTCTAATTACTTCATTTAAATAATGTAGTGTAGCACACAGACGTTATGATCATTTTGAAATTGCTGTTTATTTTGCTGCACTGGCAGCTATAGGGTTAATGCGAGAGGGACGAGAGAGTTAGTTAGGCTGGTGCACCGGTGATACAGCTGTTCTGCGTTCTGATTAAAAGTTAAGACAGAGCGTCTTTTGTCTGTCGTTCTTCAAACATTACAGTAGACATATTTTGGTTTACAAACTGTATTGTTTCATCAGTTAGTCACGTTAGCTAACGTATCCACCATTATTGTTTTAAGTGTTCACAGTTTAGCAGCTAAACTTTAGCTGTGGGCACGATTCGCTTGCATAAGTGTTTTTGTATTTTATGTCATTATTATAAGAACGAATTGGAGCAATATATTATTTTTTATGTAAAGGTGCTTTGTCAATGTTAGTGCTCGCTAACTTGCTCAAGTCAAGGACTCCTCTCTGTGCCAATCACAACAGGCTTGGCCAGCTGACCAATCAGAGCAGAGTAGGTTTAAGGAAGGGAGGGGTTTGCTCCGAACTTGCTTGGAACGAATCATTTCGAAATCATTGGCAAATGACTCTAATATTAAATGTATATTCTGAGAAAATTACAATGTTTTCTGACCTTAGATGCATTTAAACCTGTTGTAGAGGACTCCAACACAATATTAGGACACTTTAAAATACCATATGACCTGCTCTTTAAGAACCCATATTGCTAGACAACCAATAAAAACCAACCCCCTTGCGCCTTACCAACCTGCTGTCTGAAGCAAACTTTTCATAACCTAGAAGAGCACTTTCAGGGTGTGATGGCTGCTAGTGATAGGACGCAAGTATCTGACAGCATTTAATCTGAATTCCAATGACAGTGTTTGATATGCATGTTCAATCATTAAAAGATGCTAGAACTCTACGCAAAAGAGAGAAAGTGGATCTGTCTCCCAGTCTCACTCATGATTTTGTCTTGAAACGCTGTATACAACAGCTGCTGTCTTTGAAATGGTTCTCTCTATCAAACTTTTACATGTGCACTTTCTCCCTCTCATACACACAGATGTTCGCCCTGACATTATATCCAGCACTCTAACACCTGCTCAACCATAATCACTACCATGCTACCACAACTCAAAAATCTCTCACAGCTCAGATGACCACCGGCTGTCCATCTGTTTTTTTTTTCTTGCAAGGCCACCTTCTGACCATAGCTGACATTTGCCATATGAACACTCAGACCTGTACTGACTATCCACTACACATACTATTCACACAAAAATACAGTGGAGAAAACACATTGGAAGAATGTGTTTCCATGTGTTCTATGGAACAATCAACAAACAACAATATGCTAAAGGCTTGCTGCTGCTAAGACATACATAGAGATGTTGCAACATATATTGCTGCTTTTTTTTTTTTTTTTTTGTTTTTTTTTTTTTTTTTTTTGTTGCGGCTGCACAAATAGTCATACATAAATCCCCTGTAAGCAGATCAAGCGCTTGCAAGGGTTGCTAGTCTTAAAAAAAAAAGAAAGCTGCAAAAGCTGTCACTGCGGCAGTACCTTTTCAATGTGAATGTATATGAGGCCACAACCTACAACCACGAGACCAAAATAAAATTGTCTAAAAATTAGTTTAAAGGTTTAAAATGTAAAATTTAATTTAAAACATTAATTTTAAACATGAAATGTAATCTTTGCTGTACTAGATATTCTGCTAAAACTTGATTTTTGACAGAGATTTTTCCACAAATATCAAATGAATGATACACCTTATGTTTGTATCACACTGTGAGTCAGCACAAAAGAGTTCACAGCAAAAGTTTTCCATACAGTCTTTCTGACTGTATAAAACATACAAATTCTTAAAAAAGATAAATGCACTTGAGAAGTAACACTCCATAAGATATTAAGACTTGTTTTTATAAGTATTTTTATTTGTTGTTTAATGTGTTTATACTTAATACAACAAATCTGCCTTTATGTAAAGCAAAATACACTTTAAAATTATTTCAAAAGAATTCACGTTTATCTTGCTTCAATTATGGATTTTTAGATATTTTAATGAGAAAATCAGACAAATGTGCGAGTTTTTGCAGTACATTTATGAATATCCGATCAAGTTAGAGTTACGTATTCAACCTTACCAAATGTGAGCCTTAACTCTCATCTCTGTTATTACGTGTTTGCCAGTACTTTTTAGTTTTTTTTGTGTTTGTTGTTGTTGGGTCCATGCTGTTGTGCATTTTGGCCGAAATCCTATATCCTCTGGCAATGCATGCCAACTAGGAAACAGCACAACCTCACTAACTGAAATCTGTGGAATACGGTACTCAAGTAAAGTTTGTGCCAGGGTGATACAAGGCGCATTTTGTAGACATGACTGAAATTCAAACTTTGTACTAAAATGTACATTGACAGGCAAAAAAATAATATTCAGAGGTAAATTCATTCAAGTACAAATTTATGAACATAGAACAAAGAGAGTAATGAATTCAGTGTTTTGAAGCCTCTCCTCCATCCATATCAGTTAAAAAGTCGCTCCCATCCCATCTCCCATGGCTCCAATCAAACACCAGACAAGAAGCACCTGAGATATCTTACAGGTATCATATCGCACAATAAGACATATTCTAGTCATTATTGTATACAGGAAAAAATGCACTTTAAGAATGAAAAAATTGAATTGAGATTGAAGTTAGGCATTTGAAAAAACACTTACAGATTTAAATATAAAATACACAGGGCTGCTCATTTAGTGTGCGACCCTCTTTATGCTTTGTTTTGCTAATGTTAGAGGCTCCTGGTTGAAGGATATAATTTATTAACCAAACTGACTATTGAGTTATGTTTTACCTCCTATGGTTGATTTTCACCCGCATTTGCAAGGTTGGCAGGTTTTCATTTCAAACCCCGACTGTACACTCTAAAAAATGCTGGGTGAAATATGGACAAACCCAGCAATTGTGTTGTTTTGACCCAATTGTTTTAATTGATAAATAATATTTCATCTTTTATTGGACATTTACTTGTTCATTTAAATTGTAACTTTATTTATCGCACTTAATACAACAAACAATAACTTGCTTTACATTATTCCTAAAATATGTTGACCAGTGTACACATACACTTTCCTTTATACTGTATGCCACAACAAGAGTTATTTGCTATCCAGGCTTAGCTCAGAGCATCTGAATACAACTTTCAGAGAATAGCTTCCTGTATGCCAGGAAGCACAAGAGTATATCATGAGAAACAAGGAGCAGGGTAAACGAAAACAAAACAGGGTCATCTTTCACACAGTAGCAGGGCTTCAGACTGCAACCTTTTGTTGCGGCTAAATTTTGTTAGCGGTCACACTGGAGCCTCTATAAAGTTGGTCAACTGTATGATTAGACTATGCGCTTTCATTTATTTTGCATATGAAAAAAAAATTAAATGTTAAACACTCCAAAAAGGAAATGAAACTATCCATTTGAGTTGTTCAGTACAGAGTATTTACTAGCTCAAAGCAGGTGCATTTATTCTCAGAGCGATCTTAACTATATGGCATAATTTATAAACAGTGCTGTGGGATCCAGTGAGAAGAGCTTTAATTAAGCACAGAAAACCTAACAAATTTTGACAAATGTGCACCCAGATGACGCCTCAACATCTCAAGCCAGCATGAACACAAGAAAACAGGAGAAATCATTGTGTCATGTACACGCAAGTTTTCAATCACTATCCTTGAAAATATTTACCATGGATTTACTGTAGTAAACTGTATTTATCATGGCATTTTGGCAGGAATGTGGTATAACTATAATGTTATTAATATAGTGATGTATATTGTACTAAATATATTAGGGGATTAAGGGAGTATAATTCATTTTTATGATTAAATGGCAGTTTTTTATAACAAATTTCAGTTTTATAGAGACCAAATAGTTAGAAAACTTAGTTACATTTCACCATGGTAGTGAGGAGCCATGCAAGGTTTTACCTAGTTATCATGGTCTACAACCTGTTAAAAGTATGAATACTGTGGAAGAATTATAATTAAAAATAAAAAGTAAAAGGGCAAACCCAAGGTGCCAAAAGTGCATTTAAATAAGACAACATATGTAATATTATTGGCAACTTTAATTTGTGTCCTTTAGTATTAGTCGGACATCCCCACGAGTGCAAATAAAGTGCTGACGCCACCAACTGTAAAACTTGTTGGCACCACTCTCACATGTAAGTCTGGAGCCCTGCAGTAAACAAAGCCATACATACAGGTAGCTTCATATAAAGACTTGAGAAGAGATGCTTTTTGTGCTACCTGCACATTAAGATTGACAATATGTGAATACAGCTATTTACAGCCTAAAAAACACACAGTGTTCCTCAACATCCTCAAAATACACACAAAAACTACCACACACACACACACACACCAGGAGACCAACAAAAGCTTGAGTTGGCCACTGTGAAGAATGTTTTTAAACAGAGCTTACAACCACTAGACTGTCTGCAAAATGTTTATTTCTTTAATGCAACAGGCTCCATACTTTATCTACCCCCTGCCTGTTATGGCCGCCCCACTCACTAGAAAGAACAGCAGCCTGCCATAAAACTTCAGTTTCAACACTTGGCTCACTCACTCATCAGTGCATCAGATGAACTTTTGCATGCTGGCCCAGAAACAGCTCCAGCCAAAGCTGCCTAATAAACTGTAATAACTGAGACCCCAGAAGACTCTGAAAGACCCTCTAGCGGTTTATTGAAAAGAAAAAAAAAGTAAGCTGAGGTTCTAATGATTTTCTAAACATGTAAAATTGTTTGTAACTGCCTGGACTATGAAACAAGAGTCTAAAGATTATAATGGAAAGCAGTCTGGCCCATAACATTCTTACCTTGTTTTGTGTGATTCCACTAACCGGTTTCATGTTCTGCCCAGCCAGCACCATGGACTTACATTCCACACAGGAGCCAATTGTTAACTGCTTGCCATTGTCAATTACCAGGGTCTGGCTGACCCTTGGAGCATAGAGGAAAACAGGCAAGCGGTCAACGCACACTGCCTTCAGTCCAAGAGGTCTCTTCTTCTCTTTCCTGCAGAAGAAGCAGATGAAAGTGTTGCAGTTATACTGACGTGCCCAGGGGCTGCTGGACGGGCCTGATTCTGAGCCCTGACTCTCATGTTGGGTCCACTGGCCCAGCAGGTCATGATAGCACAGTGCACAGGCAGACACAAGGCCCGTGGCATCAGCAGGGCGGGCACGGGGAGCGGGAGGGTGGACAGTTAGAAAGGGAAAAAAGGGTTCTCTTTCCCCACAACGCCCTGGAGGGTTAACATGAAGTTGATACTCGGTTCCTCCAGACAGCTCCTCGCCACACAAGTAACAGATGGAGGTGTGGCTTGCGGTTGTTGTGGCAGTCTGAGAAGGGGTCGACAGGGGTCCTCTGGGGGGGGATACCAAGACTCCTCCCCTTCCCATGGCCAGGTGGTATCTCCCAAGGAATGTGGTGACGGAAGTAATGAGCTCCTCGCTTAGACAGAGGCAGTACTCTGCCCAGATCCCTTCCAAGAGGCTGTGACACGCGACACAGCAGTGTACCCTTCCATTCCGCATTCTCTGAGCATTTGGAGGGCATGGTAGCAAATTTATGAATGGAAAATACATTGCACTGCGGGCTTTACTTGCACCAACATGGGTGTATGCTATCCTGACCTCTCGACCGCAGTGCTCTCCACATAGGTAGCAGGCCTCCCTGCGATTCTGTGGCATGGAGGGGAGCGGATGGATTTTTGGGAGTCCATCCCCACATTCATTTATGGTAGGTGGAGAAAGAGGGGTTGCAGCACCTGTGTTGAGGGGCACCACATAGAGTCGCTGGAGAACAGGAACATCTGCAAGCTCGAACCCTTGCCACTGCTGCATGAGGGAGGAGTGGCAAGTAGTACACACCAGAGTGTATCCACCCAGGCGAAGGGGCACTGCACCAGGTGGAGGGGTATGAAGCCACAGAAAAGGGAAGAATGGTTCACTGGACGCTCTCTCCTGCTTTTGTACAAACACCCTGAAGTGGCCTCCTTCTGGAAGCCTGCTTCCACAAATATAACAGGCACATTCACTGGAGCGACATTTGGCTGCTTGGCTCCTCTCTACATCTAAGTGAGATGATGCTGCGTGCTCTCTCTCGTCATCGCTGGTGATGTTGATATCGCAGCTGTCAGGCGCGTCCGAATCACCGGTGGACGCATGTATCCACTGCTTATCGCACGTAATGATGCCGTTATCCTGCAGCGGTGTGCGCACTGATAGACTGTCATACTGCTGGAGAGCCATGGACACGGATGAATGCGATGTGTGATTGATAATTTTAGTCGGACGCCGATCTGATTTCGGTACGTCCTGACCTGTGTAAACTCTGGTCGGATATCGCACTGACTCCGGACTGCTCTTAACACTCACTGTGTTCTTTCTACTGCTTTCTCTTGATGCTTTATTAGTATTATTGCTATTCATTACACACGCTGACAGGTCCAAGTCCTGCTCGGACAGGTCATTATCAGAGAATGAGGAAATGTCCGACTCATTGGCGTCGTAATTGCTAACGCTCATTCTTCTCTCCAGATCGTATGTAAAGTTCCGTAAGTCGCACTGGTATGGTCTCTTGAGCCAGTACATGCGCTTCTCGATCGGCGTCCTGTTGCGCTCGAATGAGTTCCACTGTTCGCGCAGGAAGCAGTGGCACACAGCGCACACCAGAGCGTCCCCATCCGGACCGATCTCCGGAGCGCCAGGAGCCGGGTCCTGGCCTTGCAGGAAAGGGAAAAACGGGCCATCCTTTTCTCGTTGGTATTTTACCTGTAGGCTCAGCTCTTTCCCCGGGGTTACCCCGCTCCCACAGACGAAGCAGTGGATGAAGAAGATCCCGTTGCGCTCGGGTCTGCACACGCTGCCGGACAGAGGACTCTCCTCCCCGGGTAAAGCCGAAGCCATTCGCTGCTGCGCCTTGGAGATCGGCGTGAGCTCCGGATCGTTCATAGTTCCATGCGTAATAGCTTCAGAATCACAAGCAGCGTGATTTCAAACCCAGTAACATTCTTTGTGCGTTTTCTCACATATGTAGCGACATCGATCCCGCGGAAAAACTCGCTTCACTCCACAAACTTACTCGCTCCGGGGATTTTAGATTTGTGTGTCCGTGTAACAATCTAGAAAAGTACACTGAGCAACCGTTTGGAGTCACATCCTCATAGGCGGCGGGGTAGTCCGTGTGCTGTTAGAGAGCAGAAAGTCATATTGAAGTTGCTTGGCGAAGTTTCCTCACACTGTGGCTGTGAGACCACTGAACACAGCGCCATCTCTCTATCTCTCTCTCACACACACACTCAGTCACACTCACATACACGTATGTTTCACTATATTAGTTAGGACATCTCATAGACTTACATTTTTTTTTATATCAGGTTAAGGATATTTTCTATTACTAACCCAACCCCTATCCCTAAACATAACCCTCACAGAAACATGCGCAAAACACTAGATTTAAACAGCGAGGACCTCTTAAGGTCAGGCTCACCAGTCGGTGTTCAACAGGTTTCATTTTTAGTGAGGACATTTTTGGACCTAACAAGTATAGTCAAACATGCACACCCACAACACACACCTACACACATAGAGATGTTTGCTTGCCAAAGTCTTCAGACTTCCATTGTTTTTTATATCAGGTAAATGATATTTCCTCTCACCCTTACTCCCAAACACCACAGAAACATGTGCAGAAGCTCTAGATATAAATATAAACATGATTTGGTCAATTTATAGGCCATTATTATATAATAAATCTAAAAACATGTCATTCCTATTCAACTGAATGATTGAATGATTGAAGACACTGTATGGGCCAGAACAGTTGTAACATAAACCAGGCCATTTTTTAGGCCTTCCTTTAAGTGAAAGACTAATACATTTTATTGTCTGATTTTTTTTTTGTTGCTTTTTTTATTTCAATTTAATTGTATTATTATTTGAATTGTTTTAAATTATTTTCCAGTTCTTTTTATTTTATTTTATTAACTCCTTCTCTGCTTCCCCTTCTTCCCTTTATCGGGTTCTGTGTCTTCCACTCTTAGACCTGTCCAACTGAATTACTTGAAAGTGCCTATATCCAGATTGCCCAATCCTTCTCCTGGAGATTTACCTATACCTAGAAAAGTCAGTCCCAATCCTGATCAAACAAACCTTCCTATAATCCTCCACAAGATCTTATTTAGCTGGTTTGAACTGAACTTTGCAGAAAGGTAGATCTCCAGAAACTATACATTGTAAGGCTGTTAGAAGCCCTGGCCTATATGAATCCTCTGACAATAATGCCATGTGAATAAAAATGCAATATAATGGAAAATATAATTAATAAGGATCTCTCATTCAGAAAGTCTTAACCAGGTTATACCAGTGACTGTTATATACAGTTAGTGGTATTAATTACTGTATATTTCTGGCTGTTACCTTTCTTCGGAATGCAATGGTTCTATTGCTTTGTGAGATTTTTTTTAATAAGTCTCAATGACACTTGTGACTGACAAATACAACTTCCAGAGTGAGCAACCTTCGAAATGAAACAGTATATAAATTAGGTGTGTGTAGAATAGTGGGCCCTGGAGAGGAAAATGAGAAATGTGAGAGAAATGAAGTGTATGCAATGAGGAATAAAAGCATTATACAATTTTGACCAGTGTGAGCGTGACACTACATCTGGCACTAAGGATCATGGACCTGAAGAGTATGCATAAATATGGATTATTCTTTAGATTCAAGGGGATAGCAAGCTGAAGAACAAAAAGGAATAAAGGGAAACAATAAACATGCTGATGGAGCTGAATTTACTTTTTCTTGCTCTGCTTGACATGCACACGGTTGTGACACTGTCACACAAAGACACAGAAATGTTTTATACCGCTCAATATGAAGGTGTTTTATATCTATACATTTGAGTTTTAATAGTTTTACATGTTGTCTTAGCCATTTTAATCTTAATCATTTTAATGTGTGGATGTCTTTAAATGTTCATGAGTCTGCTTGTGATTAATCACATGACAAGAATCAGGAAGTAGACCAGTATAAAAGCAAGCAGCATGACAAACAAACTTATAATACTGTTGGTTTCGTAGGGGCGGTAGCACCTGATTAAGTCCGGTGCAATCCGCCTAAAAACTAAGAAACATAAAACATGAAGAAGAAGAAGAAGAAGAAGAAGAAGAAGAAGAAGAACAACAACAACAACAACAACAACAACAACAACAACAACAACAACAACAAACTGGGTTATGAATAGAGGCGGGACTATCATCCATGTATGATTAGAAACAGTTGGTGGGGGTATGTGCCTATGGTGCGAAATACGCCAAAAAATTCAAAAGAAGAAGAAGAAGAACAACAAACTGGGTTGAATGCCACCCGCCATAAAACATGAAGAAGAACAAACTGGGTGTGTAAGAACAGGAAAAGCAAAAACAAGGACTAAATTGATAATAAATAAACCATGACTGCATAAGAGCAAAAGTAGGTGGCGATACGCACACAGGATGTAACACGCCAAAAAACGGAAGAAGAAGAAGAACAACAAACTGGGTAGACATAAAATTACATAAGAACAGAAGGGAAATTAATGAAGCGGTTAGTTTAATTACATATGTATATGAGTATATAAAAATTTCGTACTAATTTCTTCAAATATATAAAGAGTAAAGACACTGGAAGGACATGGGCTGCATTCTATGTTCCAGAGTTTGAGGTGAGGAAGGCTGGAAGGATAACAGATGGTGCATCAGTATATGCAGCTGAGATGATAGCTATTTTAATGGCACTAGAGTGGGTGTATGAAGTTAGACCTGATAAAGTAATAATATATGTTCTGATTCAATGGCAGTCCTTATGAGTTTGCAATCATTGGAAACAAATAGAACTGACATTTTAACTGAAATCATGATTAGGTTATACAGTTTACGACAGATGAGAATAATAATTCAATTTATGTGGGCACACGTGGGAATTCAAGGTAATGAGGAAGCAGACAAAACTGCCAAAGAATCAATTAAAATGAAAGAACCAAATATAAACATTGCACTCAGTAGATGAGAAGGAAAACATTTTATTTTAGAAGCATGCAATAGGAAATGCCAGACAGTTTGGGACTCATGTCATACAGGTCGACACTATTACAAGGTTCAAAAAACCATAAAGAAAAGCAAAATAATTCACAACTTAAGTAGAAAAGAACAACACACATTTACAAACAGGACATTCAAATCTAAATCATACTTTACACATTATAGGGAAACATAACACGGGTCTATGTGATGTCTGTTTAATAGAGGAAACTGTAGAGCATGTTATGAAGATATGCAAGATATATGAAATAGAAAGGAGGATTCTTAAGGAAGAACTACAAGGAGCAGTAGGATGCCAGGAATTTACTATAACCAGCTTATTAAATGACTGACGGTCCAAATTCAGGAAAACAATTACATGCAGTCATGAGATTTATTAAGAATAGTGGGTTATATAATAGGATATAGGAGGGTTTGTTCATTCTTTTCACACTCCCTCACAGTATGTGGCGATATGCACCTTTGAAGTTGGTTCGCAACTCGCCATTAAATCAAAAGAAGAAGAAGAACCAACTGGGTCATTGACCAAACACTGAACACACTGGATTGTGGAGTTGTTTTATGGACGTACCATTCCATTATCTCACACATCTTGGATTATCATTTGGTAAAGTATTTAATGGTCACACAGCGCTGTAGTCTTTCTTATTTGCTGTTCAACTACCAGCTCCACATACAATTTCCAGAGGACTGGACAATCTGTCAGAAAGACTGTGTAAACATGGCCCTGAATGAGAACAACCTGTGGCCAGACTTCAAAGGACCAGACAACCTGTGACATTAGATGATTATGTTACCACAATGGAGCAAGACAATCTCTAGAAAGTTATCAGTTGCAGGGCATTGCTCTGAGTCATCAGTGACTACATCTTTTGCCTCAAACTCCTAATTTGCAGACTCCTTAAAATTTAGCAAGGTAGTGGTTAAATTTAGGTATGGGGTAGGATTAAAGGATCAATGTTGCAAGATGTGCCTAAGTGAACAAACAGGCGTAATAACAATTGGAGCACCGGCATTAGGTGGAAAAATAAAGAGTTGTAGTCTGTCCAGCAGGTAGGACAAAATAGAGGTAGAGCTGCCATGTGGCCAGTAGTATACAACTGGCTTATCAGTGCCTTAAGCACAATGAACATCCTTCTTGATAAAACTGTGTTTCAGTCCCAGCTGGTCCTGGAACGATTCACAGCTGGCCAGAGGGCACCATCTGGTCTGGATCTGGTAAGCTTGGGGTTAAAGGATGAGACAGACAAATATAAGCATAGATTCCATTCTTCTTATGATGTAACAAGTACAATGGGTGTTATGGGATGTGTTCCTGGTTCCAGCTGAAAATACCTTAAGAGATTATGGAATTATAGAAATGTGAAAGTGTGTTATGTGTATGGTAGGTTAAAATGAGTCTTTAATCTACATTTAAACTGACGAAGTGTGTCTGTCTCCTAAACAACATAAGATTGTTCCAGAGTTTGGCTGCTAAATAGGAAAATTGTGGTACTCCATACCAAACTTGTGGTCGATATGACACCTCTTTATTTACTCTTACAAATTGAGAATGGTCAGAAAAGTACAATTTCAACCATGCCAAAGCAATTCTATTAGTGCCAACATAATTTACAAGCCTATCCAAGAAAATGTTGTGGTCGATAGTGTCAAAGGCAGCACTGAGCAACCATCAATAAAAATTCAATAATATTAAGAAGAGGTTCTACAACTTCTAGAAACTAATCTCTTTTAATTAGGTAAGATAGGTATAGGGTCTAACTTACATGTTGATAGTTTAGAGTTTAGACAATTCTTCCTCTCCTACAGTATAGTAAGGAATGTTTGAAATTATTCCTCTAGGGATCTATATTACACTGTCTGAAGCTGTTGATGCTTTATTTCTTGTTAATTTAGTCGATAAATAAAAAAATTTTCTTCTAAAAGTGTGGGAAAGTAGGGGAGAGCGGGGCACAAAGTAACACTTTTTGACTTTTTCAAATTGTGTAAATCCACATGGGGTTCA
Source organism: Sinocyclocheilus anophthalmus (assembly GCA_018155175.1). Lineage (NCBI taxonomy): Eukaryota > Metazoa > Chordata > Actinopteri > Cypriniformes > Cyprinidae > Sinocyclocheilus > Sinocyclocheilus anophthalmus. The sequence continues at coordinate 297,789 of JADLZN010005354.1, forward strand.
GAGTATAATTTTTTTTATCCACAGTAATTTCACATTCGTCTAGTACAAATATGTCGCTTTGTTTCATAATTACAGTGTATACGTTTTTCTTTATTTACCCTCAAAAATTGGAAGTGAAAATGTGACAACATGCCCCATAGGTGGGGTACATTGTAACAGCTGAGGGGCACATTGTAACATGACCATATGACATATTCAGCGATATCTTCAAAAAACTTTTGCATTTTGGTGTACTTTTTTTCTCTGTATAATTTTTATATAGTAACTAGTAAATGCTGTAAATTTGGTTATGCTAGCATGTGTGGAAATATTTAAACCACATGTGTTACTACTTACCCGGCGTTACTTTGTGCCCCGCGCTCCCCTAAGTAATAGCAGTTTTAAGGCCATTCTATTGGTAGAAATATTATTCTTCCATGCAATGTGAAATACCTCTAGTTTTGTTTTCTTTCAGCTGGGCTCCATTTTCTGGGCTGCTCACTTGAGGGCAAAAGTGTGTTCAATATACCATGGTGTCAGGCTGTTAAACTTAATTTTATTTAACTGCAAAATAATAGTTTCTGTTGCAACATCAAGTTCTTTTAAACTATCTGTTATGCTGATGAGTTTAGACAAATCAGGAACTTTATTTCCAAAGCAGTCTTTAGTGGTAGAAGTAGTTCTACCATATTTGTAAAAGGAGTTGAATTTGGAGCCTTGGCTAAACGGAGTATATGAGACTATTGTAGGGGGGGGGGGGGGGGGGACGATCTTAAAGGTCATTACGCTGCGCGAAGTCCTGTCAATGTCATTTCAGTTTCAATGTCTGATTCCATCTGACAATATCAAATCCAATGTATTATGACAATAAGTGGTTCCTGAGTTGTTTAACCCCATCCAGTCCTGGAGGGCCACTGCCCCACAGAGTTTAGCTCAAATGCTGATTAAGCTCACCTACCTGTGATTTCCTAGTGATCCTGGAGACCTTGAATAGCTTGCTCGGGTGTGTTTCATAAGGGTTGAAGCTAAACTCTGCAGGGAATTGGCCCTCCAGGGCAAGATTTGAGGAACCCTCGTTAGGATGTCTAAAACTTCGTCCAAATACCCCTCTAGAGACAGTACTACGGTTTTGGCCTGTGCCCTCCATAAAAATTCCTTAGAACAGTTGTTCTGAATTGCAGTCCTTGTGTACCACCGCTTTGCATATTTTGCATGTATCTCTTATTTATCACACCTGATTCAGAAAACCAGCTCGTTAGAAGAGAGCTTCATGCATGAACTGTGTTTGGATTGACATGGTCTCTACACAATATTCTTTGCTCCCTATTCCCTGAGCACGGGAAATCAGTTGAAGTTTACTTCACTTTGGAATATTCATTCATATGCGATACATCACTGCCTGCAGCGTCTTCACACACAGATGAAACTTGGCATAGTTGTATGACAATAGTAAACAGTCAATTTTTCAGTATAAGTCAGTTCATTGTTGATTTAGCACATTACATTTCTAAGAAATCTAATGTTTTAAGAGTATTGTAATTAGAAAATGCATTCTGTCTGTTTGTCTCCCCTCACAGAACTTGAAATACACTGATCTGGTTCAATTATTAGGCAAGGAAGATGATCAGATCTTGGTTTTTCTGTGATCATCTGAAACCAGACCAAGATCTTGATGCTGAAATTCGGTTTTACTTTTTTCGGGTTTAAAACACTGCAAGACTGGGCTGAGAGTCTGCAGTCACCTTGCTGCTCCTCTTTGGAAATAAATTTAAATGGATGAATTATTGACAGTGAGTTATGGAAAAAAAGAGTTATAATGAGACTGATCATCCTATCCTGGTCATTAACAACAACAATAGTAATCGTAACAATACCAACTAAAAATGTAACTAATGCTCATATCCCACTGAATGATATAGGCCCAGTAATACACCTAGGGTGACCTTTAAAATGTTTGAATTTTACAGACAATCTTTAAAAACAGGGTGAATCCTAATCTATGTCATCCCTGTTACCCACATGTCAAAACCGATTTGACGGTTTCAAACAAATTTGCTAATTGCTAGCTAGTCAAGTTCACAAAAGCACATGTTGTACACTTTGAAAGTATGTTACTTGTACTGTAGATATTGATTATATTGAATGTAATAAATAATTGTTTACATTTTCATTTTAAAAAATGGTAAAAGTATTGACATTGCCTGATATCCACCCCCCAGTCAAGCCTAATAAATCATCAATAATAGAACATTATAGAGGAGCAAGAGAAACATGCTTGTTTTAAGTGTTGGAATCCTGGTTGAGGGATGTTGTAACTTTCTAGAAGTGATGTCACTTGACTGTACATTATTTTACAAGAGTTTTTTGATAAGGGTAGTAACAGGGCTGACATGAAATCAGGGGAAATCAATAAAATGATTTACATTTTATTGAAAAAAATGTATACTTATGCCAAAAACATTGCTTAACAATGAGACTGTATTTAGAACAATATGCAAATGGAATTTTAATACCATTTTGCCTTCATTTTTCAAATTAAAAGTCCTGCTGAAAAAGAAAAATCATAATGAGGGACAGGCCAAAAACCTTACCCTTATCAGCATAAATGCTATTTAAATTATTTTAAAATAATATTTAATTGACTTTTTAAATTTAATATTGATGAAAGAATACATAGTATTGTTATGTTTTTAAATCGTACATTTATTTATTGTTATATTAATTCTATGTTTGATTATTTCTTAGGGATGCAAAAGGCACAGATTTTGTGGAATGACCCTTACAAAAATTCAGCTGTTTACATAAAAAAGAATGCATGCATGACAATTCAATCTTTTTCCATCTGTTTGGACTCTTTATGTATTCAGAACAGTGGCATAGCCAGAATTGTATTTTTGGGCTGGCCTTGGCAAAAGTGAGCGGGCACTTGGCTAACGGTGGGAGTCTGTTATGTTGCAATATTGTAAATATTTGTTTTAAACCAGGAAGGCGAGTCAGTGGATATCACACAAGCAAGCTGTGATGTGTGAAACCTCTTAATCGATTCACTAGAAAGTGAAAGTAAAAACCGACGGCGCTTTCGGCATCTGCTGCATTAATGACGCATATTCTCTCAGAGACGTCGAGAGACGAATCTCCTTCATATGCTGATAACGGTATATAGCGAAATGTTTTAATTTACTCCCTTAATATTTCTCTGTTCCCGAACATAGGCTAGTGGGGAAAAAAAAAAAATAAAGAGAGAAGAAACGTATTTCGTGTTAAGCAGGTTGTTTTGTCTTTTTTTTTAAAGTCGGTGCTTGAAATAAAGCTTTTTTATTGATGATTGCAGTGTTAATCATTTTAATTATAGGCCTATAATTAATTGTATAATAAACCTGTTTTGAAAGACCCTTTTAGAAACATTTTCACTGAGGAGTAAGCTAGCCTAATCTTTTTTAGATGCGCTATGAAATTATTGCGGGGCAAATTAATTGTAATATTAATTTAATAATAAAAGTAACTTAATAATATTAATAGGCCTAACAGTCATAAGAATGTAGCAGGCCGACGTTAATTGAAAATGCCAAATTAGATACTGTATAACTAAAGTGTATACAATTATTTTATTCAGAAATGTCATGTTTGTGATTTTTTGTCAATTCGTTATTAAAGGGGTCCTATTATGCTCTTTAACAAAGTCTTGATTTTGTTTTGGGGGTGTACTAGAACATGCTCTCATGCTTGGTGGTTCGAAAAACGCATTATTTTTCACATAATTTACATTATTAAAATACCTTTCTCCCCAGCCTGGCACAAACGGCTCGATTAGTTCCGGCTTTGATGAAGGTCCGCCTTCCGAAAAACAAAATGTGTTGTGATTGGTTAGCTGTCCCAGTGCGTTGTGATTGGCGAACAGCTTAGACGGTGTTTCAGTACTGCCACGGCCCCTTGCTCTGTCTTTCAACAAAAGCTTTTTGGCGAATCCGGCACTACTCACTCATGTTGTGGAAGCTGTCCTCAGTAAAGTGTGCAGCACACAATAGCAAATTTGGGTTATAATGCTCAGGAACAGAGTTAAAAATTAAATTGCAACCACTGTTTCCTGATATCATCCGCTTTCGGAAGCCCAAACAAAGACGTTTGGGCACGGAGGTGAAAAAAACAGCGTTTCAGGCGGTCGCACACCGGACGAGAAGCGCAGCGTCGCGCCACGTCTTTAAAATTCAAATACTTTATTTTCTATGAGTGTAGGCACACCGGCGGCGCCGTTCGTTGTCTGTCCGCGGCGCCCAGCTACGTCGTGTTATATTTGTAAGAACTGTTCTATACCACTGTTTCTCATTCCAAAGTCCTCGCGTACCCCCGCTAGCTGCATTTTTTGCATGTCCTCTCTTTGTTTATCACACCTGATTTCAGATCACTCGTTAGAAGTGAGCTCCGTGCATGAACTGTGTTCTGACTGACATGGTCCCTACACAGTTTTCATTGCTCCCTACTCCCTGAGCAGGGGAAATCCGTTGAAGTTTACTTCACTTCGGAATATTCATTTACAGATTTGCGCCGCTGCCTGCAGCATCTTCACACACAAACGAAACTTACTAGAGAAGCGTGAAGTGGGACATAATATACCTCTGTAAATAAATACTATTTAAATTTACGTCTTGCACATTTTAATGCCCTTTGTATGGAACATATATGCTCTCTTCAAACTGGAATCAAGGCAGAATATCCGGTGATGTCCACTTCGCAGAGCACTTACAGTCAAATATAACAAACGAATGAAGCAATAAGAGAAACACATAAATGTGCAGAGCGGGGGGGTCGCGAGGACTGGAATTGAGAACCGCTTTTCTAGACATGCCAAAAATGTGACGCTACAGCATAGCAGCTCTTCTTCTTGGTTTTCTCTGATGCACTAACTCTGCGGCAGCTCTTCTTCTTTGTTGTCTCGTCTGATGTGCTGATATTGCGGTCACTCAACCAAGCGTTCTAACCACAACCTCGCCCCTCCCCAACCATTCTAATTTCTATTGGCGGGAATTATTTGTAATGAAATTCTAATGAGCCGCTTTGTGATATCACAAAGCCCGGAAACCAAAAGCTGTAGTCCAAACGAGCCGTTCTTTGTAGTTCTTGAAAATGGATTTTTTAAAAACTAAATATCTCCCTTTGGAGTGGAATTTTTTATGCCCAAACATACACACTACACACTGACTATAATTAAAAAAGTGAAAAAGCATAATAGGACCCCTTTAATGCACTAGGCCTCACAAATTAGGAAACAGATGCAGTTAATCGCTGGTGTCACAAAATTTATATAGGCCTATTTAAAAAAAAATATCTTGTGAAGTGATAAATAATCTTTGTGAGGACGACTGGCAACAGCTGAGCTTAAATTCTTTAGATACCGCACACCAAACGACTTTGAACACCGACTGAGCTCAAATGACATTCATAATCGACCTGACAGAGGTGTTTCCCGGCTTCACAGAATGAACCGGTTCGGGTTTTTTGCCAATTAAACTCTTTGCGGCTTTTATGTTTTGAGCCCAAACTAACTCAGATAGACATAAATATATGCCCTTTATGTTGCTTAAGGCTTAATTTCTAGGAATTAAAAATAAAAAAAATAACCATTTAAATTAATTAAACAATTTAACTAACGTTACGTGACATTATAATATAAAACCAATACTAAAATGTTCGGAAAAACATATCTGTTATCGCACAAAGCTCCGTTTTTTGAATTACAATTTTATGTTTTTTATAAAAATTTTACAACTTTTAATGTATGCAAACAAATAAATGCATTAAACGACAACACCATTTTGATCTACAGGTATAAACCACGGTATAATATTCAGATATTATGTCCCCTATATGCACAATCTTGGTTTCCAGATTATCCTTTACTGTTTTTATATACTACTGGAATCCATATTTTGTCCATGTTTTTATATACGTGTACCCCCTTAAATTAATTTAACCTCACCCCTGTTTGAATAAGGTATCAAACAACTATAAAATATCCTAAATATATGAAATTATGCACAATGCTTGTTTTTTTCAGATTATGCCTTTTTTGTTTTTATATACAGTACTGAAACCATTTTTTTTCATATGTTTCATATACTGTACCCACTTAAATTAATTACACTCTGACAACCGTTTGAGATAAAGGTATCAAACCAACTGTAAATATATCTAAATATTATTCAATTTAATGAACAAAGCTTGTTTTTTCAGATTATGCCTTTACTGTTTTTATATATAGCACGGAGCCAACCCTTAAAACAAAAAAATTTTTCATTTGTTTTATATACTGTATCCACTTAAATTAATTAAACTCTTACACAGTTTGAGATAAAGGTATCAAACCAACTGTAAAGTATTCAGAATATTATTCCCTATAATGCACAAGGTTGTTTTTCCAGATTATGCCTTTATTGTTTTTTATATACAGTACTGAATCCATATTTGTCATGTTTATTATTCTGTATCCACTTAAATTAATTAAACTCTGACAACGTTTGAGATAAAGGTATCCAACCAACTGTAAAATTTTCAGAATATTATTCGCTATAATGCACATGGCTTGTTTTTTCTGATTATGCCTTTGTTTTTATATACAGTACTGAATCAATATTTTTCATGTTTTATATACTGTACTAACTTAATTTAATTAAACTCTGACACAGTTTGAGATAAAGGTATCAAACCAACTGTAAAATATTCAGAAAATTATTCCCTATAATGCACAAGGCTTTTTTTTTTTTCTGATTATGCCTTTATTGTTTTTATATACAGTACTATATACAGTTTTATATAATTTTATATCCACTTAAATTAATTAAACTCTGACACAGTTTGAGATAAAGGTATCAAAACAACTATAAAAATATCTAAATATTATTCCCTTTAATTCACAAGGTTTGTTTTTTCAGATTATGCCTTTACTGTTTTTATATACAGTACTGAATCCATATTTGTCATGTTTTATATACTGTACCCACTTAAATGAATTAAACTCTGACACCGTTTCAGATAAATCTATCAAATCAACTGTAAAATATTCTGAATATTATTCCCTATAATGCACAGGGCTAATTTATTAAATTATGCCATTAGTATTTGTGTATATTGAAAGCATATGAAAAGTAGAGATGCAAAAGCCTTTAAGTTCCATCTGAAATTTTCTTCTAAAATGAGCCTTTTTCTCAGGCTCCTATGTTTATGTCCAGTTATTTCACTTTAATGGCAATGAATAGTTTATTTTCTTTGTGAAATGGGCTGAATATAAATGTATAATCTCAGGGGAAAAAATGTACAACGCTGTCACTTTGGATGTACCATAAGGTACAAAAGTAAAAAAAATATTTCTTTTTTTTCACATGAACTTGTGCATATTAGTACCTTGAACAGGTACATATTATATTTATATATTTTATACATTGTTAATATAATTCCTCTATGTATATATAAACACACACACACACAAATATCCTTTATGTACAGTGGGTACGGAAAGTATTTAGACCCGCTTAAATTTTTCACTCTTTGTTATGTTGCCGCCATTTGCTAAAATCATTTAAGTTATTTTTTTTCCCTCATTAAGTACACACAGCACCCCATATTGACAGAAAACACAGAATTGTTGACATTTTTGCTGATTTATTAAAAAGAAAAACTGAAATTATCACATGGTCCTAAGTATTCAGACCCTTTTTTCAGTATTTAGTAGAAGCACCCTTTTGATCTAATACAGCCATGAGTCTTTTTGGGAAGATGCAACAAGTTTTTCACACCTGGATTTGGGGTGTCATTCCTCCTTGCCAGATCCTCTCCAGTTCTGTCAGGTTTGATGTAAACGTTGGTGGACAGCCATTTTTTAGGTCTCTCCAGAGATGCTCAATTTGGGTTTAAGTCAGGGCTCTGGCTGGGCCATTCAAGAACAGTCACATAGTTGTTGTGAAGCCACTCCTTCGTTATTTTAGTTGTGTGCTTAGGGTCATTGTCTTGTTAAACCTTCGGCCCAGTCTGAGGTCCTTAGCACTCTGGAGAAGGTTTTCGTCCAGGATATCCTGTACTTGGCCGCATTCATCTTTCCCTCGATTGCAACGTCGTCCTGTCCCTGCAGCTGAAAAACACCCCCACACATGATGCTGCCACACCATGCTTCACTGTTGGGACTGTATTGGACAGGTGGATGAGCAGTGCCTGGTTTTCTCCACACATACCGCTTAGAATTAAAGTTCTATCTTGGTCTCATCAGACTAAAGAATCTTATTTCTCACCATCTTGGAGTCCTTCAGTGTTTTTAGCAAACTCCAATGCGGGCTTTCATGTGTCTTGCACTAAAGAGAGGCTACCGTCGGGCCACTCTGCCATAAAGCCCCAACTGGTGAAGGGCTGCAGTGATGGTTGACTTTCTACAACGTTCTCCCATCTCCCGACTGGCACTCTGGAGCTTGTTTTGGATTTTTCTTGGGTGCGGCCAATGAAAGGGAGGAGCAGAGTTCCAGATGTCAAAATAAGACCTTATTTAACAAAGAAACAAAGCCGGGAAGACAGTCACATCATTCCAAAGTCTTTGTTTGTCAACTCATATTATATACCCCTTGTTCTCTCCAAATTTGGTCATTTTCTGTTTTTTCTTTGTTCCGGTTACTTTTTATTGGTTATAGATACCTGATTTGCCACAATTGTTTCCAACTCTTTTGGCCTTGTTTTCTAATTGGTTGGTAGTGTGGTCATACTAGATGTGTGTCAAATTTATCTACTTGCTTTTGTTTTGCCACCTTCCATTGGTCGGTAATGTGGTCATACGAGATGTGTGCGTCACCTCCACCATCCTGGTGGGGGGGGGGTTGGGGGGGGGGGGCGGTGATATTTAATTATTTCGGTTACGCTGCTGTCTACTGAACGATGTCCATTGTCTAATGGAAGAAACGACCATTATACGTGTTGTTACATTATTTCAAGTTCACAGGTGTACTTTGTAATGAAAGGTTCACTGTCTAATGAAAAGACTATTATTCGTTCTATGACATCCAGGGTTAACATAATTCAGCATATTAATTTATATATTGATTACTTTCATTTTCACATAATACTTCAATAAAATTACACAACAAGCTTCCCAAGCCCCCACAGTGATTTTTGGGTTCTTCTTTACCTCTCTCACCAGGCTCTTCTCCCCCGATAGCTCAGTATGGCCGGACGGCCAGCTCTAGGAAGGGCTCTGGTCGTCCCAAACGTCTTCCATTTAAGGATTATGGAGGTCACTGTGCTCTTGGGAACCTTAAGTGCTGCAGAAATTTTTTGTAACCTTGGCCAGATCTGTGCCTTTTTCCACAATTCTGTCTCTGAGCTCTTCATGCAGTTCCTTTGACCTCATGATTATCACTTGCTCTGACATGCACTGTGAGCTGTAAGGTCTTATATAGACAGGTGTTTGGCTTTCCTAATCAAGTCCAATCAGTATCATCAAACACAGCTGGACTCAAATGAATATGTAGAACCATCTCAAGGATGATCAGAAGAAATTGACATCAACCGGATTTAAATATATGAGTGTCACAGCAAAGGGCCTGAATACTTAGGACCATGTGATATTGCAGTTTTTCTTTTTTAATAAATCTGCAAAAAGTCAACAAATCTGTGTTTTTCTGTCAATATGGGTTGCTGTGTTTACATTAATGAGGAAAAAAAATTAACTCAAATGATTTTAGCAAATGGCTGCAATATTGTTAAGAGTGAAAATTTTTAGGGGGTCTGAATACTTTCCGTACCCACTGTATATCTATGTATTTTGTGTGTGTGTGTGTTGGTGGCGGATGTATGTAACTAACAGTACACACCCATATATATATATCCTTACTATATATATATATATATATATAACATGCATAGTATATCATGATGTATGGGTGTGTTCCAGTTTAATGTATTGAAATGGGTTCCAGGACAGTCTAAAAAATTTTAAAGTTCAGTTCTCTATATGAAAAAACATCAGATTAATGATCTGAAAAATATACAGTTGGTGTGATTTCTTTATCTTAAATGGTGTTCAAGTTTCATGGATATAAACGGGTTCAGTACTGTCAAAAAAATAATAATCTGAAAAACTAATTTTGTGCATTATAGTGAATCATATTCAGAGATTTTTTTCAGTTGGTTTGATACATTTATCTCAAACTGTGTCAGAGTTTAATTAAATTAAGTTGGTACAGTATATAAAACATATGAAAATATGGCTTCAGTACTGTATATAAAACAGTAAAGGCATAATCTGAAAAAAAACAAGCCTTGTGCATTAAATTTAATAATATTCTGAATATTTTACAGGTGGTTTGATACATTTATCTCAAACTGTGTCAGAGTTTGAATTAATTTAAGTGGGTACGGAATAGAAAAGCATAAGAAAATAGTATTGTCAGTTCCGTGTAATAGTAAAAACCATAAAGGCATATCTATAAGATAGCAGCCGATTGCTGTTTCGCAATCCTAAGTTTGATGAATTTATTTAAGAACTTTTTATTCAAGTTGTTTTGATACCTTTACCTCACCCGGTGTCAGCAGTTTGCATAACTATTTTTATGTCGTATACAGTATATAAAACAATATGAAAAAATAGAGAAATATTCGTTATCAAGTTTCCGAGTCAGCCAGTACCCTACCTAAAACTGCTCGGTTTCTAAGTACAACGTCACCACCCCACTCAAAACAAATTCTACCTCACATGTTGGAAGGAGTTTTGCCTAACGCTGCCCAACGTTCATGCAAGAAAGAAGTGGTAACTTTTATTCTCGCTGTAGTATTTGTTGACGCTTGCAGGCCATGAAGCCGCTGTGTGCTTCGTTGTGAAAGCGAAACTACTACTTTGGTTGGTCTTCCAAAAGAGAACGATATCCACTTTGTCATGCCTAGAGCTGATCTGTGCTGGTCGCTGAGGGAATACATCAACTTTCACCGTGGACGAAGCGGAGTCCAGCCCGGGGTCCGTCACATGTGGTTGCCGCTCATTCGTCGCATCCGCCGGCCGCGCCGTTCTCAACCTCGCCTCCTCTGCTCACTCTAGCCCGGCCTCAACTCACTCTATCTCAGCCTCAGCGCATGCTAATCCGGGGCTTCCCCTCACGCTAGGCACTGTGTTTTTCGTTGTGAAAGCGAAAATACTTTGTTTGGCCTTCCAAAAATGGACTTGACTAGAAATCAGTGGTTAAGTTGTTAACACTGTTCCAGAACACTTCAACCCGTATATTCAGATGTGTGCAGCACATTTTCATGGAGGACCGTTTACTGATCCTGGGAGAGTTGACTACAATGCCGGCAGTTCTGACTCACGTAAGTATGTTTTCATTTAAAGGATTTGCCACTGATGATTCAAACGCGAGTTTTGAGCAGTGTAGAGTAGCACTTGTTGTTTGTCATTTCTCCGATCACAAATGCAGACAGAGTTTTATGTTTACGTGGCGCTGATGCAATGCAACGCAATGCGTAAAAAGACAGTGTAAGTCATTATAATCAGTAATGATGTCCCCACTGGATGCAACAAATGCCTCGTTTGTAATGGGTTTTAATGTTGTCTCGTCGCTCTGGCCGGACACGGCATCACAATATGGTAAGGGGCGTAACATTTCCGTCACACGCTTGAGGTATTCGGCCAATCACAACGCATTGGATAGCTGGCCAATCAGAGCACACCTCGCTTTTTCAGAACAATGAGCTTTGTAAAAAACGACGTGTTTCAGAAAGGCGTAGAAAAAAAACAAAAACAGAGCGGAGCAACAATAATGTATATTATGTGGAAAATAATGTGTTTTTTGAACCTTAAACCGCATAAACACATTTCATTACACCAAATACACAAAACAATGTTCTTTTTAGCAGCATCATATGACCCCTTTAAGTTGTATTGTGTTCATGCAATTAGTTTGTTCTCTTCTTTGTTGAGGGATATTATGTATGTGTACTTGTGCAACAGCAGCATAATCATATCTTACATGTTCTTATATGTCTTGGCAACAGCATATCTCTGTACTTGCTCTCCAGCAGCAAAACAGCAGTAGCAGAATTAATAGTAGTAGCGCTTGTCCTGTGCATAGCATATAGTACTCCAAGATGAAAAATATTAACATTATTTTATCCATTTAGTGGTGAAAAATAAAAGCCCTTTTTTTACCTTAAATTCCAGCTCTTATCGTAAAGTAAGAACCACCACCAAATATACTCGGGGGGGGGGGGGGGGTGGGGGGGGGGGTGTGGGGGGGGGGGGGTGGGGGGTGGGGGGGGGGGGAAGTAAATCCATCCATCAATTCATATTTTTTTCCAAACGGTTTGTCCCATGTTGAGTTGCAGGGATGCTGGACCCTATCCCAGTGTAACAGGGTGACAGACGTGGGTAAGCGTGATTTCACCAGGTACAACATGTTCCTGGATCAACATCCTTGTTGATCCTGGAACAACATTCCAATCAACCAATCAGAATTGAGATATAACTCTTCAGGAAATGTCAGTTTTAGGCTTACAACAAGGGTTAGGTGCTTCTACACCCTTGTTAATCTGCTATCATTTCCCACTGATTTTAGGAATAAATTAGGGTTAGGTTTAGGTTTAGGGGTAGGGATTGGGTTAGTCTATATTTTTGGCAATAATGTTGATCCAGGATCATCAAAAGATGTTGCTTCCGGACAGGTCCCCCCCCCCCCCCCTTACTTTGCAAATCACGGCGACCCAGAGACGTGAGGCGAGCGGATCCACTTGCAAGGCTTTATTCAATGACATGGTGAATACAGGCAAGAGTCAAGACACGAGTAAACCAGCAAGACAAGATTATGACTAGGAACTGAAACCTAGACAGGCTCCGTAGGGTAGCTATCGCTTGGAGATAAACGCATACAATACTCGGCGACTAGAGCAGGATCAGATTGAGTGTTATATAGTGTGAGTTATTGGATGCAGGTGAGTGTGCAATCAGTGCAGTGGAGCATGGGAGATGTAGTCCAGAGTGATGTGTGACAGTCTATGTGGAGTGAGTGTCAATATGGTGAGAGTGACCTCTTGTGTTCATTGGATGAAAGTCCATGGACCGGATTTGTGACACCCAGCATCTTCGTCACAAGCAGAGAAAACTCTTGGTGGATGGCCATTTCACACACAAAAATTCCATCTATACAACAAACTTATTGCTTTAATGAGTAACATTGTGACTGACACAGTAGTGAAGGAAATTATGTTTTTGTTTTCAAGAAAATATTGGCCAGGAAGCATCTTACATACACTGCCTACACTGGTAGTTCTGCAATCAAAAATAGGTGTATATGTGCAAGGGATGGAACGATTACCGGTTTTACGATAAAATGCACTGACGGTTAGTATTAACTTTTAAAATTTAATTATCAAAACCGTGCTTGATAATCGCGCTTTTGAAAACTCGCGGTAAATCCTGTCCAGCCAGCATCAGTCTGACGCAGAAGCAGAATGCAGTGTTGTTGTTGTTTTTTGCACGAGACGAAATGGCGGAAGGCAGTGACAGCGCAATAATTATAAATAAATGCTAAACTGGGCACATAATTGGAAAAAAAATCTTGTTAGAGATTAAAGTATTCGTTATCTCACTTGTTTAAAACGCAAAGTTCCGCTAAGAAAAGTTCTCAGCAAGTGGCTTTCAGCCAATTAAGACGAACGAACGTTCAAACTATAAGTTTGACATTTAAGGGATAATGTATTGTATAATCATAGTTAACTTATTACACTGATTTTTTTTTTGTTTACCTATAATATATAAATACGGGGATATGAAATTTTGAATTGAGATTAATGTTTTGAAATCTTACCTGTTTATAAATCCATTATGAACAGTTTACAAAACAATCGTCAGGACAATATGATCACTACAGCAAAATTATAGTATTATTAATACTAAATTCCTCTGATTTCATTTTCAGTACAATCAAAAACTGAGACGCAAGACGGCAAGCTGCATTTGAATGAAACGAGAGCGCGTCTGCGGTGATACAAGAGACATGGGGCGAATTCCAAACAGAAGTGAGCATCCCTACTCCCTTCGAAGGGCAGAGTCCTTGAGGTGTGTTCTTTGAAGGGTGCAGGGTATTAATGTCTCGTATAAGCGTTTGAAACTCCCTTGGGGAAGGGAATGACTGACCAAATGTTACATTGACAACACTGCACATGCGTGCAGCATTCAGTACTCCATCAATTGTTGCAAATAAATATTTCTGCTCATTATTATTATTCTATTTAAATATTGTCTCACTGTCTCATTTACTATTAAACTTTTTCAAACACTAAACTTGCTTACACTAACCGTCTTAAATCATATTTCTATCACTGGCAAAAAATGTTTTGTATTACATTAAAATAAAGACAAATTTAATTAGGTATTAAATTACTTACGTTTGTATGTGAAGTCGAAACAACCCCAACTTTGCTTTAAAATGCATCACAAGATCTCCTAACCGAAGATCACAAACGGAAATCACATTGTATATATATATATATATATACAATATATATATATATATATATATATAATACATATACACAGTACAAGTGATTTCTTTATTATTATTATTATTATTAGGACTTCATGTTAATGTTAATGTTTTTGATAAAAAAAAGTGCATATAGCTGCTAATTGTATTTGTTGATTTTCAAATATAAAACTTACTGAAATGTTTTCAGTGTGTGTATCAGTTCTTTTTTAAACAGGTTTCAGCACATTTTAACAATACCGTGATAATACTGATAACTGTGATAATTTTGGTCACTATAATCGTGATATGAAATTTTCATACCGTTACATCCCTAATATGTGCATTTACTGTCAAGAGTTAGACTAAACTTATAATGGTTATCAAGATTTTTACATTAAAAAAAACCATCATAATTTAGAAGTAATAGGCTTTTTTCTGTCCTGTTTTAACCCCCCTACGTCACGGTTTGTCAAGGGAGGACCCAAATGCAGAATGGACAGGGGAAACAGTTTATAAACAAAATGGGAACACAAGAGGATGAGGCAGGAAGACAGTCCACACAATAAGCCAGAGCACACAACAGGAGAACAGGCAGGTCGTTGATGGGGAAGCACCTGACTCCGAGGCAAAAGGAGACTAGGTAGCTCCTCAAGGAACCACAAGCTAGGCCTAGGAGATGGTAACACTTGAAGCACAACTGCCTGACAGGTCAGAAGACTCAGAAAGCAGGGCAGGAACCAACTCAACAGACACACAAAGACAAGGCAACAGGGGAGACAAAAGATAAATATCGATCAAAAGAAAGAACTTGCAAAACAATGACTAGGGAGGATAAACAAAAAAATAAAACTGAAAGGGGAAAAGTAATGCATTCTAGAAATAATTAACTGAGACTTATGAAAACAAAAAGAATAACAAAAGGGAAAAAGCTAAGAATAAATGACTAGAACTACAAACAAAATAAAGACAAGACTGCAACCTTGCTGAAAACTAGAAAGAAAATAAAAGAACAAAATCAAAAGGTTCAAATATTTAAATAAAGAACCAAACCACAAAGACTGTAACTAGACTATTGACTAAACTAGGCAGGACAAGAGGAGCACATGGCCAACACAAACAAAGACACAGCCATGTGCTCAGGCACAAAATAAACAAAGACACATTGAACAAAGACAGGACAGACAAGACTGTCAGGGCAGCATCCTGACACCCTCAGCAGAATGCTTTGTTTGAATAGGTGTGGCGGATTGTAGACTTGGAAGTAAATGCCCACTGATTGGATAGCTGTGTATACAGCATGAATTCCTCATAGATGGACATTGCTGTGATTTAGGTAAAAAATGCATAAATAATTCAATACATATCAAATGATCTGTAAAAAGAGACAATGATGAGTGGCCAAGTATGGTGACCCGTACTAGGAATTAACCCATCCTAAGGGCACACACACAGCAGTAAACACACACACACACCGTGAACACACACCCGGAGCAGTGGGCAGCCATTTATGCTGCGGCGCCCGGGGAGCAGTTGGGGGTTCGGTGCCTTGCTCAAGGGCACCTCAGTCGTGGTATTGAAGGTGGAAGAGAGCGCTGTACATTCACTCCATCCACCTACAATCCCTGCCGGTACGAGACTCGAACCCGTGACTCTCTAACCATTAGGCCACGACTTCCCAACCATGCTCAGTCATGGAATGTATTGAGGGTGGAAGGGAGCGCTAGTTATTCACTCCACCCACCAACAATTCCTGCCGGACATGAGACTCAAACCCACAGCCTTCGGGTTACAAGTCCGACTCTTTAAATTAGGTCACGACTGCCCCGACTGTGAGAACAGTTATGCTGCATTCACGCCATATCGTAATTGCTGTGATTTCGAGATGACAACATGTGATGTTCTACTTGGATCAGTTCACACCCTTGGGCTCATACCCGGAAATATCAATGCCTAAGTATAACGCCTAATGAATCTGAGGTGGTCAGGTAGTACAAGTCGTAGCTTTCAGAGTGGTCAATAGAGTGGTTGCCTACATTCCACGAGCTGTTGTTTTGGCAAACTGTCTTCAATAAGCTACTAACAAGAAAGTTTTGAGTTATGAAACTTACAGGATGTTTTTATAGTAAAATGACCTCTTATATGTCCAAATATCAAGGGAATTTTGGTTTCTCAGTTCATGACCCCTTTAAATCTGTCAAAATGACAAACAACATTTTGATTATCCTTCAATGTATTACTATTTGGAAATGAGAGAAAACTTTGAATTAATGCTAACTATGATTAAAATACCTTATACTGTGTTAGCTTATTTATGTTGCTCAATCCTACCAACAACATGCTGCAAGAAGAGAATACAAACCCTATAACTGGCCTGAAATTGTATCTTCAGCTGTCAAATGCATCGCAGTGAAAAATAATTCTGAGTGGACCCTTAGCCAAAAAATAAATAAATACCTTATAAGGTATTTCTTATGCTCAAATGGCGTTAAAAAAATCATATTTTTTCAGGCTAGACCAGCCAATGCGCATGCGCAGTTATAACACGCTTATGACTGCGCATGTGCATTGGCTGGTCTAGCCTCAGGTTTCTATGGGAACCGGAGCTTCTAGCGGCTGCAGTGATGCAATGACTTTACCAATTAGTGATTGGCTCTTTCATTTAGAAGGCTGGACTATTCTGCCATATTGCGCATTGCCGTTTCTCAGATTCATAATTATAGGAGTGAACTGTCTTTGTATTTCTGTAGTCTTTGCTATACTTCAGTTCTTTGAACCCCGTTTTTGGTGAAAGATTGTTTCAATGAAGGTTCAATGTTGGCCACAGCACTTGAAAGTGAGACTTTTTTTTATACATTTAACGCTATAATCCCGTTATAGATTTTGTTGGAAAAAGAAGCACATCGCAAGCAATATATACCTCCAGAATAAGATGAAGGAGTGTCAGCAAAGATAATACTAAAACAAATTTACTTTAGAACAACACAAAATAGCCTGCCTTAAGATATGTCCAATTTTCATGGTAACATGAAAAGATGCACTGTCACATTCGGGAATTCAACCACCATGTTTTATAACTCCTTAGGCGCTGTCATTACTAGATTTGCGCAAAACTTTGGCGATATTTTATAAATGTCGATAAAAAAGTATTGCGAAATGACGGCGTTTCCATTAACCAATGTTATGCGGCTAAAACGTTACATTTTGCCTCTCGCGATAATTCATGGCAATGGATTTTGGTGGGATTTTTGGCTATATTTATTTAAAGGAGGCTTATGCATTTATCTTTACAGAAGCAGCAAAGAGATCCGCTTCAGAAACGTGCGTGGCGCGGCTGGAATAAACCATAGACTGTATAAAAACATTAACACAAGCATTGTGGCCGCAATCAGCTTCAGTGGCCGTATCAGAGCCACACTGCACCGCAGACGTGTGCAGTGTAAATTGTCTAAGCATTAATGGTAGGGAAAGCCCCTTAAACTGGAGCGCGGCCACTTATGAAGTGTTTCTTGGAGGTTATAGTAAATTGAAGAATGATCATATGACTTTTTACATACGCCATGTGACCTGTAAATGTGAAAAAGCTGTTTCCATTGCAGTTTTGTGAATTATTCCTTTTTCGCATTGCCTGAAAACCACCTCATGCGAGCGTAAAAACTTTTTTGCGATATATGGGAGTTTTTGCGAAATTGACGCGTTTAGGCGTATTTTCAATTCGCAGTTTCAATTCGCGCAATTTGAAGGGTAATGGAAACGCGCCTACTGTGATCAAGAACTTTTTTTGAAAGAAGAGCAATGAACAAACTCATCAGCATCTTGTGGAACCTTGCAAGGAAAAATGCAACAAATGGATAGAGTATGTGGTATGTGGCCAGTGCTGGTCGATATGATTTGTGTAAAACAAGAATGCATTCTACAAACTGAGGTAAAACAGCAGATATACCCAGTCAGGTCTTGAATGATGGTGCATTTAATCGGCATCCAAGGATCAGCTAGGCCAGTGTTTCCCACTAAACCACACAACATCGCCACAATACGAGGGATGGCAGGTTGGTAGCTATTAATAGGCTACACCTACATTTTACCAGAGTCAATGAAGTTGGTGGTGATGTCCAACCTTTTTTTTTTTTTTAAAGAGTCGCAATCTTCTTCCTGTTGGCTACATAAAACAGAAAGAAAACCTACTATCAAAAGTTATGCCCATTACTTTAGAATATATTACCTTTTTGATATAGGCCTATTAACTTTTTTTACGGAAGTAAATTCTTGTCAAAAAAACTGATGCATGTGTAGATTATCCTCCCCTTCACATCTGTCACAATATTTTTGATTTATGTTTGATCTTTGCTGTTTAAATAAACCAAAGATTTAGCATATTTCAGCACGGCATCTTGCTTTATTCATATTTTATTTATTAATTTCTTAAATAACCAAACTTCTACAACATAAGGGCAAATACCTATAGCGCAGCTGATGACCCTTTGAAGTGATGCTTGGGTGATCAATAATATTCAAATATTCAAATTAATTTCCTTGGATTCCTGCTTCCTCATTTCTTTTATTTCTTGCATCCTAAGGGTGTGTAGTTTCAGGATAATCTCAGCATAAGACACAAAATGAGAAACACTTTGGGAGTTTCAAAGTCATCATTTGATTGGTTAAATTCTGCAGGAATATAGAACTGTTTTGTTCTTTAACAGAATAACAGAAATATATAGAATTGCAGAATAACAGAAACAGAAAAAATACAGAGGTGTTTTAAAATATTTAATAAAATATTTATTGGAGGAAAAAATCATAAGCACTAAAAACACTTCCTCTCCATGGTTCAACATCCATGGTCCTGTCTAACTCTGTCTTATATTTTATCTGGTTCGCACTGTGTGAATAACTTTTACTATTATTTTTAATGAGACCAGAAAGGCAAAACATACGGTGACCGAGAAGTGCAAAACAAATCACAATTCTGAAAACGAAATAACAAATTACACACCATATGCAATTCTAAAAAACAAAATAACATTCAGGAAGCCAACAACAATTCAGAAAACATTAAACAAGTCAGAAAACACAATGACAAATTCGAAAACAAAATAACAAGTCAGAAAACACAACGACAAATCAGACAAACCGGAAAAGGTAGGTATAGTTTGAGACAGCGCCATTGGTTTGGGATTACTCACCGCTGACTGGACGAGATATCTGTCAATCAACGTATACAGGAAGAACCAGCCGAAGAACAGCAGAGTCGTGGTAGAAAGTTCGGAGATGGTATTAAAGTAGCTCAGTTTAAATGTATTGTATGATTTGCCCTTACTATGGAATAAAAAATACGGGTGTATATTTACATTTAGATAAAAGTGCCTGTAAACCATCAGCTCCAGTGGCGCAGATGGATAAGCGCGTGTCACTGACTTTTGACGCGATCGACCCGGGTTCGATCCTGCCTTTTGCCGAACTTTTTTTTTTTTTTTTCAAATCTCGTATTAGCAATGGATTATATTTACACTACGTGAAATTATCAGTATTTTGCATATGCTATTTACACTAAGTGCAATACCTATTTACACTTGTTAAAACATGATTTCTACTATCAAGTATACTACTTTTTGCAAATAGTGGCAATTATCTGCATTTCAGTATTGTAGTACATTATAAAACATTATGCAATAATAACTTATTGAGTGTAAATTATAATTTAAATGTAAATTATTGAATGGATGCCACCTTATTGGTACAATAAAGCCCTCCCTACACCTACCCTAACCCTACCCGATACTTTATTTTCAACTTTTTTTATTATTTCCTTAATTTTTATTGAAAATAAATGCCTTTACGATGTGATACGAGATTTGAAAAGGCAGAAAAAAAAAGTTCGGCAAACCGAACGAGGGGTCGATCGCGTCAAAAAGCCAACGACACAGGCTTATCCATCTGCGCCACTGGAACTGATGTTTTACAGCCACTTTTAACTACATGTAAATAGACACCCCGTATTTTTTATTCCATAGTAAGGGCAATTCATACAATACATTTAAACTGAGCTATTTTAATACCATCTACGAATTTTCTACCACGACTCTGCTGTTCTTCTGCTGGTTCTTCCTGTATAAGTTGATTGACAGATGTCTTGTCCAGTCAGCGGGGAGTAATCCCAAACCAATGGCGCTGTCTCAAACTATACCTACCTTTTCCGGTTTGTCTGATTTGTCGTTGTGTTTTCTGACTTGTTATTTTGTTTTCGAATTTGTCATTGTGTTTTCTGACTTGTTATAATGTTTTCTGAATTGTTGTTGTGCTTTCTGAATTGTTATTTTGTTTTTTAGACTTGCATTTGCGATTGTAATTTGTTATTTTGTTTTCAGAATTGTGATTTGTTCTGCACTTCTCTGTCACCGTAAAAACATGCATCGGACATAACCGGCTCATCGTGTCAATGTACAGTAGGTGGCCGTGATACTCCAAAACCGCACGCGCCATCAACACGAAGAAGAACCTTGCGTTTTAACGAGAGATGAGTGTTTATCACATTGGTAAACCTAATAGACAATAAGGTTATATAGGTTTGCTTCTGTTCAATACATGATATTTGTATATTTGTTATGTACAACTGAACATTTCTTCTTGGAAATGCACTGTATTGGAATTGTGAAGCCATAGATGTCCATGTTATTGGAGGCAGGTAAGATTATGTTAACTGACATTTCATTTTTAAATATTCTTATTATTATGGTTAAAGTTAACTGGACGGCACGCTTTCAGTTTTAGTTAGATTTCTGCCACGGTGTGATGTGCGAATTATTCCGTCAAGTATGTTTTTTCTTCTTCTTCATTGTTTGACTAGATTGTGATTATTGATGACGGTTAACGTTGTCCGTTTAGATATTAATTTATAATCATTCTCTGCTGACTGAATACAGAAATCTTCGAATCAGATGATGCTCTATAATAAAATTATTATACTTATTTTAGATATTATAGATACTTTTTTTAACATTTATAATTTGTTTACAATTTATTTATTTAAAATATAAACATTTACACTTATTGACATTTTAATACAGAGCAGTGGACCTCCAGGACCAGACTTGAAGAACCATCCAGTAGGATGACTGCGTTTTGTGTAGTCTTGCTTTACTTTATTTAAAACATATTGTCTAAGATCTCCTGTCTTAGGCCATAGGTTGTGTAAAAAATGCTAAGGTGGTTTTCAGCAGATGAGTCCGGCTCTGCGCATGGAGTAAGTATTACACATGCTTTTGTTTAAATGTCTCATAATGAAGATTGTTTTTCTGTGATGCATATGATCAGAAATCAGCCTTATATGTTTAGTGTGGGAATGTCTAGGAGTGAAGAGTGTCTTTTAATTTTAAATAATTGCAAATATGTCAGCATATTTATTTTGTGTGCAGCTGTGTGGTAAGCAAGTCACTCGGTTATAGCAAAATAAAACTCTTCAGGGTAATACGAGAACCCTCACCCCTTTACATAGTGCAATTCATAAATGTCCATCAGCATTAATAGATCCTTTGCTTTTCTCAGGCTCCTGGCTCCCCGCAGGTGGACATGGGCAGCGAAATGAGATTTGCTGAGGTCACTGAGCAGCTAACGCAGATGGAGGAACTTGTGGCCCATTTAAAAGAGTTGATCAGGGAAAAGGATGCAGCACTCAGCAGTAAAGATGACCAAGCCAAGGTATTTTACAGTTTACAAATATGCTTAAATGGTCAATGATGTTTTTTTTCTTTTTACATTTAGTTTTTTTAAAAATGCAGTACAATGTTAACATGCATTCATACATACAGTGAGTTTATTACATCACTATTTATGGCAAGCATGTATTCATGTATTTTCTCTTCCCAAATTCTCTATCACATTTTTATTTTTATACATTCAAATTTTTTGCAAATGAGATATTACTGGTCATATCCACCTTTTTCTGAACGAGGAAGTCTCGCCTAACTGGAACAGTGCTTTACATTTCTGGTCTCTGGTGTTTCTAGTCAAATTAACATATTTTCAGAGCCGGTAATATAACGTTAAACCTATGAAAATGGTTTTAAAAAGCACATGGCTCCAGAGTTTCATCACTTTAAAGTGTCACAATGACCGTCTTTTTGCAGTAACTCGTCTGTCATAGTTTAATGAGTGCATAGATGACATGAAGCGACCCACGGTTAGCTGCATTGAAAACAGATGAGGGCACATATCCTACATACAGCTCAATCGGGGCGAAGTTTGTGTGATTTTGTCCACAAAATCATAAGAGCACACATTATTTTATTATTTCACACACAGTAACTTAAGCGCTGCAAGCCATGCAAACAGCGCCGGACACAGTCAGATTTGCTGGTGGTAAGTTACGCAAAACAAGTACAGGAATTTTAACATGGATTTCTATGGAGACCGGAACACGAGAGCACCCAAGCGTAAGTTGGAATCCATCATTGGTTACTCAGGGAAAAGGTGGATAGTGCATTCATACAGATAGTCTTGTCTTATGAGTTTCTGTCTTTATCTGACCTCACATTCAATTAAAAAAAATGTGTACTTGTTAAGTAAGGTAAGGCACATCAAGTTTATTTTCACTGCACACCATCAAAATCTTGTGATTGTGAAGAACATAAAATTCACTTTCCGATCTTTTACAAATTTGCTTTGGAATGTGGGGAGAAGACATTAGACTAGAGAGAGAGGCTTTGTCCAGCCCTCTCAAAGTGCATAGCAGGATATAAAACATTTATCTTGGAAATGCAATTAAACTTGGCTTACTTCCAAACTTTTGTGTAATTTCTATTTCTTTCCATGTTCTTGGACTTTAACTTATATTGCACTTTTACAAGTCTGCCTTCTGCATGCTGACAGTATTGCACATTGTGCTTTGTTCAGGGATAGATGTCATGTGACACATGATGTGGCTCTACTTAAAAAAATTGTATCCTCTTAACGTACATAAAGTAATTAAAATATCAGCCATTTACCAATACAGTTTTACGCTAGACCATTATTTGCTCAGATTGAACAAGTATTGTTATTGAAAAGCAAATCATAATCATAAAAATTGCATCTAGTTTTTTTGTACTGTCCATTAAGCTGATTCACACAGTGTTTTTATTATTTACTTATATATTTTTTTTATTAAAATGTTTACGGGGTGAGAAAATAAAAACAACATTGGAACAGAAAGAAACGGGGAAAAAAGAGAAGTAATAATGAGAATAACGAAATATGTACTCCTTAATACATGGAATTATAATGAAAAAATCATAACTGAATTCACATGAATGATCTTCAAATGTTTCCATTTCCTTGGTTCTTATTATAGTATGCAGCTTCCTTTGTGATTGGTGTCTGTATGTTTGTGAACACATAATGAAATAATTACAATATATAGTCAGTCCCTATTGCTTACAGTTCTCAGAGTTGATTTATGAAGTGAGTTGTGTGTGTTTGTTTGGTAGGAGCTGACAGAACAAATGCAGCGCTTGCGGGGTGAGAAAGAAAACTTTCAGTCAAAGCTGGAGGCAGAACGTCACATTACTCGGGCTCGGATCAAGGATCTGCTGGAGAAACATGAAGCAGAGCTGCTCAGTGCTGCTGATAAACATGAGACGGAGTTGTCAGAGAAGGAGCAGGCCTTACGCAGACAGCTTGAGACTCTTCAGCGCTCTATATCACAGCCCGCAGATGCATCAGCAAACCAATCCACCTGCATCACAGCTCAGAGAGTCACAGAGCTGCAAGGTAGACAATCATGTCACATGCTTAAAGTCCGTGTAACGAGAATTCTGAGAATTGTTTCTAAATACATTAGAAATGTTAGAAATGTATTGCAGAAACCCATTACAAAGACTCTGAACTATGTAGTACTGAATTGTGGCATTAAACCGTTAAACAATTTTTCACCAATTCTGTGTTCAGAATTTTTTGGGCGGGGCTAAAACGGTGGCTCGATGACGCAATGGAGCCACCGAGCATGGCCCCTCCCCTAACACTACAAGACGTGTGTTCGACTTGAAGCAGCACTGCGCAGATCGATCGGTGTGTGACATCAAAGTACAGAGCTATAGAGAGCAGACCGCTTCTCATGCTTTCGAATCGCTCTCGTGTCATACACTGGTCGTTCTGCACAGCCCTGCTTCAAGTCGAACACACCTAATAACTACAGCGCAGTGGTTTGCCCGCTCAATCGCAAGTTACTGTCATTACCGTTAGTTACTACAGCCTACAGGTTGCTTGCTAGCTATGCCTTCGTCACGTAAATTAATAATACCTGGTTGCAGTAATTTACAAAACAGCTCAATCTCCTCATTTAAATAAGCTGCAGAGGAAGACAGTTGAGAGAGTGATGGCAGCTTTTCGTAGTGGGCGTGGTTTCAGCACCGCCAGCAGACACTCCCCCAGCATCTGAGAGCAGAGAATTCTGCTTATTCTCTTAATTCACACTGTTTGCGGGTTTTTTCTTTGTGAGCATTCAAATTTGGCTGGGTGGTTAATAACACATTTTTTCTGTGGTGTGACAAACTCGGAACACACATTTAATATTGACTTTACACGGACTTTAAAGAATTTTGTCTGCAGTTTGACCTTCCTTTCTCAAATGATCTCAAGGCTCTGGCGGTTTGTTACTTGCTCTGCTCCTAACCGTAAATTCTCTTGTTTAAAGCATCTACAAACTTTTTATGCGTAATATCACCTTAAACTGTACTGCACGTGTCTAAAGTCTCGCATGTTGTGGGGGGTGTCGTGTCTTCTTCTCTCGAACCACCTTCACAACAAAATTATAACGCAAACCTTTGTTTTGGCCCAAAACCAGGTGCATGAGCTCTGACATCACAACAGATCTCGATAACCGGTGTCTGCCAGGGAACACACAAGGGCCCGATTGGCCCTAAACGTCCTAGTCTCATCTAAATTCGCGCGTATCTATGTGGCGGGGTGGTGACACTGCCCTCTGTGCCCGAAATAATCACAAAGTGGGGGGGCCCCCGGCACAGGGTGCCCGGTACAGGGCGGAGAATGGATGATTGCACAGGTTAGGCAGTAGCTGCCACAAAAAAGGCCACTCTAAAATGTGCAGTTTTCACATAGCACAATGCCACAGATGTCGCATGTTTTGAGGGAGCGTGTAATTGGCATGCTGACTGCTTGAATGTCCACCAGAGCTGTTGCCCGTGAAGTGAATGTTTATTTCTCTACCATAAGCCGTCTCCAACGGCGTTTCAGAGAATTTGGCAGTACAGCCAACCGGCCTCACAACCGCAGACCACTTGTAACCACACCAGCCCAGGACCTCCACATTCAGCATCTTCACATCCAAGATCGTCTGAGACCAGCCACTGCTGCTGCAACAATAGGTTTGCATAACCAAAGATTTTCTGCATAAACTGTCAGAAACCGTCTCAGGGAATCTCATCTGCATGCTCGTCATCCTCATCGGGGTCCCGACCTGACTGCAGTTCGTCGTCGTAAACCGACTTGAGTGGGCAAATGCTCAAATTCGATGGCGTCTGGCACTTTGGAGAGGTGTTCTCCCACATGAATGCGTCGTGTGGGTGAGTGGTTTGCTGATGTCAACGTTGTGTATCGAGTGGCCCATGGTGGCGGTGGGGTTATGGTATGGGCAGGTGTATGTTATGGACAACGAACACAGTTTGCATTTTATTTATGGCATTTTGAATGCACAGAGATACCGTGACGAGATCTTGAGGCCCATTGTTGTGCCATTCATCCCCGACCATCACCTCATGTTGCAGCATGAGAATGCACGGCCCCATGTTGCAAGGATCTGTACACAATTCCTGGAAGCTGACAACATCCCAGTTCTTGCATGGCCAGCAAACTCAACGGACATGTCACCCATTGAGCATGTTAGGGATGCTCTGGATCGGCGTATACAACAACGTGTTCCAGTTCCTGCCAATATCCAGAAACTTCGCACAGCCATTGAAGAGGAGTGAACCAACATTCCACAGGCCACAATCAACAACCTGATCAACTGTATGTGAAGGAGATGTGTTGCACTGCGTGAGTCAAATGGTGGTCACACCAGATACTGAATGGTTTTTGGACCCCCCCGGACCCCCAATACAGTAAAACTGCACATTTTAGAGTGGCCTTTTATTGTGGCCAGCCTAAGGCACACCTGTGCAATAATCATGCTTTCTAATCAGCATCTTGATATGCCACAATTGTGAGGTGGATGGATTATCTCGGCACTGTGTAAGTGCTCACTAACACAGATTTAGACTATATTTGTCTAAATATATTTACAATATTTGAGAGAAATAGGCCTTTGGTGTACATAGAAAAAGTCTTAGATCTTTGAGTTCAGTTAATGAAAAATGGTTGCACAACAAATTGTTGCGTTATCATTTTGTTCGTGCAGTACTTTGTCATTTTTTTTAGGGAAACCCCCACTTGTAAAATAGGAAAGGAATCCGTATTTCTCTCTGCTTCCAGTATACTGTCCAAATTCATTTATTTAATTTACAGTTTCATGTAGCTCTATTCTGTTATAAGCAATAATATGTATAATTTTATTTCCTATATTTATTTCATGATTTTATCAAACGGCGCCTGTGTTTTCCCAAAAGCATTGTAAACGTAAAAGTTTATCCTAGCTCCATTGGTGACAATGGTTCTATGATCAACTTAGGCTTTCGATGCTTTTGGGAAACGCAGCCCAGTATGTTCATGATGATTAAAAGATTTTTAAAAAAGAGGTCCCACTTTATATTTGGTGTCTTAAAATAATATACTTAATAATATAATGAATTGTTAGGTACAATTCAATACAAACATTTTTGAATTTGCACTAAATTGTGTTGTGTTGTGTTGTGATCTTATAGCCTTGTAGAGCCTAGTTCTTGATGTGAATGAAGTCTATCTTACCAGTCATAAGGGCATAATAAATAAGCTTTCCATTGATGTATGGTTTGTTATGATAAGACAATATTTGGCCGAGATACAACTATTTGAAAATCTGGAATCAGAGGGTGCCATAAAAAAATTCAAATATTGAGAAAATCGCCTTTAAAGTTGTCCAAATGAAGTCCTTAAAGCAATGCATATTACTAATCAAATGATTCTTTTTTTTCACAATTTAATTTACGGTAGGTAATTTACAAAATATCTTCATGGAACATGATCTTTACTTAATATCCTAATGATTTTTGGCATTAAAAAAATGTTTACTCATACAATGTATTTTTGGCTATTGCTACAAATATACCCGTGCTACTTAAGACTGGTTATGTGGTCCAGGGTCACATATGTCATGTTTTACAAATGTAGCAGACACCTTCTTATAATGTGCCTACATGATAGTAAAAGGGTGTTTATTATTTTCAGTTAAAGATATTGTGTGTCCTGTCATTGTGTGTTTTTTTTTTTTTTTAACTCTGTGTCCTTCCTTCTCAGTGACTTTGTTTTAATATTTCAGTATGTTTTCTTCTGTCCAATTCAGCCCAAGTGAAGCTGAAAGAAGCAGAGGCCAATAAAGCAGAAGCAAAGTTCTTAAAAATGAAAGCATGGTCCAAATCTATGATCAGGCAGCTCGAGGAGGAACTCAAAAAAGTTAAGGTAAGAAAGTAGATTATTTTTCATTAGATTTGCACAGATTAATATCCAGATAAATTAAACTAACTGCATTCTGTTTTTGACTTCAGTCTGGAGTATGTCTCAACATGTCCCCTGATGTCACGACCCTACATAGTCGCGTTACTGAATTGCAAGAGGAGAGAGAGGAAATGCTCAGCAAACTGGAGCTGTATGAAGACATGAAGTCAAAAAATGGTATGAAGAAGTGGAGCCAGTTAGTTTAAAATGTAAATTATTTGCATTTGGGATGGAAGTTTTATTTCTTTTTTCTATTCAAGCACTCGACAGATGCAGTAATTGCCCAAATTGATGTCTGTAGATGATATTTCTTAATATTTGCTTTTAATGACCCTACACAATTAAAATACATTGGTAAGAAGTAGGGATGCGCAATATTGGATTTTTGCCGATATCCGATATGCCAATATTTTTCATCTCATTTTGGCCAATGCCAATACCAATATATTTCCTTTTGTTTGGAATAGGGATGCATCGATCTGATACTCAGTATCGGTATGGGCTCCGATACTGCCATTTTCGGCCGGATCGGGTATCGGTCAGATGAGATCGATCCAAATCCGATATTGTGCGTATACTACTGTGTTATTGTTAAAGAGCAGGTCATATGGGTTTTTGAAAAATATCTCTTTTGCAGTTTATAACATAGCTATCCTTAAATGAAAACAATCTGCAAAGTTGTTAATCAAAAAAAGTTGTTTTGCATAATCCCCGCCTGCCCGCGAAATACGAACAGAGTCTGACCTGCCCACAAACACTTCCGCTAGTTAGTGTGTTTACATCATGTCGAGAAGACGCTGTGTTCAAGGATACCACAGAGATACATACCACAGAGATACAGATATTTGTTGTGTGCTTGTCATTTTATCGAGGACTGCTTCTCTA
Source organism: Sinocyclocheilus anophthalmus (assembly GCA_018155175.1). Classification (NCBI taxonomy): domain Eukaryota; kingdom Metazoa; phylum Chordata; class Actinopteri; order Cypriniformes; family Cyprinidae; genus Sinocyclocheilus; species Sinocyclocheilus anophthalmus. The sequence goes on from JADLZN010005354.1 coordinate 326,750, forward strand.
ATCTTGGCTTTTATCTTCGTTGGCTTCTAATTTTCTTAATTTGGACTAACAAGCTCTCCAAACCACAACCTGCAAGTACGATTGATACGTTATGTGTACATTTTCAATTGTGCTAATGTGTGATGTATACCTAGTGCAGCTTTAGTTTTCCAGGTAAAGCACGATATTACTGTCTTACTGAAGTAGTTCTGATAATTCGCTGTAAACCCACTATTTCCTAAGAATGTGTCGATTAATGTAGACTGACGTTGTTCTAATAACTTTGTTTAATAATAAAGAATGTAGTGTAGCACACAGACTTTATAATCATTGTGAAATTGCTGTTTATTTTGCTGCACTGGCAGCTATAGGGTTAATGCGAGAGGGACGAGAGAGTTAGTTAGGCTGGTGCACCGGTGATACAGCTGTCCTGCGTTCTGATTAAAAGTTAAGACAGAGCGTCTTTTGTCTGTCGTTCTTCAAACATTACAGTAGACATAGTTTGGTTTACAAACGGTATTGTTTCATCAGTTTGTCACGTTAGCTAACGTATCCACCATTATTGTTTTAAGTGTTCACAGTTTAGCAGCTAAACTTGAGCTGTGGGCACGATTCGCTTACATAAGTGTTTTTGTATTTTATGTCATTATTATAAGAACCGATTGGAGCTGTATATTATTGTTTTATGTAGAGGTGCTTTGTCAATGGTAGCACTTGCTAACTTGCTCAAGTCAAGGACTCCTCTCTGTGCCAATCACAACAGGCTTGGCCAGCTGACCAATCAGAGCAGAGTAGGCTTATGGAAGGGAGGGGTTTGCTCCGAACTTGCTTGGAACGAATCGTTTCGAAATCATTGGCAAATGACTCTAATATTAAATGTATATTCTGAGAAAATTACAATGTTTTCTGACCTTATCTGCATTTAAACCTGTTGTAGGGGACTCCAACACAATATTAGGACACTTTAAAATACCATATGACCTGCTCTTTAAGGCCCACGAAAGGCACACAAACATTATAAAGCACCCATAACTTGTTTCTGGGGGGGGTGGTGCACTATATTTTAAGTGTTCTGAACCCGTTCCATAGTTTAATGTGAAGTAGAGATTAATATTTAAGTCAAGTTCACGTAAAGTCTTCTCCCCGCTGCATCTGTCTGTCATCCTCTATTCAGCGTTCAAACTGCATGTCGTGTTCGGTTTACTACAGTCAAAACGATGAAACTCTCTTCAAGAGTGCACAATAACTTAGATTTAAAACCGTTAAAAGAAAAGGCTCAATAAAATATCGCACAGATATAATACACTACCCATGATATCTCTTCCCTTTTTTATGCGGAGCGCTGCGCGCTGTGACTCCGTGTTGCTTCAAGCGCATCATTCTGCGCACGGGATGCGCATAAGCGCTTTGTGCCGCTCTGTATTGGAGCTATACCCTTTCCTATTATACTTTTGCTCAATGAAATATTATTAATAGTCTTTTTTTTCTGTTCTATCTATCATATGTTGCTGCCTTCATTACTGTGCTATGCATTTAAAGAAATGTATTTTAATTTTATAGTACATATATTAGGCTATTTGCTTTTCATGAATGTATTTTACAACAATACAAAGAGCAATGTGTAAAATTTTTACCAGATTTAGTCATACACTTATTAACTTTTATTTGTTGCCCACTAAATAATGTTGCTTCACTAAATGTTTAGTTTAATGTTTTGTTTTTATATAATTATTGTGCACTCATGGTTTTTGTAGGATAACTTCTGCTGCTGAATTATCCACTAACCTAGATTATAATAGTATTTTTTGTCATAGATTATGATTATATATCTTTGTTTGTTATTTGTTCTTTATAATGAAGCTGTCGATATTTAGTAGATTGTGTGTAACATACAAAAGAGTGATGATCAGGTCAACACACAGAAATATAGAAATTCTACTGATTAAAAAAAAACTTGCAGGTATCGATCGATCGTAACTGAAAAAATTTGTATTGTTGCATCCCTAGTTTGGAAACAACAGTAAGTCTCACCTGTGTGGAAATTATAAGCAAGTTATTTTTAATTTTAGTTCATTTTAAAAAGAACTTATTTGTTAGAATTAAATAAAAAAAATAATAGTTATTTTATAATGACAGTACATCGAAGCTTTGAAAATAACTATAAATAAAATATATATCAATCGCTGCATTTGTTTCCCCAGAAAGATGCAGTGTTAACCCTAAAATTTTATTTTAAGATTTAACATTTGTCATGGTCTAAATCAATATCTTTTTAAATATATTTTCGTTCAATAGAAGTTGTTTAAAACAAGGCATATTACATCATTAATGCATAATCAAATCATAAACTATGGAATTTACAGTTCCCCTGTTTTGTGATTTAAAAAATCTTATATTCATTTAAGCTACAAGCTTCTGACCTTTAATCAAACATATTCATGAATTTTTGACATCAAATGGTACTACTGACTGACTGCTTATTTAATCAGAAACCGAGTCTAAATGTTATTTATGTGTTTTACTTTCATTTTATTAGAAGTAGGCCAACAGCGCCCCCTACGGAATTAAAAACTCTTTTGGCAGATGGGGCATGTATACGCCGGGGACGACTGCCGCGTTGACGCTGGCACGTGCACTGTTAGTCCTCTATCATACACTGAAACGCTCATGCTTTCGTGCATTCTCAGTTTCAATCTAATCTCTCGTGATCTATCCACCATTCAGGCAAAATTTTGCTTCAAGAATGAGACACAATGCTGATGTGATCTCCTCTTATCGGCAAGACATATCGGCATAAATTTTCATATCAGGCAGATGTCGATATTTACATTTAAAGCCATTATACATAATATCGTGCATCCCTAGAAAGAAAACACTAACTTGGTTAAGGTATTTAACTTTATTATTATTTATTATTTAATAATTTGTGAAAAAAAGCAAACTACAGTTTATGGAAATTGGGTTTATTTTACTATACTAAAAATTAATTGGAAAACAAAAAGCTCACAGGAAATAAATCATACATTTAATATAAGAATATAATCAGTAATTAACATTGTTGGTTGTCCCTTGTTTTCGATTACAGCAGTCTTTCTCCAGAGCAGTGCTCAATAAGTTATGCAAATTACTTACTTTTATTGATTGATTGTATGACAACATTTGTCATGATTCATTGCATTACTACAAATGAAACAATTGAGCACATGCATTAGTTTTACACTCCCTTGGCCAGACATTATTTTTGGCCCCTACTGTATTTGATCAGGGGTATTATAATTGACCAACAATTGAAAATACCAGGTATAATATAATAATTTTCATCACTTTTTTTAAACTGTTGGCCAGATTGACGTTTTTTTAAGCATCTCCCATATTCATTCATTATAGACCCTGTTACAAAAAGTACAAAAATCTTAATGACCAACTGAAAGAAATGCTCAGAAAAATTGTCTCTCTGCCCTTCCGGCAAATCATTTTCAAAATGTGGCTGGCTTGACCACAGTTGTGTATGAGGGTAGCATGGTATGCCAGTAGTATTGCAATGCTCAAGTCTCAAAACACCAGCAATGCCACAGTATTTTCCAGGGGTAGTACAGTGATTCACAGTAGTATATTCATACATGCAGTACTAAAGATGACAATAGATGTGGATTTATAGATAATATAATGGTGGCAACATAAAGAATTGTTTTGATAGAGCAAAACAATAAATTTCTAGTTTCAAAATTATTTGTTCTTCAGGCATTCCTCTTTAAAAGACAAAAAGGTTCAGCTGTATGCAAAGTGACACATTTTAACCCCTGAAAATTTGTATTTACAATTAAAAATTGTATTCATGGAGCCATTCAGAACCCATACCTCTGCTTCTACTATGCAGAGCCTTTAAATTGAAGATCCCAAAACAACAGTTTATTTAAGAACCAGGGCCCAGAGGCAAGCGATTTCTTTAAGAGTGTTGCAACAAATGTCTTAAAAAGTGACCTGACATGTGGGCAAGTATGGTGACACATACTTGGAATTAGTGCTCTGCATTTAACCCATCCAAAGTGCACATACACAGCAGTGAACACACACACCGTGAACACACACCCGGAGCATTTATGCTAATCACTATGCTTTCTAGCAAAACACAGCAACGGAGAAGTGGTTGCTATAGTTATGACATCTTCCACAATAAAAATAAATAATGAACCACATACCGTTTATACAAGTTTAATATTTACTAAACTATACAACAATAATAAAATTAAAGCACATTTCTATTTGAAGTCTAAAATGTGGTTGATTTGACATGGAATGCCCCAAAATTGAAAGTGATTTTTAATTCACTGAGAAGTCATGTCATGTGTGGATCAGTGATTTGATGATTGATAATTACTTTCACTTCCAAGCACCTGAGTATGCGGGTACTTGTGTGCATCCCTTTAATTGCATGTTGTCTTATGTTAAGATTTTCTTGAGACATTAATAGATGAACTGCAGAAGCAGCTTATGGAATATAAGGAACAGCAGAGGAAGATGCAAGCCGACCTGGAGCAGGTGACCAAGAGAGCAACATCACAGGCAATGATATATTTATTAGTTTTGCTTTTTTGACGTAATTATAAAAGTAATATACCAAACTAGTTTGTGCATTTAAGTGATTACCACAGGGAAGGGGTGTTTATTAGAATTTAAACTTTGGTTTTAACAAAATGGACAACCATTTGTGTCTTGTTGCATTTATTTATATAGCAGTAAATAACATTATCTCCTTTTTTTTATGTCAGTGGTCAAATGGCATTTTAAAAGTTTTTTTTAATTATTTAACTAACCCTGCTGCTATGATATGTTGTTGTATTGTGAGTACAGTATATGTTTCTGATAACAGGTGAGTGAGACAGGCAGCATGGATGATGTTCAGGTGATGGAGTGGCAAGAAATGATTACCATGGTGACTGAGGCAGAAAGGGTTCGAGATCAGAGTCGTGAGAAGAATGTCATGGCCTTCAGAATGAGCCACATCGAGGAGGAGAGAGAGGGTGAGGATGCTTATGCTATACACCTATTCACAAATGTTTGAAATTAATAGATTCTAACGAAAAGTATCAAAAAAAGCTGTTTGGTAGACAAACTATGACTATCAACTGTGACTTAAATAGAAGTGCATGCCTTTACGGTCGAGTGTTGCAGGGTATACTAGTGCTAGCTATGTTAATATTGTGGTACTTAAACCTTAAATTATCGTCTTAAAGGGTTATTTGAGCTGAGCACTGCATTAAAGGTTGTGTGAGTCTTCACTGGCTTCATGATTCGATTTGATTTACAATTCATGGGTTATTGATTCAATTACAATGTGATTCATCATGATGCGGCATGTCCTTTTTTATCTTTAAATATCTGTTTATACAATGCAATTAAATTTGAAATTTAAGATTAATTCAATTTAAGATTTGAATCAAACAAGTATTTTAATGCAAGTTCATTTAACCACTCACATGCAGCCATGCACTGCTGTATACCTCGGAGTGCTCTTTATAGTGTACACATACAAAGGATACATGAGCATTTGAAAGCAGCCATCTGTTTGCAAGGTTCACAATCAATGCTTGTCCACTTGGTCAGGTTTTAAATGGATGTTTACATAGCAGTGGTGGACAGTAACAAAGTAATTTCACTTTGTTACTGTACTTATGTACATTTTTCAAGTATCTGTACTTCATCTGAGTATTTTTATTTTGAGAAACTTTTACTTTTACTTCACTGCATTCTGAAGCATAATATAAAAACATGTCATTCCTTTGTTATTTTAAACTGGAGAAATCGCCACCTGCTCTGAGACTAGATAGCAGTGTCTGATTTGTGAATGAGCTGATTCTTTTTGGTGAACCTGTTAAATCAGTTCACAAATCACACTGAATGATTCATTCTCAAATTGGACTGATTGGATTGCAATTGTTCTGGAGTCAACAAGTCAGTGATTCAAATGATCTGGTCAGACAATACCATGAATTCATAAGTCTGACTCAAAAGGAGCCAAGCCCGGGAGATCTTCAGAGCTTGAGTGCGCTTGTGACTGATGGCATGAAAAGTAAGTCACTAATGCTGAATTTTAGGATTTATTATTCTAAATAAAAACCATATTTAGGTCACAACTGTCAGCTGTTTGTGAACTGTATCTGCTGTAAAAGGGTGAGCTGTTTAAGCCCACTGTTTGAAATGCATGAATACGGACATGTCCACATTTGTGTATCACTGTCTCAACTGTGTATTATTATTATTATTATTATGTTTAAGTAAAAGAGACGCCGACATTAAAATAATTAACCTCCGCCACACCGTGCATCTTCCCCTCTGCTGAAGCAGTTTCGAATGAGTTTTAAACTACTATGTTTGCATTTTTAAAATTTTATGAATTTGCCCCATATGTTTTTACAGTAGTGTATATTGTTTATTATAGTGTATATACAAAATGAACATTCATTGATCAGTACTTTTTACTTTTAAGTATACTACAAATCAAATACTTTTGTACTTTTACTCGAGTAAAATTGAAAAAGGAGTAAATTGCATTTGGAATCGTCCACCACTGGTACATTAGAACAACATTTAAAAACATTAAACTTAAAATACAAGAATACATTCTACCTGGACAGCCCCTTACTGTGTGTTATAGGCGAGCCAAACTCTGAGCACCTCAGTGACCGTGATTTCATATACATATTAGGGTTGGGTGATGTCTACCAAATTGGCATCGGACGATGTCTACAGTGAAACATCACGATGACATTGTGTAGCCGGGGTGGAGTTAGGGGGTGTGCCCGAAGCGTGAAACAAATAACGCATTATATGGAGCCACTAAAAGGTTAGCCGCTTGCAAGCGATAGCCTGTTGCATTACAGTACATGAAACTTCACTTACCACATACACAGAGTAAGGAGAAATGTCTGATAGGACGATGGCGAATGATTTGCAGATCCTGAGCACCAATGACAAACGTCTAATCTTGTCAAATGGGTGGCAAGTACTGCCGCTCCATAGTATAGAGTCCTTGTGATCACGAATCTCAAGAGTGAAAGTAAAAGAGAGCACCGCAACGGAAAGCGGGCGTTTCAATAGGGCTCCCTGATGCTCCGCATTTATATACAGTCGCCTAGACTTGCCCAGTACGAGATAATTGTTGAGAGAAGTATTGAATATGTTTTTCCTCCCGTCTGTAGGCTATTGATTCCCTTAGAGTTTTTTTTTCCCGTAGTACACTTAATTTCCTTTCCGAACACTGATCTGGGATGCGGCGGATTGCGGGAGAGAGAGGGGAGGGGGTCACAATGTCAGTTTATCGTGATGTCTGTCAGCCATCGGCGATTTACGATGGCATCGTCTATCGGCCCAACCCTAATAAATATTTACACATACAAAAGAGTTCAATACTTGTAAATTTAATGGTTTTCTATAGTATCTGTGTTTTGCCTATTAGGTTGGGATACAGGAAATGTTTATTATTCTTTATTAGTGTCAGGTCTGGTGTCCTTAGTATGATTGGAAACCGGGGTTAACACTTTGAAAAAAAAAGACTGAGATATTTGGGTTTCATATGCCCGTTTCACACTGGATGTGTAAGCAGAGTCGAAGCAGCACAGAAGCTGCATGTATAAGAGCGTAAGCTGTGCGCATTGCCATGCCTTTTTAGTACACAGTGTGGATGCTCTAATCTGTTAACATGGGTGCTGAAAAAAATAAGCGCCTCGTATGACTCTAGTGTGAAACAAGCCTTACTTTCAAAATGTTTTTTTTTTTTTTATTATTCTTTGTTGGTAACACTCTCTCAAACCTATTGGCCCTGAGAACCTCCTCCTCCCCATCTCCGCCTCTGTGCTGCCTGCATGTGGGTGCAGCCATCTGAGAACAGTTTTCCCATCAGTTTGTGCATGCAGGTTTCATCGCCTCCATTGTTTGCTCCCGTCTGTGCTGCCAGTAGTTTTCTGGAACTCTTCATCCTCTCCTAAGGAAATTCTGGCAGCACAGACGAGGCTGGCTCATGGGGTCCTGTCCTTCATCTGTTACTTTATCCTCCTTTTTCTGCCTTTTTCCACCTCCTCTGCTTGGCCTCACTGGCCAAGTCTCTGCTATAAAACAGACCTTTGTCCGCTGTCTATATGGTGTTTTAGTTTTTTATATGTCCAACATTATCACACCTCCGAATTATAAAGTTCTCATTTTCACACGGTAAAATTCTGTAATCATTTACTCATTAATTTACTGATTTTGAAAAATGTCTGAGCCCTTACTGAACAACAAGGGTGAATAACAAGTAAGTAAATGATGATAGGATTTAGTTTTGACAAAAAAAATGTGTTGTTTTTTTTGGCTGTACAGTGAAAGTCAGTGGGGGCCAGTGTTGTTTTCTTTATATTTATTTTATTTTTGTGTTCTCTTGTTGTCTGTTGGTTTAAAAACCTAGTGCTCACTTATCTATTTACTCCCAAACTCCCCAAAATGACATCTTTATAATTAAACATTTTAATGGAAATATTTAAAGGGGTCATATGACGTTGCTAAAAAAGACATTAGAAATACACATTCTTTTGTGTATTTAGTGTACTGAAATGTGTTTATGTGGTTTAAGGTAAAAAAAAAACATTATTTTCCACATACTGTACATTGTTTCTCTTCTATGCCCCGCCTTTCTGAAACACGTCGATTTCTGAAAAAGCGAGGTGTGCTGTGATTGGCCAGCTATCTAGTGTGTTGTGATTGGCCGAATTCCTCAAGCTTGTGATGGAAATGTTACGCCCCTTACTGTGATGCCATGTCCTGGTGCGAAGAGACAAAACCAATAAAACCCATTATAAACTAGGTTTGGGAATCGCAGGGTACTTCACGATACGATATGATTTACAATTAAATGGCTCACGATACGATAATATCACGATACAACGATTTTGCGACAATCAATATATTGCTAGATAATTCTATAATGATACATCATGATATGTCTAATAGGGATGGAACAGTTCGCGGAAATTATACGACTGATAGACTGCAACGGTGTGAGTTAAAAATCATCAAATGTGTTCTACTACTGAAGAAAAAAAGTCACCTACATCTTGGATGCCCTGAGGGGTCAGACAGATTACAGAATTTTCATTTTTGGGTAAACTATCCCGTTAATTACTCTCATGTCGTTCCAGACTTGTAAGACCTCTGTTCATCTTTGGAACACAAATTAAAAAAGCCAGTACCACGACGCATGCGTGTACATTCTTCTGCTTACAAACAAGCTGCTTCGCAACCGGGATCTCCGTCTGAATGCCGGCTCCTGCGTCAGCAACACCACATGCATGCATCAAGTTACACTCGTGAATGTGCATCGAAGTCCGACACGGAAGAGAAGAAATTGTGGAATAAAGTCTTTTTTTGTTGTTGTTTTGTTTTCCTTGCTCACAGAAAGTATTCTCGTAGCTTCATAAAATTACAGTTGAACCACTGATTTCACATGGACTTTTTTAACAATGTCCTTACTATGTTTCTGGGCCTTGAATGTGGTAGTTCCGTTGCTGTCCATCCAGTGTCAGATTTCATCAAAAATATCTTAATTTCTGTTCTGAAGATGAACAAAGGTGTTTTGGGTTTGGAACAACATGAGGGTGAGTTGTTTCTCAAACACCGGCAACAACAATAATTTTTGTGTGAACTAAGCCTTTAAGAAAAACAGAATGGGGTCGATTGTGCTAGTGAATATGTTGAAATTTAATGCATTGTTGCAGTGACTATAATGAAGAGCCCATAATGAAGTCTTGCTCTAAATTAAGGATAATGATCGAAGTGATCACTTACCTTTCTCACCTTATTGATGTTGTTCCAGATGTGCTCACCCAATTGTGATGCAATTGTCTAGACTGATTTCTTACTGAATCATAATTGTAGTCATGTACTACTACTTTGTTCAGGGTGTCCCACTTTCGCTTCCGTGCTGTAGTTGATTGAAAGACACTTCAGGTGGTAATACCCATTTATTGCTGAGACCAAGGTGAATTGTTATAATTTCGAAAAATAATCCTCAAAAAGCTGTTTATCGCTGTAGTTTGCACTGTATGGCTTACATAGGTCTTGCGTATTTTAGTCTTCTGGTCCATAGTCTACAGAAGCTGAATTTGCAATGTGTGCTGCTACCTGCTGCTTTCCGGTCCTTTTCCGCTCTCTAATCTGCACTAGAAATACCTGACTGTCTCTCCTCAATCCTGATTTCGTATTCTGCTCTCCATTGCCCTAAACATATTTGATCCATTACCTTTGTCTTGTGGCACAAAACTGATTGAGGATGACTGGTTGTTTCCTGGCTGCTCCGATCCAGCATTAGCCAATCGGCAACAGGAAGTGGAGGAGGAGTTGGCCCAGGCCCGTGGACTCTGCCCACAGAAAAGCAGAAAGCCCAAATATTTCACCCCACGCAGCCTGCAGGTATGAACTAAAGTCTCTAGGTAAATTGCATACAGATGAGTGAAAAATTTAAGGAAAAATTTCTTAGTAAGGTGTTAGGTCACCATGTGCTGCCAGATCAGCTTCAGTGCACCTTGATATTAATTCTAAAAATTGGATTACTTCTTACTGGAGCAGTGGAACTCCACTCTTCCAAAAGATATGCCTGCAACTGATGTTTGAATAATGATTGTGTCTAACAAGCAAGTTCAGAAGCTCCTTTTAATTGGCTTACAATATGGTAACTGCAAAGGCGATAGCATATGTTTCACATAATTTTCATGCTCTTCAAGCTGTACAGTGAACGGGTGCCCTGTGAACAAGCCTATAGCCACTCCCACAGCGAGTGCCCTTGAGTTTTTGCTTTAATTTCTCACCAAACTGTATTTAGTACCTTTACCTGTTTTATTTTATTTAAATATTTTTTTTTGCTGTGTTGCAAAGTTTAATTAAAAGAATAGATTAGTCAGAAATGAGTCAAAGTCATTTACTTTATAAATGTCATACTATAAATGAGTCATTACTCATTTACAAAGCCCTCATATCATTTCAGACTATGACTTTTTTCCTTCAAACACAAAGTAGACCCTTAGCCCTCAGTTGCCAGTCTCTAATTTCACTAAGACATGCATTACATTCAAACATGTTGTGTAAAGAAGATGCACTAAGGGCTGTCAGTGTAGTCAAAGGCTATTACTTTTCACATGTTTTGTAACTGATCTTAAATTTGAAGTTTGAAGATGTTGAAAAATACAAGAAAGCCATGCAGGTTTGGAAGGACATGAGGGTGAGTCATTTATTATTTTTTTTATTTTTGTTGTCCTGATTTGCAGATTTGTGGGGTTTTTTTACTACTCATTTGAAGCATTTTATTAGTTTATTATATATATATATATATATATCTATATCTATATTAGTTTTATTTATTTATTTTTTTTAAGAAAGTGATGTATTGTAGTAGTAGTAATAATAATAATACTAATATAATGCATGTTCTTTATTTCTTTCTACAGGAGGACTTGGAATTTCATAGTAGGCAAGACCCAATAGGCCCCACTGATTGCGATGTTCTTGTGAATGGAGAGAACATGGGTGGATGGTGGCCACAGCACAGTGCTGCAGATACAGGTGTGAAACCCATTAGACACTGTCCATGTTCTAAATGTTTGCCATGTGCAGTTTTTGGTCTTGTTATTTTGGTCACACTTCACTTGAGTGTGATGATCTCCATCTTTTTTTATCTCTGTGCACCAAATAAGAATGGTTGTCCAAGTTGGTCATATTAATAAATATGTAAATTGGAAGGGATTTATCATCTGATTATCTGAAGGTTATTGAGATTCTAGTCAACTGTAAACCCTTCTGTATCAATACAAAGAAGACATAACTGTTATGATAAAATAATTGTAATAACAGAACAGCTAATAACAACAACTACTAAATAGTAATAAAATACTAGGGTAAATCCAAGTGTAAAGTGGATAATAAAATAAAGTGCATAGAATGAAAAGTGCAAGTAACATTATCTTATTACATGCAGGGCTTGACATTAACACCCGCCAACCCACCAAATGCGGGTGGATTTCAGCAGTGACGGGGAACACGGTCACCCCCACTAGCCACTTTGGCGGGTTGAATGTTATATAGCCTACAGTAACAGCGCTTGTTAGTTACAAGTGGATTTTTGAAGGGGCAAGTGAAAGAGAATTTTACTTGCCCAACCGCTCAACAAATCGAGAATGATTCTGATTTTATTATATTCAGTTTAAATGGCAATTGATAATGAATAATCAACGGTAACAACGTCACACCAGTTGAGGCTCATGTAGCCTGTCTGTATGTAAAACATTCTCGTGGAGAAATCAGAACAAATGAACGCAACTGCACACAGAAGAAACATACTGCGGTAAAAATTTAGCTTTTATATTTCTATAACATATGATATAGCCTAGTTAAGCAACATGACATGACCAAGAGAATGAAGTGTTCACTGAAAACTGCTATACAAAAGTTCAAATGAGTAGTTAATGTACATTTTAGTATTGTCAATGTTGACTGTTTTTGCTAGATTTGGTTAACAAAAATAGTTCCAAACAAAGATCACAGCAGAACAGCCGCGCATCTCTGAGCAACACAGCGTTGTTTTGTTACTGAATGATTCTGCGTTTTTTGAATTAATCATTTGAGTCAATGATTCAGTGATCTATTCATAAAGACAGACACTTGCCTTTGTTCTTGAATGAATCAGTCGTCTGAATGAATGCTGTGAGTGTGCCACCTACTGGTGGTTTACTTTCATAGTAGCTTATCTTTGCATTTTTTCCAATTTTTCATATTTGCATATTTAAAAAAAAAACTGATTTAAAGGGGTCGTATGATGCGATTTCAATTTTTCCTTTCTCTTTGGAGTGTTACAAGCTCTTGGTGCATAAAGAAGATCTGTAAAGTTGCAAAGACTAAAGTCTCAAATCCAAAGAGATATTCTTTATAAAAGTTAAGAGTCAGCCACACCTACCTAAACCTAAAACATATCTACCTCACTATCTGGGAAGATTTGCATAACGCCACCAAATGTTCACGCAAAAATGACAGGTGAAGGCGCTGTGTGTTTCGTTGTGAAGCAAAACTACTTTGTTTGGCTTCCAAAAGAGGACAATATTGGTAGTCAGGCCGGAGTGATCTTGTCTGGTTGCTGATACCCCTCTGGTAATACAACAACTTTGCGCTGTGGATCGCCGGTTCGGCTTTCACCGTGGACAAAGCGGAGTCCAGCCAGGGGTCGTCACATGTGGTTGCCGCAAGCCTCCTTGGTCGAAGCCGGTCTCAAGCCCAACGCCTTGCTCACTCTAGCCCTTTACGGCGTTTTGTTCCTCACTCTAGCCCCCGGCCTCTGTTCACTCAAGGCCGCGGTGTGTGACGCTTTTTTGTTGTGAAAGCAAAACTACTTTGATTGTCCTTCCAAAGGAGGACACATCTAGAAATCAGTGGTTAAGTGGTATTTACAACACAATTCCAGAACAGTTCAACCCAAATATAAGATGTGTGCATCACATTTTATGGAGGACTGTTTACTGATCCTGGTAGAGTAGACTACAATGCCGGCTGTTCTGACTCACAGACTGTAAATACGTTTTTTTATATTTAAAGCGAGGTTTTTGGGCAGTGTAGAGTAGCACTTGTTTTTTGTAATTTCTCCGATCACAAATGCAGACATGGTTTTATGTTTACGCGGCGTGATTCAACGTGTAAAAAACAGTATGTCATTATAATCCATAATTATGTCCCCACTGGATGCAACGAATGCCTCGTTTATAAAGGATTTTCATGTTTTTGAATCATCGCCCCGGCCTGACAGGGCATCATCACAATATGGTAAGGGGCGTAACATTTCCATCACACGCTTGAGGTATTCGGCCAATCACAACGCACTGGATAGCTGGCCAATCACAGCACACCTTGCTTTTCAGACCGATGAGCTTTGTAAAAACGACGCATTTCAGAACGGCGGGGCATAGAGGAGAAACAATAATGTACAGTATGTGGAAAATAATGTTTTTTTTACCTTAAACAGCATAAACACATTTCATTACACCAAATACACACAATAATGTTCTTTTTAGCAACATCATATGACCCCTTTAAAACACCAGTACCATTTCATGATTTATGCTCTTGTAATTTTGCAGTGTAAATGTATTCATGCTACATTTTAGCTTCATTAAACTGTCTGTGTAAATGCATCTAACGCCACTTCAGCTGCTTCTGTTTCTTCTGCAGTGAAAAGATAGCTTTTTGATTGGTAACAACAATATTGTCTTATTATATTAAGGGAAATTATTAATAAAATGTAAGAATTTGATATGAAAGATGATGCATGCATTTAATATGGTTGGGGGGAAAATTACCTTGAAATTGATTTAAAAATTTTTTAGTATGCAGTACTGTGTAATTAATTTCCCAGCAACAAAATTGTGGCCAGTGAAAATAATTTTGGAAAACCACTTGCCACAGTGGCTGTTGAGCAAAAAAGTTCATGCCAAGCCCTGATTACACGGCTCTGTGGAATACTCGATTCTGATTGGTCAGACACCACATTCCGAGGTATGTTATTCCCTGATAACAACCGGTAAAAACAACTAAAACAGGCTCATTCGGGTAACTGCAGTTGGGGCTATTCGCTTACTGGGAACATTTTTTCTTCACGGAAGCTTTGCGTTTGATTGGCTAATGACATTTTAAAACTCAAATTGATAAATTAAGACATATGCCATTTCTTTTCACTTGTTTAGATGGCTTGAGGTCTGTTGTTGAGGAGCTTGAACTAGAGAGAAACCAACTGCAGGAACAGATTTTGGTCCTTGAGAAACAGTGCCAAGATCTAGAGGACCGTCTGCAACTTCAGGCTCGCATTGAATTGCTACAGGTACACAGAAACTGTTTGGACTACGTATAACGGCCCTATCAATACCAGCCTCTGCAGCTACACTGCTTGCCAACTGACCCTTTGCTAAGCCTGCACCCTCACTTATTGCAGCTGTCAGTCACTAAATTATTGTATTGGATTGCCTCAGGAATCATTAGATATAGTGGAAATGAATCAGGCCTAGTCACTTTATTTACCTTCCTATAATCTGCACAGAAGCCTATTTTTTTCCATCAAAAACTATCTATAATCCAACAAATGAGTCAACATAACATTTTTTAAGGGGTGGTTGATTGCGATTTCACTTTTTTAACGTTAGTGTGTAATGTTGCTGGTAAACAATATCTGCAAAGTTACGACGCTGAAAGTTCAATGCAAACGGAGATATACCGTCTTTTAAAATTATGGCAGTTTAACACCTACAAAAACGGCTCGTAGGGACTACAAAGAGTTTCTTCCCGGGTTGGTGAAACAGCAACAAGGGGGCGAGGCCATGTTGCGCTGCTTTAGAGAAAAGGAAGAGTTGTTGCCATGCCGTCAAAACTAGGGGTGCACGTAAAAATCTATTTATATATGAATCGCAATTCTGTCTTCTAATGATTCTAATGGATTCACAAGTTTCAAAATCAGTGTTCTAAAGCAGCGGTTTGTAATCGTGTTCCTCGCCTCCCCCTGCTCTGCACACGCTCTGCTCTGCATCTCTCTCTCACCTGATCATCAGCTCATCGCCTCCAATAAACTGTGTTCCAATTATACACTTTATGAGTATAGACAGACAGATATTTTTCACATAGCTACGAGAAGCGTTAAACATGGACGCGCATGCTGGTATACGGACGTGCACGTACCATTAAAGCTTTAATTAGGATAAAACCGTATATTAAAAGCTAGCAACAACAAACAAAAAAACATACCGTTAAGAGCCATGTGCTTGCACAGGTTCTTCGCGATCCTCTTCACTTATATCCTCTGTATCTCAATCGGGCTCAAATTGATAAGCAACATAGAGGACGTCATTGTTTACAATACAACCAGAGCACATGCACTGAGGTGAGGGGCGGGACGATTAGACGCACACTAGAGGCAATTTAGCCAATCACAACACACTGGGCCAACTAAACAATCAGAGCCCATCGTGTATTTCTGAGGGAGGGGCTTCATATAAAAAAGGAAATAATTGGAGCGTTCAAAGGAGACGGGACCTAGTGTGTATAATAAAGGTTAATTATGTGAAATGAAGCATTAGCACATGTTAGACTGCACCCCATGAACCCAATCAAGCCTAAAAACAGTCAACCATCCCTTTAGACATTATATAGATATTTTTGGGCCGCTAAAGCCTTACCTATAACTAACCATAACAATTTCTGAAAAATATTGTTAGTGAAAGAAAATTTTAAAAATCTAGGTGTGATTAATTGTCTTAAAAAATACAGCTATGAAGTAGTTCCAAATCTGTTGACCGTGTTACAGTTCTATATCACTTGGCCAAATCATTTCTACTACTGTATTACAAAGGCCATTCAAAGATACTGACCAACCAAACAAAATGACAATTTCCATAATTTCCCTGCTAATAACTGCATGTCTATGGCTCAAGCCTCTGTTACTAGATCTATAAGCTTTTTGAATTGGCAACGAAAGATGAGGATGGGATGCATAAGAAAGTAATTCTACTATCAAGAATGTTTTAATGACAAAAACTGGACAAATGTATTAAGGGAAAACAATTTAAACAGACACAAAATACAATAATAAACTTACAAAATCTAACAAAGTAATAGATTGTCAGCAAGAGTGGCCTCTGTATGATTTGTCACTAATATTTTTAAGGGGCTGGGGCTTATCAAAAGGTCAGGTTTAGCTGTTTCCAAAAAAAAAAAAAATGCTAAGTGATGCAAGTCTTTAATTTTTCTTTAATTGTAGGGAAAACAAATATATTTTTGACAGTTTGAATCATGTAAAATCTCGCAATGAGTGTTGGATAGCCAGTTAATGAACTGTATATTGGTTGATCTATATGCAACACTCCTCTAACACAGGCAACGTTTGGTATAGATGAAGGAGGTCGAGCATTTTCCCCATCTCAGGTTTGTTTGTTTGTGTAAGCTTCCAAAAGCACATCTGAGCGTGGAAACTTCTCTTTGTACTATACTTATCACTGTTTCTACTAGAGCCTGACGATATATTGTCGCGATATATCGGTATCGGCGAATATGCAACCGATATGACTTTTTTTTTTACAGAACATATAACGCAGATAAAATGCATGAAATGGCGGTGTAATTATTTAGTTTGTCCAGCAGAGCGCGCTCCATTGTTTTCTACTGGCGACCTGGATGAAAAGCTTAAAGCTTAAGTCCTATGGGCCATTCGATGCAACGCGTGGCGAATCCGCACCAAATTCGGTGGATCCCTTCAGCTCGAGGAACCCTCTTGAATGCAAATAGAGTGTACGTCTAGAGGCCCGCTTTCGAATGAGACCACCCACGTGTCGATAGCCCCCGGGGTTCGGGAGTTATGGGTGGTTAAATAATTAACGAAGTGGACTTCACATGAAATTCCGCCATGATTACAGTTCCAAGGGAACGTACACGTTACATTCAAAGGGCATTAAAGTGCGCGAGACGTGAATCTATTGTTCTTTATCGGAATATTATATGTACTGCCCTTTTTTAATCCCTTAAGATCGGTACGGCCCCAGAAATCCGAACCCCGGTCGGGCTTAGTTTACTGTTGTAACACGTCTCTTCACATAAAAAGAAGAGTGCAGTTACACAGGGTGTGTCAACAGTGGTTTTTTTAACCGTTGAGTAAGCTAGGGCTGCATAAGTAGTCAAAAAATATCATTGTAATTACATATATGGCTGCCAGGACTATGCAATTGTACAAAGAACCATTATGGCCAGGGATTGCACATAAGATGATTAGTAATGCACCTAGGTAAATAAGTTCAGGACTGCTCTTTGCTACGAATATGTTTGCAGATCCCATGTTGGCATTACTGCTGAGCTTTTCTATTTAAATTGAAAGCATAAATCTAGGCTATGCACTGCCCATTTCAGAGCAAAAAGCCTTATTGCTTCACTTGACAGCGCTAAAATCAGCAGAGCATATACTTACTTGCCAGCAAACATATTTTATTGGACTGTACAGCTTTTAATGTACAGAGAAAACTGTTTTATGAAGTGAACTCATTTAAAGAGTTATTTAGTAAAATTTTGTCAGGAAAAGTCACGTTAATGTAAAAAATCTTGTGTGATATAACTCGTTTGTTGGTTTGCTGGGATTATGTATTTATTTAAATTGTATTTTTAAAAGTTTTTTGCCATGCAATCGCCTTGATGGTGACATGGCATAAATAAATGATTGACTATACTCTAGCAATATACTTGCCAGCAACCCGTCAAAAAATAAAAGCTTGCTGAGTTTGGTTTGAAGGAGATGAAACGTATATTTAAAGTAAAGAAATAAAGGAACTGAAAGGGAATACATGCTTTCCAGGGGGTATGAGAAAATAATTGTACTTTATTGAATCTCATGCTATTTTAAAAATAATGGTTATTATCACAATGTATTGGTTATAAACAAAATGAAATAAATTAAAGTGCAATAATTGCTATGATGTAATCTTATTTTTCTCTAGTAGGTTCACACTATGCCAGGGTGATCACCAAACCAAAATTTCAGGTGCTCTGATGAGAACCAGAAAGAGACAACTTATGTGTATCATGACTATACTATAAGATTTGATGTACTCCAGTTGCAGCAAAAGATAATGTTGAGTGCATGTATACCATTTAGGCGTTTTGTGAGAGTGCAGGGACTGCAGTCAGTGAGCTGCACTCAAGCATACAATTATTCATTAATTGATTTGTATTTTATTTATTTTCATTTGTACTAAGACAGAGGCACCAACTCAGTTCCTGGAGGGCCGCAGCCTTGCAGAATTTAGCTTCAACCTCAAACGCACCTGATTCAGCTAATTAAGTCTTTCAAAATTTAAAAACCACAGGAATGAATGAGTGTTGGAGCAGGGTCGGAGGTAAACAGCAGCTGGAATAATTCAAGTGAGCATTTCATTGACTAGTGGTCATGTTTTAAAGGGGTAATAGGATGCGATTTCAATTTTTCCTTTCTTCTGTGAGTGTTACAAGCTCTGGGTGCATAAAGAAGATCTGTAAAGGCAAAGGATAAAGTCTCCCAACACAAAGAGATTTTCTTAAAAAGTTAAAAGCAGTCAGCCCGCATACCTTAAACGGCTCGTTACTAACATGCCCTCCCACATATCTACTTCACTATGTGCAAGATTTGAAAACGACGGCCCAAATGCCATGCCAAAGAGAGAAGGCCTACCTATCTAACTGTAGTAGTGTTGCTGCCCGCATGTGTGAATGGCTGTGTCCGTTGTGGCATGCGAAAAATTTGTTTGGCCTTCCACAAAACTGGTACACACGCGACTAGAAATCAAGGGTTAAGTTGTATTTACAACACTGTTCCAGAACACTTCAACCGAAATATTCAGATGTTTGCAGCACATTTTATGCAGGACTGTTTACTGATCCTGGTAGAGTAGACTACAATTCTGGCTGTTCTGACTCACAGACTGTACGTACGTTTTTTTATATTTAAAGAGTTTTTATATTTTAAACATTTAAAGCAATTTTTTTGGGCAGTGTAGAGTAGCGCTCGTTTTTTGTCGTTTCTCCGATCACAAATGCAAACATTGTTTTAAGTTTACGCAGCGCGATACGCAACGCAAAGCGTAAAAAGACAGTATAAGTCAGGCTAATCCATAAATTAAGGTCCCACAATGGATGAACGAATGCCGTTGATATTGGGTTTTCCCATGTTTGGAATCATCGCCTCCGGCCTGTCAGGGCAGCATCACAATATGGTAAGGGGCGTAACATTTCCGTCACACGCTTGAGGTATTCGGCCAATCACAACACACTGGATAGCTGGCCAATTACAGCACTCCTCGCTTTGTAAAAATCGACGCGTTTCAGAAAGGTGGGGCATAGAGGAGAAACAATATTGTATAGTATGTGGAAAATCATGTGTTTTTTTTAACCTTAAACCGCATAAAACATTTCATTACACCAAATACACAAATACTGTTCTTTTTTAGCAACATCATATGACCCCTTTAATTTTGCAATTTCTGTATTGCATTAGTTTTGAATATTTCTCATGGGCATTTAATAATTTTTGACTTTGTAGTGTGAGTTAAATCTTTTTTGTTTGGCGCATTTTACCCGTAAATGGAAACCTGCTTAATTATTATGCACACCTGTGTATAAGGCATTTTTCACTCCCAGCCATTGTTAACAATTACACATCACTTATAAATGATTGTTGTTATAAATGATTGAATACAAAACAGTAGGTATTACATTTGATGTGGTTTGGAATGAGTAAATTGTACTTGGGGGGGGGGGGAATATGGCCAGAATATCAACTTACATAATAATTATGCATGCACTGTAATAACAATGTTTAAAAAAAAAATCTGGGTTAGAGTAATACCCTTACAATGGAGGTGAATTGGGTCACATTTTGGAGGATATAAGGTCAGCCATTAACCATTGAATTGGACAAGGTCCAAAATGCAACAGTATGAAAACAAATAGGTCTAAAACATCATTACTTAAAGGGGCTATGTGTAAGAATGTTCATGTGTCTATCACTTTTTGTATTGCCGATGTAACAAAACTTAAATACAAGACCTTCCCTGACATTTTAGGTTGTCTCTGAAAGCCTGTAGGCAGATTTTTATTTTTGAAGGACTTGGGATATTTAGCTGGGAAAATCAAAAGC
Source organism: Sinocyclocheilus anophthalmus (assembly GCA_018155175.1). Classification (NCBI taxonomy): domain Eukaryota; kingdom Metazoa; phylum Chordata; class Actinopteri; order Cypriniformes; family Cyprinidae; genus Sinocyclocheilus; species Sinocyclocheilus anophthalmus. Next base: position 347,430 of record JADLZN010005354.1, read on the forward strand.
ATGTGATGTTTACGCACATTCCAGAGAGTCTCTCTTCTATTCAGTGACATGAAATGAATGCTTATGCAGTGTTCAGGGTAATGCCAAAAGAGCTACTCTGTACTATAATGTCAATGTGACATGCAAAGAAAATGGGTTAATAGTCTCACATAGCCAGATCTATATAGTCTATAGCCTCATATATACTTGCAATCCAACTATCATAACAGTGTAATCTGTTGACATGATACCAGAGCTTGTGCAAACATTTACACATCACTTTGCTCAGATGTTTTATAACTGCTTCTTTCTCACCGCTGTCATTTTTATTGTGTTTGTTTTGCTATTGAGAAGAGAGAATACATATGCGTGAACACATTGTGTGCACAAGCTTGAGCATGAAGAACAAGTTGCTGGCTGCAATTCATTTAACAGCCACAGGTACCGCTAAGGTATCACTAACTCTACATATAGCCCCTTTAAGTTGACCAAGACAGGATCGAATTCTTTTTTTTTTTTTTCAGAGACAGGGACAGTGTAAATGTAAAAAGAACTGGGCACTTTTTCATTTGGTACAACTCTTGGACCATGTCAAAGGTTCTGAGTTTGGTTCTTTTAAAGAGGATTTGAGTGTGAAAACACCCTTAATGTACTGATGCATAAAATGACAGCAAACTAGTTTCCAGCTTGTTTTTGATGTGTATTAGTTGGTATTCTTACAGTATTTGAGGGCAATAATCAGCAATTCTGATTTTTGTCATCATCATGCAGCCCTAGGTTAAGCACACATTTATCTATAACGACATGACACGCAGTTGGGCCGTGTGGTGGATTTTCGCTATTTTGCTTGAATTGTTGTTATGATCTGTCATCTTCCTATCCATCAGAATGAATCTGAGCGCCTGCAGGCACAGGTTGCCAACCTTCGCAGTCAGCAGATAAGAGACACAGAAAAGCATCAGCTACTCATTGCCAGCCTGAACAAACAACTCAAAGGGTAATTATTTAAAATTAGGTACTGGAGCCTAATTGCAGAAACATTCCAACTCAGATTCTTGTCTGTTTTGTAGCCTTGGTAATCTCATTTATACACTGTGCTGTGTTTATAGCAGAAAAAAATTAATACAATTTAACATATCTGTTGAATCAGACTGAGCAGCACACAGGAGTGTCTGGAGTCCTCGCTCATGGAAAAGGAGCACACGCTTGCCAGAACCTCAGAGAAACTGGAATTTATTGACAGTCTGAGAGAGGCTTTAGAAACAAAAGAAAAACAAAACCAAGAAACAACTGAAAAACTGCTTCAGACTGAACACAATGTGAGTAAATATGAACTGTATTGTAATATTGAGTACATATTTAACAAGATAACACATCTAGATGATTGGGCATACAGGTGCATCTCAATAAATTAGAATGTCGTGGAAAAGTTCATTTATTTCAGAAACTCGTGTATTAAATAAATTCAAATACTCTGTATTAAATAAATTCAATGCACACAGAATGAAGTAGTTTTAGTCTTTGGTTCTTTTAATTGTGATGATTTTGGCTTACATTTAACAAAAACCCACCAATTCACTATCTCAACAAATTAGAATATGGTGACATGCTAATCAACTCAAACACCTGCAAAGGTTTCCTGAGCCTTCAAAATGGGCACTCAGTTTGGTTCACTAGGCTACACAATCATGGGAAGACTGCTGATCTGACAGTTGTCCAGAAGACAATCATTGACACCCTTCACAAGGAGGGTAAGCTACAAACATTAATTGCCAAAGAAGCTGACTGTTCACAGAATGCTGTATCCAAGCATATTCATAGAAATTTGAGTGGAAGGAAAAGGTGCAAAGAAAACGATGCACAACCAACTGAGAGAACCGCAGTTTTATGAGGATTGTCAAGCAAAATCGATTGAATAATTTGAGTGAACTTCACAAGGAAGGGACTGAGGCTGGGGTCAAGGCATCAAGGCACCACACACAGACGTGTCAAGTAATTTAGCTACAGTTGTCGTATTCCTCTTGCTAACCCACTCCTGAACCACAGACAACATCAAAGGCGTCTTACCTGGGCTAAGGAAAAGAAGAACTGGACTGTTCCAAAGTCCTCTTTTCAGATGAGAGTAAGTTTTGCATTTCATTTGGAAATCAAGGTCCTGGAGTCTGGAGGAAGAGTGGAGAAGCTCATAGCCCATTTTGCTTGAAGTCCAGTGTTAAGTTTCACAGTCTGTGATGATTTTGGGTGCAATGTCATCTGCTGGTGTTGGTGCATTGTGTTTTTTGAAAACCAAAGTCAATGCACCAGTTTACGTGAAAGTTTGACTCTGTCATGCCAACAAAGGGTATATAAAAAAGTATTGAGATGAAATTTTGTTATTGACCAAATATTTATTTTCCACCATAATTTGCAAATAATTTCTTTAAAATTCCTACAATGTGATTTTCTGGATTTTTTTTTTCTCATTGTGTCTCTCATAGTTGAGGTATACCCATGATGAAAATTACAGGCCTCTCTCATCTTTTTAAATGGGAGAACTTGCACAATTGGTGGCTGACTAAATACTTTTTTGCCCCACTGTATTTCAAGCACCGACTTTCAAAAACAACCTGTTTAACACGAAATACGTTTATTCTCATTTTTTTTAACTATGTACAGGCCACAAGAGAAATATTAAGTGAATAAATGAAAACAGTTAGCTATATACCGTTATCAGCATATGTTGAAGTAGATTCATCTCTCGTCATCTCTAAGAGAATATGCGGCATCAGATGCCGAAAGCTCCATCATTACTCCGTCATTCCGTTTTTACTTTCACTTTCTGCATAGTGAGTTGACTGAGATTAAGACGTTCTCATTGCGCAAAGTTGCACATTGCTTGTGTGATATCCGTTGGCTCACCTTCATGGTTTAAAACAGAAATATTTCCAACACTGCGACGTAACCAATTACCCCCGTACCGAACCAAACTGTGACACCACTGTGTCGTATCGAACTGAACTGTGAATTTTGTGAACCGTTACACCCCTAATATATATACAGTGGGTACGGAAAGTATTCAGACCCCCTTAAATTTTTCACTCTTTGTTATATTGCAGCCATTTGCTAAAAACATTTAAGTTAATTTTTTTCCCTCATTATGTACACACAGCACCCCATATTGACAGAAAAACACAGAATTGTTGACATTTTTGCAGATTTATTAAAAAAGAAAAACTGAAATATCACATGGTCCTAAGTATTCAGACCCTTTGCTGTGACACTCATATATTTCAATATATGAGTGTCAGGTGCTGTCCATTTCTTCTGATCATCCTTGAGATGGTTCTACACCTTCATTTGAGTCCAGCTGTGTTTGATTATACTGATTGGACTTGATTAGGAAAGCCACACACCTGTCTATATAAGACCTTACAGCTCACAGTGCATGTCAGAGCAAATGAGAATCATGAGGTCAAAAGAACTGCCTGAAGAGCTCAGAGACAGAATTGTGGCAAGGCACAGATCTGGCCAAGGTTACAAAAAAATTTCTGCTGCACTTAAGGTTCCTAAGAGCACAGTGGCCTCCATAATCCTTAAATGGAAGACGTTTGGGACGACCAGAACCCTTCCTAGAGCTGGCCGTCCGGCCAAACTGAGCTATCGGGGGAGAAGAGCCTTGGTGAGAGAGGTAAAGAAGAACCCAAAGATCACTGTGGCTGAGCTCCAGAGATGCAGTCGGGAGATGGGAGAAAGTTGTAGAAAGTCAACCATCACTGCAGCCCTCCACCAGTCGGGGCTTTATGGCAGAGTGGCCCGACGGAAGCCTCTCCTCAGTGCAAGACACATGAAAGCCCGCATGGAGTTTGCTAAAAAACACCTGAAGGATGGTGAGAAATAAGATTCTCTGGTCTGACGAGACCAAGATAGAACTTTTTGGCCTTAATTCTAAGCGGTATGTGTGGAGAAAACCAGGCACTGCTCATCACCTGTCCAATACAGTCCCAACAGTGAAGCATGGTGGTGGCAGCATCATGCTGTGGGGGTGTTTTTCAGCTGCAGGGACAGGACGACTGGTTGCAATCGAGGGAAAGATGAATGCGGCCAAGTACAGAAATCCTGGACGAAAACCTTCTCCAGAGTGCTCAGGACCTCAGACTGGGCCGAAGGTTTACCTTCCAACAAGACAATGACCCTAAGCACACAGCTAAAATAACGAAGGAGTGGCTTCACAACAACTCTGTGACTGTTCTTGAATGGCCCAGCCAGAGCCCTGACTTAAACCCAATGGAGCATCTCTGGAGAGACCTAAAAATGGCTGTCCACAACGTTTACCATCCAACCTGACAGAATTGGAGAGGATCTGCAAGAAGGAATGGCAGAGGATCCCCAAATCCAGGGGTGAAAAACTTGCATCTTTCCCAAAAAGACTCATGGCTGTATTAGATCAAAAGGGTGCTTCTACTAAATACTGAGCAAAGGGTATGAATACTTAGTACCATGTGATATTTCAATTTTCCTTTTTTAATAAATCTGCTCCCCCCCCAAAAATGTCAACATTCTGTGTTTTTCTGTCAATATGGGGTGCTGTGTGTACATTAATGAGGAAAAAAATTAACTTAAATGATTTTAGCAAATGGCTGCAATATAACAAAGAGTGAAAATTTAAGGGGGTCTGAATACTTCCGTACCCACTGTATATATATATTTAATATGAATAATGAAAATGAAATGATCAAGATGAAATTTTTATACACAGTCCCCCCCCAATTTCAGGGGCTCAAATGTAATTAGACAAATAAATATTGTTTTGATATTTTGTTTATAATCCTTTGCAGGCAATGACTGCCTTAAGTCTGGAACTCATGGAAATAACGATGATGTAGAAATAATGAAGGAATAGCCCACGGCTGTCCATGAAACAGCTTTTGAGTCAATTGTCCAAATACTTATGGTCCCTTGAAAAGGGGGAAGTACATATTAAAGAGCTGTAATTCCTTAACCTGTCCTCGAATTTTAATGTTAATATCCTCAAATTAAAGATCAGAATGTGCTCTTTAAGCCCACATTCATTATATAATGGTAACTTGAATATGTTTTGGTCAGCAGCTAAAATAATAAAAATTGTTCCCGTGTCCAAATATAACACCTCTTCACCACTCAAGTGAATGTAAATAATGTAATAAATATTGTGGGTATGTGATTTTTACAAGCGTTTTAGAGCTTTTTGCATTCAGTATCTATTTTAGTTTTTTAAACCATTTAGTCCAGACCCAAGAATCAACAGTGTCGCACATTTAAGAAAATTACACCGTATATGTGATTTATTGAATCACATCTGAGTAATTGAGACTACCTTCCCATGCAGCTGGCTGAAGTTACAAAGACATGCAGCACCTTTGAGAAGGAAAACTCCGAGATGAAAGCAACTGTTGCAGAACTGACACTCAAACTCGGTGTGCTGAAAGACAAGGTAACATCTTATAGACATGATTGTTCACTGGCTCCCATGTCACATTTTTTTCCACAATTAAATTTCGACAAAATATTTATTTATTTGATTAAGTTGATTAACACATCTTTAAATTCCATTTTCTTGTTTCAGATCCAGAAACAAGAGACAACTATAGAATCATTGCAGAATGATCTGGTTCAAACAAACGATGATCTCGACAGACTGAACGCTGCACATCTGGAAGAAAGAGCACAACTGGTTCATGACTTGCAGAGATGTGAGCGTGAAATCGATAGACTTCAAGATGTCATCACTGATAAGGATAAAGATATATTGGCACTAACATCCAGTACAGCAGAATATTCAGAGCAAATTCATGAACTAAAACAGGAAATGAAGTTCAAAGAGAATGTGCTGACTAAAATTGAACAGGATGTTCAAATCTTTAGAGACCCACAGCTTTCTGACCAACAGTTCTTTAATATCCTAATACCTCAGCTGATTGAGCAGTTGAAGAGAACTGAAACTGATCTAAAAGTATCAAAAAAAGACGTTGAGTCAAAGAGTAATGACATTAAAGACTTAACCAAGCAAACAGAAGAGGACAAGAAAACAATTCAGGATCTCCGCATGGAAATACAGAAGCTGAATATGAATCTCAAAGACCAGCTATTGGATAGAGAACAAGTGCATGAAAAAGACTCTTTCCTGGATGAACGTAATAAGTTGCTTGCTGAAGTCAGCAAACATGAAAGTGAGCTTTTAATGTTCTCTAGAAAACTTGAGGAGCAGGTTGAATGTCTAGAACAGCTTAAGAAAGATGTCCAAGATAAGTCAAAGATAATATCTGTATTGGAGGATAAGCTGAAGATTGTTCAAGAGGAGACAGTAGCTGAGAGAGATAGATTTAACAAAGAGCTTAGGATTCGAAATGAAGCCAAAGAAAACCTTGAGAAAGACTTGTCTGATAAAATTGAGAGTATTCAATCTGTGAATAATAACAATCAGAAACTTCAGGAATCGCTTGAGCAGACTTTGGGAGAGCTTGCAAGACAAAAGCAGCACCTGGATAATGCTAAGGAGCAAATGCAAGCTGTGCAAGATCAGAATTACAACTTGATTTTACAAGTCGAAAGTCTCACTAATGACAATTGTCAATTGAAGAGGGAAATTGAGGCTAGCGTCCAGTCCCTCTCTGATGTTTCAGAAGAAAAGAAAAGACTGGCAAGCAAAATATCTGAAGTTGAACAGCAGCTTTTAGAAAGTGTTAAAACAATAGAACACTTGCAAAGAGATAAGGAAGAGCTAACACTCAAAGGAAATGAATTGAACAAAGAACTTGAGCAAAACAAACAGTCAATGGCTAATATAATTTTAGAAAAAGATGGCATTGTTGGACTCCATGAGACATTGAGCAGGCAACATCAACAATTACAAGAAATGTTGGAAGAGAAACAAAAAGAAGTGCTTACACTAGCCCAAGTTATGTCTGAAATGAATAACAAGGTTGCAAAATCACTTGAAAAAAATGACAAACTTGATGAACAGAATAAGTACCTTCAGAAACAAACAAATGAACAGATGAAGTCACTCACAGAAACAATCAAGGAGAGGGAGAATCTACTAAACAAAATCTTGATTTTTGAAACACAAGATGTGGAAAACCGTAAAAGCATGGAAGGCTTGCTTAAACAAAAGGAACATTTGCTTTTGCAAGTAGAGGAGCACGACAATATAGAAAAGAAACTGCAGTCTGGAGCTGAGACCTTGCAGGAAAAGTCTTTAGAATGTGCAGCCCTCTCAAAATGTCTCGGGGAGACCAAAGAGGAAGTAGATCATCTTAGGAGAGAACTTGAATCCACCACTTCTCAAGTCCTTCAATACAAACATATTGTTTTTGAAAAAGAAAAGACCTTAACAGACCAAAGTACACAAATGGTAGCTTATCAGCACCAACTCAAGCAATTGCAAGACAGTCTTTCTATTCTTCAAGAACAAGCTTGTAATTATAAATCAGGTCTGACAGAGAAAGACACACTGCTGCAGAAAGAATCAAATTCATGTCGTTTGCTACAAAATGAACTTGGTCATGAAAGAGAACTTGTTTTTATCCTTCAACAAGAGATGAGTTCTCTGAAAATGGAGTGTTCCAGACTGAACCAGACTTTGGAAGTGAAAGAGAGCACTTTAAGAGAGAAAAATCTTGAATGCCACAATCACTCAGATGAATTGTACAGAAGAAATGAGTCGGTGCTTTCTCTAACTAGTCAGCTTGGTATTATGAATGAAAATATTGTGAAGCTTGAATCTGATAATGCACATTTAAAAGGCACTTTAGAGGAGCATTTAGCAGAAAATATAAGATTAAAAGAGGAGCTCAGACAGGAACAAATAGAGGTTGTGGAATATCAAGATAATGTCCAGGCAATGAATGACCAAAACATTATAATTAAATCTGAACTGAAGAATTCAATGGCAGAAATATTTAGACAACAAGAGATGACCACATCCCTACGAAAGGAATTGGAAAGGAAAAGAGTCGAACTGGCATCTTTGGCAGAACAGTTAGAATCCAAACACTCTCAACTTGAAGCTTTACAACTTGCTCTGCAAGGGAAAGAGGACGTTTTCAGGACACAGGAGATGTCTGTAAATAAGATGCAAGTCAAACTTTTGGAAGGTGAAAGTCAAATCACCCAGAAAATAACAGTGATCTCTGAGCTACATGAAGAAGTTCAGAATTTGCAGACAGCTTTGCAAGAAAAAGATAGGTTTCTGTTAAATAAAGATAAAGAGTTTTCTCTGGTTAAAAAGACGTTAATGGCACAATCAGAATCATGTGAAGCAAGACTGAAATTAGAAATGAACGAAATTGCAAAATTTCAGGGAGAGTTAAAGAGCTTACAAGAAAAGAATACCCATCTCATCAGCATCATAAATGATAAGGATTATTTATTGATGCAGGAGAAGGAAAAGTGTCTGCACTTGCAAGGTAGTGCATCAGAACTGGAAAACACAGTTTCACAACTAACCTGTCAAATAGAGCGATTAACCTCAGAGATCACACAACTCAGGGAAACTAAAACTGAGAAGGAACAAGTCACGCTTGCTGCTCAGTCACAAGTACAGAAACTGGATGAACTATACAAGAAACTTCAAGAGGAGTACGATTTGACCAAACAAGAGTCGCTTAAAGTTATAAGTGAAAAATCATTAAAGGAAGAAGAGATCTGTAAATTGGTCCTGGAAAAAGAAGAGATCTGCAGAAATTCCAGTTATCAGATTCAGAGAATTCAGGACCAGCTACAACATCACAAGTGGAAATCCAGCAAAGTGGAAGAAGACAAGACAATGGAGAGAGAGAAATACCATGTCCTGGTTAGTGCTAAATACCTAGATAGATACACTCAACTGTGTGACAAAGTTATCCATTAAAGATGCAATTATGATGTGGGTGTTATGTCCCAAAACTTGCCTACTATTCTGCTACACACTCAAAAGTATGATCTTTTTCTTCACAAAAAGAGTACATATTTTTAGAGCATAGTTTAAGTAGGTGGATGATGATGCAGAAACATTTACAGTTTTCAGGGAGATTTTGGCTAATTTGGTCTCAGCACTCAAAAAACTTTTCCTGTTTTACAAAAAATGTGTTACATTTGTCTGTGTCTTCAGGAGTCCATGGCTTCGCAGGGTAAAGATGTGTCTCCAGAACACTGGGTCCAGTTGCATAGCCATCTGCAGCACTGTCAGCAAGAGATCCAGCAAAGGGATTTTAGCCTCCAACAACTCAACATCAAGGTATGCATCCAAATGTTCCATCTGGAAAGCAAAAGAAAGTGTTATATTTACTGCCATGAATTGTTGTCCTTTATATTTGTTCATGTATTATTATCCTTGTATATCTACTAGTTGCAACAGGCAATTGAGGAAAAGGAAGGGGTGTCCTCCCAGTTAAGCACTGTTTCCAAGATGCTCAGAGACACACAGCAGACTGTTAATGAGCTCCAGAATCGCTGCTATTGGCAGGAGAGACCATTTCAAAACCAGTATTCACACACACAGGTGAGTTTATCTTTCTGTAAAGGTGGAGTCTAACCATTCCAGTTTGTCCAGTAAAGTTTTGGTGCCTTTTCATTTGAACTTACATAATTTTTGTTACTAGGTTGTTGGCTAAAAGATAACATGAATGATAGATCCTTATAGTGTCACTGGATGTGAGTTTATTGGCAGCTGTGGCATTAGCTGAATATTGATATGTATGATTTTTGATTCTTTAAATTCTATAATGAACATTGTTATTGCAAGTATCTAGTTTAATATCAGCTGATCAATAAATGTAACCTGTGTCATATAGGTAAAAATATCAGTTTTCAAATAACTCCCTAAACTGCATTGTTTCAGTCCTGTTGATAAAAATGTTAAAATAAACATTTTCATAATGTGCCAAGTTGGAAGGTTTCTTCCTTGTATTTGATTTTATGAGTATCATAAATGGTTCAAAAGTCAGTGGTTAAAAAAATGTTTTCTGATTGATTGATTTATTCATTTTTTTATGTGTGCACAAAGAGGTGCTGCAGTGCAGTGGTTCAGTAATCACATTACTTTTTTGTGCTTTAATCGAAATGTTGGCGCTGCCACCAAACTTGACAATGTATACTCAGGTCATGCTACCTATGAAGCCAACCAATTTTCGTGTATATACAGTGGGTACGGAAAGTATTCACACCCCCTTAAATTTTTTTTTTTATATTGCAGCCATTTGCTAAAATTTTTTAAGTTAATTTTTTTTCCTCATTAAATGTACACACAGCACCCCATAGTGACAGAAAAAACCACCAGAATTGTTGACATTTTTGCAGATTTATTAAAAAAGAAAAACTGAAATATCACATGGTCCTAAGTATTCAGACCCTTTGCTGTGACACTCATATATTTAACTCAGGTGCTGTCCATTTCTACTGATCATCCTTGAGATGGTTCTACACCTTCATTTGAGTCAAGCTGTGTTTGATTATACTGATTGGAATTGATTAAGAAAGCCACACACCTGTCTATATAAGACCTTACAGATCACAGTGCATGTCAGAGCAAATGAGAATCATGCGGTCAAAGGAACTGCCTGAAGAGCTCAAGACAGAATTGTGGCAAGGCACAGATATGGCCAAGGTTACAAAAAAAAATTCTGCTGCACTTAAGGTTCCTAAGAGAACAGTGGCCTCCATAATCCTTAAATGGAAGACGTTTGTGACGACCAGAACCCCTTCCTAGAGCTGGCCGTCCGGCAAAACTGAGCTATCAGGGGAGAAGAGCCTTGTTGAGAGAGGTAAAGAAGAACACAAAGATCACTGTGGCTGAGCTCTAGAGATGCAGTTGGGAGATGGGAGAACGTTGTAGAAAGTCAACCATCACTGCAAACCTCCACCAGTCGGGGCTTTATGGCAAAGTGGCCCAACGGAAGCCTCTCCTCAGTGCAAGACACATAAAAGCCTGCATGGAGTTTGCTAAAAAACAACTGAAGGACTCCAAGATGGTGAGAAATACGATTCTCTGGTCTGATGAGACCAAGATATAACTTTTTGGCCTGAATTCTAAGCGGTATGTGTGAAGAAAACCAGGCACTGCTCATCACCTGTCCAATACGGTCCCAACAGTGAAGCATGGTGGTGTCAGCATCATGCTGTGGGGGTGTTTTTTCAGCTGCAGGGACAGGACGACTGGTTGCATCGAGGGAAAGATGAATGCGGCCAAGTACAGGGAGATCCTGGACGAAAACCTTCTCCAGAGTGCTCAGGACCGCAGACTGGGCCGAAGGTTTACCTTCCAACAAGACAATGAACCTAAACACACACAGCTAAACTAACGAAGGAGTGGCTTCACAACAACTCTGTGACTGTTCTTGAATGGCCAGCCAGAGCCCTGACTTAAACCCATTGAGCATCTCTGGAGAGACCTAAAAAATGGCTGTCCACCAACGTTTACATCAAACCTGACAGAACTGGAGAGGATCTGTAAGGAGGAATGGCAGAGGATCCCCAAATCCAGGTGTGAAAAACGTGTTGCATCCTTCCCAAAAAGACTCATGGCTGTATTAAATCAAAAGGGTGCTTCTACTAAAATACTGAGCAAAGGGTCTGAATACTTAGGGTCATGTGATATTTCAGTTTTTCTTTTTTAATAAATCTGCAAAAATGTCACAATTCTGTGTTTTTCTGTCATATATGGGGTGCTGTGTGTACATTAATGAGGACAAAAATGAACTTAAATGATTTTTAGCAAATGTCTGCAATATAACAAAGAGTGAAAAAATTAAGGGGGTCTGAAATACTTTCCGTACCCACTGTATATATATTATATATATATATATATTATATATACACACAAGTGTTGTCATTTCCTGTTTTGGCTCAACATTGTTAACTTTTCATCATTTTAACTTTTAACAGCCCAGCAATAAATTTTGATGAACAAGATATGTAAAAGTTTTAATGCCAAATCTCATCATTTTTAGCATATATTGCCATACACTCCCAGCCAGATGAAGAATAATAAGAAGAAGTCTAATAGCAAGAACTGGTGCGACAACACCTCTAGTTCTTGGCCCTGAAAAAGGAACTGATATGATAGGGCCTTGAAATGAAATTATAATCAAGTCTTGTATATGTTTAAGTCTGTTCATTTTTCAACAGGGTTCAGTCTACACAGAAGTTCCACCAGGAGCCCCTCAGGAACCAATGAGTGCCGATTTTAACCCAAGTGGATCAGACAGTGGAGATCTCAGGATGAGGTTTGACAGACAGACAATGTTTGTAGATGACTCGTGTTGTAAGCTTTTTGTGTGATACTCTCTTAAATGTTTTGTCCAGGCTGGCTGAGGCAGAGTTTCATCTGTCTCGGTTAAACTCCAGATTAGAGGAGGAGAGATCAAGGAGAGAGGTTGCAGAGGAAGCCATGCGGTTGACTGAACAGAAAGTAAAGCGGTACAAGAGAAAAGTTCATTTATTAAATCACTTTTTGAAAAGTTCATAATATAAATCACAGAACAAGTGGTGTGCACTAAAGTCCACTGAAGCTGGAGAATGAGCAAATGATATCTGTAAAATGTTAGCACAATATGCTTATGATCTTCTTTTGGAGCAGGGCCTTGGAGCATCCAAGCCAGTCTTGCATGAATCAGCATAAGTGGCTTAACATTCTGGAGCAGCTCAATAGGGAAGCCTACCTTCTCTGTAAACTGGAAATTAAATAGAAGTGATTTTAACAGACGCTATCAAATAAAAAGCTATTTAATCACAATGCTTCTCCTAGCATGTGAGATTGGAAAGAATGAAACCTTCTATCCCTTTAGCATTTGGGCATCTTGTTGTACTTTGTAGAGAATCAAATCAAATCCAGCTTTCCCCTGCAACCCATATTGTTCTGCAGCTTCAGAAAGAATCATAGTATTTCACGCGCTCTTTTTTCACAAGTGTGCGTGTGTGTGTTTCAGCATGGAGTCAAACCAATTACGGCATTCTCAAAGGGACTTTAGTATTCAGCTAGAAAGAGACGAGGAACAGTATGAAGATCTTGTTCTTCGCCCAAGCCGGCACCTGTTCATGCACAAGGTACTTCATGTATAAATTAATGTATAAATGAAGCTTCCAGTCATTGCCCCCAGCTATTGAAACCATTAAAACCCATTCAAAGTACTGTCAGCTTGTTCATTCTTAAAATAATTACAGTTGCAATTTATAAAGAGAGAGAGAGAGCTTCAAGAGATTCACTAACTTTCGAACCTGCCCTGTCAGTGATCATTCTTTATATCTTCATTGAAAAGTTCAACTGTTTGTGTTAGTGCTGAATATGACAAAAAATGTATATCACGGTTTTTTTTAAAATTATACCGGTTTCACAGCACATGACGGTATTTTTTTTTCATGCATAGTGTGGGTGTTAACCACACTAAATAGTGACTAAACACGACCCCTTTTAATACATGTTAACCAGGAGTCACTCATTTATAATCACGGCATCGTCTGATAAAATCAACATGCATCTACACTATGCGGTTGTTTTGGCTATATTACTTTTTTTGTCTCATGCATCGCACTGTCTGCGTCTGAGTAATAAACTAAAAATAAATAAAAGTGCATGTGATATTAACAGACGAACTACGGTCATATTTATAATTCCAAACAATCAGTAAGCGACAGGTGCTTGGAAACGCTGTTTTGTACTCATTTATTGACGAGTCGGCTGCAGTGCGGCCAACTGAATGTGCTGCTTCTCTGCTGCTCTCTGCACAGAACAGACGCCGAGAAAGGTGACACTTTTCCGGGAAAGTCAGACCTCACGTTTGCGGGACAGCACTGGTGAAATCTTCCAACTGAACCATAGCTAAGGTTTATCCAGAAAAGTCGCTAGGTTTGTCAGTATGAATATTCTATGAAAAAAAGCCGCTAAAAGGGTCTGACAGTTGCTAAATCTAGTGCTAAAGTCGCGCTCGTGTGTGTGTGAGACACGGGAGCTGATGGCAGGGGGCAGTGGATATTTGTGGCGGTCAATGTGGATATTGTGGATGAGTTCTTCTGTGTCATCACGTTCTATTAGTTCTACAGCTTCAATTTCTGAACGCTTAGTAACACATACAGCGGTTCCCTCACCACAGTGCAACAGTGAAAAGTGACCCCTTTCAAACAGTGTCGCGTTCCGAGCGTTGTTTAAGCGACATACACCAGTATTGCGGTATTTTAAAAATTCATATCATCATAAAAATAAACACCGGTATTCGGTATGAACCGGTATACCGCCCAGCACTAGTTGGTGCCATAGTAAGACAGCGTGTTGTGATTTGATTAGATTGAAGATGAGACTTCATAATGAGTAGGGCTGTTAAGCAATTAAAATTACATAATGTGGTGAATAATCAAATTATTTGCATTTGAATCTCTCACTGAATCTCTCGTAAAAAATAGCTTTAGAAAGAAATATTGTTTATGCCAAATTGTTATGCATAAACATTTAGGCCACAATGGCCAATTGGTATTTAAATATATGTTTACAGGCTGTGTACTGCAGCTCAGAGGTAGCATGAATGCATTTACAGTGCAATTATAATCGCATCGATAATATGCCATGAGATGAATGGTTTTTAAATGGGTATTAAAGGGATAGTTCACCCAAAAAAATTTATGGCTGGTCAATGAAGAGAGTCAGTATACAGGTTGAGAGACCGAGGTGAGTAAATGCAGCCCTGCAGATTTTAGTTTCACACGCATACCATGTTGTATAAAATCAGTAAACAGCACTCTTGTGATTTGTACTCATTACTTATGTGATATTACTGCTATAATATGAGAGAAAAATCAAGTTTTTTTTTTTTGCCCCTGTATCTTGGATTTTAGGGGCATATAACTGCATTCTATAGGCTAAATCATGCAGTGAGTTGTTTTCCTGCATATTTATTACCAATCATGGTATGAAATATAAGATGACATAGGTAGGTCTGATGAGGGTGTTAAATGCGTCAACAATTTTAATGCATTACTTTTTCCATAACTAATTAATTAAATCTACAGCCGTAATTATGAGTAATCATTGCAGAAATCCAGGTAATTCCAAAGGGTTCACAAACTTTTTCTCGCAACTATCTAAAGCTACAGTAACTTTCATATTTTTGCTTACAAGTGAACAGTAGTAATGCTGTAGTAATGCTCAATATCAGTTTTAAAGGTGCCTACACTTTGATATGGTATTATTTTTTTTATTTATTTTAGATGAAGAGTGGGGTTTACTTGTGCCAGCGTTGGCTCAAAGGAAGGAGCATATACTGCTGTTCCAAACTACTGCCATCCAGGGGGAAGTCACGCTACATATTCATGGGCTACCTTCTTATGCTTCATGTGCTGGTTTTCGTGTGC
Organism: Sinocyclocheilus anophthalmus; assembly: GCA_018155175.1. Lineage (NCBI taxonomy): Eukaryota > Metazoa > Chordata > Actinopteri > Cypriniformes > Cyprinidae > Sinocyclocheilus > Sinocyclocheilus anophthalmus. The sequence goes on from JADLZN010005354.1 coordinate 362,742, forward strand.
CTCAGTTGGTCCCTTTAGAAAACAATTGTCATCGAAATCACATTTGCACAAATAGAAGATCTGCAAAAAACTGGTGTGGGCAGTGTAAGAGAAAGGCCCACAGTCCAGGCGCTTCCACTTATTGTGATGCATCAAATAATCAGTGTAGGAGCTTCAATTTAGCTGCTCACTCAAATAGTGTAAATAAGAATGGTGAACTGTGATTTTCTGAGACATCCACCTTGATCTGAAACTTACTATGTTTCCATATAGACTTCAACACCAGCATTTATGATGCAGAGACCTCATGTGTATTGGCAGGTACACAGATGGCCATTAGAGTTTGGGTTATCTTATGTAATTGCTATGCACTGAAATCTTAAATTTAGTTAAGCAATTGTTTTTCACATTCTACCATCAAATAAACCGAAGATGAATGTCTTGTTTGTCTGCACTGGAAATGAACATGAGATCAAATAATAATTTAATTGTTGTATGTGTACAGAGAGAATATTGAGTTAATGTGCAAACTTTTAGAAGTTGTTACACTGTAAGCAAGCAAACTAAAACTGTTAGAAGCTTTACTATGAATCTGATTACAATGTAGAAACACTGGAATTAAAACGTTTGGAATTAAAATGATGGTTTTGGAATTGAAACTAAATTATGGTTTCTTTTGAGGGTTGATTGTTTCTGTGGAATTTATTTATAGTTTGAAACTCTCATGTGTTTGCTTGCAGAGCCATAAAGTTATATTATTGTGTAAAGCACTACCTGTTTTGCAACACTGTATATCTGTGGAGCATGGAGTATGATATGAGAAAAAGAATGAATCTTTGTTGAAATAAACTACTGAGACCCTCCATGTGTCTGCACAACTTTTTTTTTTTTTAAACAAAATAAGCACAAAGATTTTTGCTATTAAATCATAATAAAAAATTGAGATAGACATATTTAGTGGCCTTCAATTAAATCGTGTGTACTGCATTTGATTTCTAAGTCCTATCGTTAATAGCATTACAACTGTCCGAAATTTTTTAAGTGCTGAGCTAAGTGAATAACGGTGTAACACTTTATTTTTCACATACTGAAAATGCTCTTCATCATTACAGTATGCTAATGCATATCTGGTGTAAAGCATTCATCAATATTGAAGACTTGGAACAATTCAAGCTCAGACATTTGAATCGGCCCTAGTTATTGACTAACCGCAAAAATGTAAATGTAACTCCTGTCCAGTCTCTTGAGATCAATATACCACATAGAGCAATGTGTTACTTTAATCTGTTGTGACTGATATCATACAGAAAAAAGTGCAGCATGTTCAATCACTGTCATCAAACCATAGGCATAGTTTAAATCAGGAAAGTACACCATTATATTGACAAACACATCTTGTTTGTGAACAATGACTTGCAATTTAGATGGCACTGGTTCACTAGAATAAATATTTGCTTTTTGAGAAGCTTTAAGCATGTTACAGGGCAATCCATTGTGTGGTGCTCTATGTACGAACTGTTTCGAGAAATTGACTTGTCACAGGTGTTGTACCTATTAAATTCCGTATTGCATTGTGTTGTGTTTTAGGATTAAATATATACAGATTACTGGGGGAAAAAATTTCTATTTGCATAAATTTAGCCTCTATGTTTAAAAAATAAATAAATAGATAACTGATTTTATGCAGCCAGCCACAGTATTTTTTTTTTACACTTAGAAAAATGTATGCTCGTGAACATTTTTTTGCTAGTTGGTACTTGTAGCTAATCACATTTTCAGTTAATCTGTATTTTAGCTTTAACAAGGGACACATAATCAAACCTTCTCACCCATACCCACAAACAACAAAACGTTGGCATGCAAAAATATTAATAAAAAAAATACATATAAATACATTAATGAATATAACCATGAAATATACAATCCTGTTTGTTGTTATACTTCTATTACATATCTTCACACATCTAGTGCCTCGTCATTATCCTTTAACAAAGTCCAAAAAATGTTTTCCAGATATCATTGAATTCCAATGATTTTTTTCCTTATTACATATGTACGTTTTTCAAGAGCCAAGCTAGAAATAAAAATGTTTAACCGTAGTCCAAGGGAAGGGCAGATAGCATTCTTCCATCATAGGGCAATAGAACTTCTGGTTTGCAGCAGACATAAGTCCACTAATTTTCTTTGTGGAACAACTGTCTTCATAAATACTCAATACACATAATACAGGACATAAAGGAATTGGAGAAGATGTAAATTGAGAAAAATACTGAACCACCCCACCCCAAAACTTTGGCCCTTCTTCACATTCCCACACAGTATGAAAAAATGTACCTTGTATTTTATTACATTTAAAGGGTCATAGGTCAGGGATATTTGGGTCAAATTTATTTAATCTTACAGGAGTAATATAAGTTCTCATTATCCAATTGTATTATAAGAGTCTCAACCAAGTATTCATGGTTTGCGTTTGGGCTTTTAAGCACACTCTACCCAATCTTCCAGTGAGATATTTTTATTCAAGTCATATATCTATGCTTGTCTTTTATTTTCAGCACTTTCTTTTCTGATTTCCTACTAGAATATTATATAATTGGGTAATCCGCCCTTTAGATAGACAATCTTGTGTGGAGAATATTTCCAACAAGGACATTGGGGAAGTTGAGCAGAATTCTTTAGGTGTGAAAAACTAAAACGTCTAACTTGCAGATATTTAAGAAAAAAAATGTTTCAGAGGTAAATGGAACCTCATTACAAGCTTGTCAAATGATATTAGAATATTGTCTTCATATAAATCCATCAACCTAGTTAATCTGTATTCAGTTATGAAGACTAAAATGACACTTTTTGTTTCCAAAATCTGTTAGAAGGCGGCTACATCTCAGTGTAACAGACAGTTCTGAAGATGCAGAATGCAAAGAATTTAAGGGCAAGCTTCAATTATATCTGTGACATTGCATTTATAATAGCATGGAAGGTTTTTGTTCCATTGAGAGAAACCAAAAGAAACCTTACAATTTTGTCAAATTACCTAAAATTTTAATTATTTTAACAATAAAATTAGAAGACAGAGCCCCATTCAAGTAAATGATTATGTAGGTTTTGTAAGTGACTTTCAATAAGTTATAAGTAGGAGTTTATGGAACTTCAAATGACTTCACTTCAGCATTGTATACTATAACAGCATTTTATTAGCAAACACCGAAAACTGAGGTGTGTGCATTTCCCTCTTCAACACTACACAGTGGGTAAAGCTGAGGAACAATGAGGTATTACAGAGTGAATTTTGATACCTCAAAATGTATTTAATTCTTGTTTTAACTCAATTATGCTACATTAGACTTCACCATAAATAAGAATCAGATGTCTGTACATGCAAGTAGAAAGAAAACTAACAATTAACAACATGACACACTGATACAATTGCAAAAGAGAAACAGTAAAGACAGGTATTGCATAGGTTAAAACAAACACAGAATGTAATTTGTAAAACAACAGTACATATTTACTGTACATAACAGTACATATATTTTTTCCCACAAAGATCAAACTATTTTAAACAATAAATGATTACATTACAACAAAACCTAAAATGGCAAGCCTTTTCCTTCAACTTGCCTTTAAACTGTCCCAAACCCCTAGTTAAAAGAGATAATGACTATAGAAGAAAAACAAAACCCAGTTAGTTATTGATACTTGTGACCAAAGAATGGCATAGTAAGAGGTATAATAGAGCGTGGTGGGGCATGAAGCAGTGGTTCTGTTGTGTGCAGTAGGTTCATTCGAAAGGTGCTGGTCAGGACGTCGTGGACCCCCCTCGCCCGACGCGACAGGGGCGGCGGCGTCCTGTTGGGATTGACATATACTAGTGACAAGGGTCGTGAAAATGCTTGCCATATTGTCGTTTCGCAACAGCTAGACTCGCTATCTGCCAAACCAAAAAAAAACACACACATTTGCAAGTTTATTTAAAAGGACAAAAAACTGAAGTTCACATTGACACAGGTTGAAGTAGGTGCGACGCTTTGCTGTCACTGAAAGGGAGTTGTAGTGCCTCCAGTTTCGTTCATAATAAATAGCAATCATTTTAGATATTCGTTGTAGCCTAAGCGTGCAACATATCAAAATGGGACAACAAAGCTATATAATTCAAAATATATAGACATACTATATTGATTAAATTAATGTAATGTATAGGGATGAAGTCTTTTTAATTTGTATAACTTTACAAAAGGGGGAAATGTCTCTATTCATATTTGTAAAGGTAGTCAGCTTTACATCCATTTGTCATTCGTAATAGAACACTCAAGTGCAGCTAGCTTTCTTAAAATCAAAGCTGACAGTTTTTGACTGATGGTCAAAATGTGGTTACAGGGCACTAATGAAGAATCGGTTCGGAGTGACCTGATGTCTATGTGCCACGACACTCAACTGTGACTGCCGTGGGGGGGAAGAAAGGTGGTGGCAATTATCAGGGCTTTCCGGGGGCCCCTGCGATTTCAACAAAGAGGATCAGAAATCGATTTAATCTGCCCTGCAACCTGATAGGCCAGCTTCAGTGGCAGTAACTCACTATAGACCTTATGTAGCCCCACCCCTTTTCAAAACTGTGCTCATTGTCTTTTGTCTTCCAGTATATATTTCCACAGCATGAAGGTAAGATCTTACAGATTTATGAATTGGCCGAACTGCATTTGTTATGACATCCGCTTCAAACATTACAATGCTCATGACAACTTTCCACAACTTTCTAAAGATAAGGTGAATACTTAACTATGGGGAAGTCTTGCACATAATTCTTTCAGTGTGCTTTTGTCACTGAAATCGATTGAGATGCCCAATCTTCAAATCTAAGGTATTTCAGGTATGGCTTGAAAAACTTCACCCATGTTAGGTCATTAAAAATAACATTTAGAAAACAACACAAATTGCCAAGATTTACTAGCTTGCACAACGTGAGGTATATTAAACCCTGACGATTTAAATGTTAATCATCCCTGAAAATACTCATTTGGTTTTGTTAAAAAAATCTATATGTTATCTTCTGATTAAAAAGAGAATAAACCTGGAATTGTTGGAAGAGTGTGAGATTCTTCACAGTAGATATGTTTTTTGGTATTATGTTTGTATGAGATTATATATAGTCATCATATCATTGTTAAATAACTCCCTACAGTTTGACCAGGTCCCGACATACCCGATCAGGACCCCTTGAAGGGGTTAATTTTGTGACAATGCCTGAGTGGCTGTATATGATTCTACTTATTAAACAGTTACCAAATAAATAAATCGATGGAAATTAAATATATATTTAGTGATACAATTATTTAAGATGTCTAAAATACCACAGTGATATACAGTAGGCACAAAACTATGTAGCAGCTGTGAAGGAAATCGTTTTCCTGGGGGAAAAAACACTGGCTAGTTCATTAGACATTATATATATATAACCCACAGAAACATTAAGAACTTTGAGTTGTATGTCAATTAATAAATGACAAAACTTTACCTTGTTCTATTTTTTCACAAAGGTATTTTTAACATAGGGAAAATTATACAGAGCCACTTTGGTGTCATGCAAATTTCTGTCATTTTTATAATGACTTTTTCATAAAATTGTTAAGGGGGTGGGGGGTAGACATACAGTGCATGCAGAGCCTAATCGATATTCTGATCATATATTTTTTCCAAACACACTTTACCAATTCCAAACCACATCAATCTTAATAATAACTATTAAGCTTAAGTATAGGTGATATGTCATTGCTGATGGGGGAAGGTATGAAAAAGTGATTTAAATGAAAAGTCTTTCAAAATTATGAATGGCCATGAGAAAGATGCAACACTATAGAAATTTGAAAATTAAGCTTGACCATCATACTCAGTAGGGTCAGCAGGGTTGCAAAAAAATAAACACACACACACACAGAGAAAAGACGTATATAAACTGCAAAACATTAGGTGTGTTAAGCCACATCTTCCTTCAACAATTACATATCACCTATAAACTGTTATATACAAGCTTAATAGTAATTATAAGACTGATGTGGTTTGGATGTTAAAAGAACTTTATTTAATCAGGGCCTTAAATACAAAAGCATTTTCTGAAACAGAGGTTGTGACTGACTCTACTAAATGGTATTGTGACACATTTCAGAATGAAATTGAGCAAGAAAAAATGTTAGACAGGACTTGATTGTGTAAAGTAAGTGTTTGCAACTGGAATGGTCGCTGAACGTAACTGCGTTTTAGATGTCAAGTGAGCATATAACAAGAAAAGCAAACATGCAAGGATGAATTGTTCCCAATAAGACCAGTAACATGCATTAAAAGGACAGTCCACCCAAAAAATGACCCCTTTTGTTAATGTGTTAATGTTTAAAAGATAGAATTATTTTTTTTAATCTTTGTGTCCAACTAAAGAAAGAAAGTCGTGTACATCTGGGATGACATGAGGGTGAGCAAATGGTGAGAAAATTAGCATTTTTGAGTGGACTATACCAACTACTATATATTTTAAATATATAAACAGGGTCAATTTGTTTGATGACTTGAAAAGTAAAAGAAAACATGCAGGCTGTTGACTATTTTGTGAGGAAGAGAAATTGTACGCAATATTTAATTGGTGCACATGGATGGATTGCTAAAGCAAAACACCTCAGCGGCTCTGTAAATTCACTTTTGCTCTGTCTCTTTAAGAGCTATGCAGGTAATCCTTATTCCCCTGGCCTCAAGAGGCACTTGTCCAAAGCCTGCTCGCAGCAGACAGAGCGGAACAGGTTGCAATTTTTACATGGACCCAAGGTATACACTCTTCTAAAAAGGTTTGATTTATTATTGTATCAAAAATCTGCCTGAGGTAGCCTAAACCCTTAGCTGCAGTTTGACGTAAAACAAACACAGTGATGCTGAAGTACCATGATTTCACTTGAACTGAAGAGTAACAGGCTCACTGTGGCTTCTGTAATTATTACACGATATCCTATTACAGCACAGTGCATTGAAGCTATGTGTAGGCAGCAGGGGTCTTGTCTCCATGGCCTTACATGTACTGCAGTTAAACATTCAGTGTATTACAACGATCGAAATATGCCTAATGTTACATGTTAGTGGTTACCTTTTTGACGTTAATTTAATTTCCCATGCTCTACCATTATTTAAGCAATGACACAGGCAACGCGGTGTTACATTTATGAATAGCCTATATGTGGTGGTGGTATGCTACATACGTTTTTCATGGAAGGTCAGTCAGGGTACACTGCTGGAGAGATTACTAATCCTACTATGGCGAAGAATTGGCTCATGATTATTACTTAGCCAATTCGTCGACGGAAGTCACCAAATTAATATTCATGAGCAAGCATCGCCATAGTAAGGCTGAAACGCGCACTAAATAAAATGGATCCAGCCGTTTTCCCATTCCCTCGGAGGAGAAATTTTAAATATGTGCCTTCTTACTCTGTAATTATTCCCTTTGTTGTTGTCCCAAAATTCACCTCCCACGACACAGTACTTGATGGCAAACTGCAGCGTTCCTCCAACCTCCAGAAAGGTCGGGGTGATGATTTTGAAGCTAAACTTGTCAGTCAGCCCGTCGCTGGAATGAGGGACGTAAAACGCCAGAATATCCATAAATGTCGCCCAGTTATTTAAGGTGTACCTCAAATAGACCTTTTTTTGGAAAGCCAAGTTAAGAACCCGTACGACCCCCGAGAGGCTGAACTCATCAGCCTGAACAGACTCCAGTAAAACCTTCACTGCAGAAACTCTGTCAAGGAAGTCTGGCAGGGATCCTGGATTTGTGAAGAGCAGCTCCATGAACACGGACTGACTTGATGTGTTGGACTTGTCGAAATTGTTCAAGTGGAGAGCTCTGGCTTTTTTGAATTTGTCAATAATGCGGTCTGGTACCTCAGGCATATCCGTGTCATCAAAGTGTTTGATAGAAATCAGGTCCAGGCCCAGAGAGTCAGCGAAACGTACCTTTTTCTGACTGATTGGGCTCCGGCTTCGTGCGATCTCTAATTTGGCTCTTTCAGCTGATGTGGGGAGAGACTTGCACCTGCGGCGCTGGGTCGGGCTATGCGGGGGCTTCAGGAATGACTCCCTTCCTCTCGGTTTTTCATTCACTACGCTGGTTTCTAACGATTCACAGTCCCCATTCTTGCCCTCCTCTCCCTCCATCTCTTCTTCTCCGTCCTCCAGCTTTTGCTCTGCTGCTGTCAAGCTTCCGAACAGCCCAGCGATACAACTGTAGTTTCTGGGGATGCAGTTCTTGGGAGGCAGCATTACCACAGCAGCCTCGGCTTCCATAAAAGTGTCTGCAAAATCCTTTGAGAATGTTTCAATCGAGGTCTGATGTTAAGTGTCCTTCCGCATTGTAGCTACGTGAAGCTATGGTAGTGCGGATATCTGAACCAATCTTTGCCGAGATGCTGCTGCCGGCTGAATCCTACTATGGCAAAGCTTTAGGTTATGAATATTAATTAGGCCAAGCTGACGTTTCTTGCCAACCTTCCTCAATTGCGAGAAACATAATTAATATTCATAAGCCAATGTAAGCTTATTCGTCAGCTGACTAGCATTCATTACCAACGTCTTCCTTTCAGCAAATCAACTGAAACTGAACGGCGTGTTTCAATAGCCTAATTAATATTCATAAGCACCTCCCTCACCGTACTTGAATTCTCTGCCAGTTTAGACACACCTCCTTAGCCACAAGCAGTTCGTGCGCTGGATCACGTCTCACAGTAGATAAACACCGCAATAACAATTCAGCGTAAACTTTCTTAAAAAAAAATGATGATGCCTATTATCAATAAAGTGCCTGTATGTCTGCTCATCGGTATTCATTTTGCAAAGCCTATGCAATTAGACAGAGGGATTCATGCGACTGGCTTTATTGCTAAATTGACCTGTTAATTTTTCACAAAATTAAGAAAATGAAGCATGCAATAAGTAAATAAATAATCATTCTTTCGTGAATGCCTTAACTGGAATGACCAAATAATAAATTACCCAAACTACCACAGTGTAATCTAGACTACTATTTAATTTTTAAGACTTTTAATTTTTTAATATATTGTTTCATTAGCTACCCCACTTACAGCAAGTGTACAAAAACACCCGTTGCATTAATGCCGACATTACGGATCATCTTTTTTCAGATTTTTTTTTTTCTGTTTTACTTAACAGAAATGCAGTAGGGTACCAGTTTATGCCTCTATACTTATTTTTTATTGCCCAGCAGTAGGCTGCCACGTTTAAGATGTTAGTGTTTTCAAAACTAACGTAAGTTGTTTAGGCTACTTTGCATGTTTGTTATTCATATGATTAATGTATTTACGCATACATGTGTTTGCTATGTTTCATGCAGTCTTTCAATAGGCTAGTTAATTAGGGTGTTATTAAACATGTTTTCTTACTACCGGATGTGACCGTACAACTTGAAGCTAACGTGTAAAACAGTTTTTTTTCTTCTTTTTTTTGTTTTTTACATAAATCACTTTTGTTGTTGTTGCTGTGGCTGTGACTGAAGCAGTCCGGAATGAATAGCACTGAAGTCCGAGCATCAGACTATAGGCCTACTGATGCTGAGAAACAGCATACGACTACTGACAGCACAAAAACGAACACAGAGTCTTCGGGCAGACAGTATGTCAATATGTTGTTGGATCTCAGCGAAGAGGATTGTTGCAGGGAGCACAACATAAGTTTGCTTCAGAGCTGCACTGGCTGGGAAGTGGCTGTGAGTCATGTTTGTTATAAAAAAAACACATCGGAAAAAGAAACACATATTCTGACAATGCTTTCCCCTGAACTAACTGATCTATCCATTGATATTACTGTATCATTTATGTTTATCAGTCATTGTCCATTTTGTATCACTATTTTGTCATTAATTGTAGCTAAACAATACATTCGTTTGGGAATTATACATTATTATTATTATTATCCACTGATCTATAATAAGGAATTTATATTATTATTATTATTATTAAATGATTAGTGTTATGAACCCTATACTCCTATAATGGATTGAATGAGGTACTCACAAATAATTACAAATGGGTTTGAACAGTTAAACAAAATTTAAACAAAAGATCATCCATTTGTAATTGTTTGCTTGTGTCCCTCCCTAGGTCCCTCATACATCTCACTGTATTAACAGTACAACTGTAGTTTGGCTGCATTAGTGTATCAGTGCATTATTTAACTTTCCAAAATTTTTTAAGATTGTAATTGTTTTCATTCATTATTTTGTTGTTTGTATATCCATACTTTAATAAACATTAAAGGGGTCCTATGATGCTTTTTTAAAGATCATTATTTTTGTGTATTTGGTGTAACAGAATATGTTGACATGCTTTGTTGTTCAAAAACAACATTATTTTTCAAATACTGTACATTATTGTAGTCCTCTATGCCCCGCCTCTCTCAAACCCGTCGTTTTCTACAAAGTCCCGTCCTTCTGACAAGCGCAGTCTGCTCTGATTGGCCAGCTGACCCAGTGCATTTTGATTGGCCAAACACCGCAAGCACTCGTCGGAAATGTAACGCCCCTTACCATAATCACGAGCTTCAGCTTTCAAAATACATGTAAAGACAATACTGTCATTAGTTTTACCATCAGTTCAAGCCCGAAAGGGGAACAGAGTCGCGTGACAGACAGTGATGAAGCTGGTATGTGTTTGCAGTACACAAGCCACAGTTAAGACAGTGTGACCCTGTCTCTCTCTCTCTCTCGCACACACACACACGATGCGCAAAACTCAGCATTTGAACAGTCAATAGCAAATACTTAAACTAATAACAAAACAGTAGCTGATTCAGAAGCGCCAGATTGTCATAGCAAAATCAGAATTACCTCCTATCCTAGGTTCACGAAACGGTCGTCCATAAAATTCATTGCTGTTCTGGTGTAAGTAATCTTAAAGATTCCTAAATGCATCTATTTCGGAAGGCCAAATAAAGTGCTTTTTGCTTTCGCCTAGAAACACACACATGGCTCCCTGACATGGCTGCATCAACACTAAATGCGGTTACTGAAACCACGCCTTCTTTCATTGCGTGCACATTTGGGTGGCTTTATGCAAATCTTCCCACATAGTGATGTAGATATTTTGGGGCGTGTTAGAACGAGCCGTTTTTTTGGGGGGGCGTGGCAGAGTCTTAACTTGATCAAGAATATCTCTTTGGTTTTGAGACAGACTTTAGTCTTTGCAACTTCAGGGATCTTAGCTATGCACAATCAGCTTGTAACACTCAAAGAAAGGAAACTTGAAATCGCATCATATGACCCCTTTAACCGTGGCTTGTGTACTGCACACATACCAGCTTCATCCCTGTGTCTGTCACTCGAATTTGTTCCCCTTTCGGGCTCTGTCTTGACATTTATTTTGAAAGATGAAGCTCGCGATTAGGGTAAGGGCGTTTCATTTCCGACGAGTGCTTGCGGTGTTCGGCACATCACAATGCACTGGTCAGCTGGCCATCAAGAGCAGACTGCGCTTGTCGGAAGGAGGACTTTGTAGAAAACGAAGCGTTTGAGAGGCGTGGCATAGAGGACCTACAATAATGTATATTTGAAAAATAATGTGTTTTTTGAACCTTCGCATTTCAACATAGTTGTTACAAACCAAATACCAAATATGATCTTTAAAAAAGCCATCATATGACCCTTTAACAGCTGACCTCCACTACTGTGATGTGTCTCTCTCTCTCAATCCTCTCTCTTTCGCGCTCCTGCGTCTCTCCCTCGTCGCTCTCCGCGCTCACAATCTCTCCTCTCCGCTCCTCTCCTCCTCTCTCTCTCTCTCCTCCATCGGTCGCACATCACACACACACACACACACACGCCATGCGCAAAACTCCGCATTTGAACAGTCAATAGCAATACTTAAACTAATAACAAAACATACGTACAGTTGCTGATTCAGAAGCGCCAGATTGTCATAGCAAAGTCAGAATTACCTCCTCTCCTAGGTCAATGAAACGGTCATCCATAAAATGCATCACTGTTCTGTTGTAAGTAATCTTAAAGATTCCTAAATGCAATCTACTTTCGGAAGGCCAATTAAAGTGCTTTTGCTTTCGCCTAGAAGCGTCTCCCTGACATGGCTGCTTCAACATTACTGCTGTTCCTGAAACCATGCCTTTTTTCTTTGTGTGCCCATTTGGGCGGCATTATGCTAATATTTCCACATAGTGAGGTAGATATGTGGGGGTTTGTTAGAACGAGCCGTTTTAGGGGGGTTTGGCAGAGTCTTAACTTTGATAAAGATATCTCTTTGGTTTTGAGACTTTAGTCTTTGCAACTTTTGGGATCTTATCTATTCACAGCTTGTAACACTCCAAAGAGAAAGGACAGCTTGAAATCGCATCATATGACCCATTTCAGGCATCACAACAAAAGGGTTTTATAACAGTAAGTTGTGTAAACAGTTACTTAAAATCGTAAGGAGGGATGAACATGTTCCATCAGAATTGATACTTGCTTTCAAAGAAGTATTAAAGGTTTTGTTTTACAGTAAACATTTGTGATTTGCGTTGTTGAATTTACTCACAGTACAGAATGCAAATCACAGTAAACAGGAACAAATCCTCAGCACTGCTTTTGAAGGAAATGTGATGTCTGAAACCTGCATAAGATGCCAATTCAACTGATTTAGGATGTAACTTAAATTATGACATAACTGTCAGCATGAAATATTTGCATGAATTGTAATGATTCAAGACCTAAATATACTCACAGGGGCTATTAGATGGGTCTAGACTCTAGAGCATTGCACTATTAAATGTAACACTTTTTTCTATACCACAAAGCAAACAAACAGCCCAAACTAGACTGTCTGAGGATACTGCCAAGGGGCATGTGCCCACCTGTGTCTAGCAAGAAGTTAAGGTCTGTCTGGGTCTGAGTGTCAAACATCTCAAGCTCCAGATCACTTGGTTGCACACTTGTTCCAACGTCACTGTTGTGCCCATTACCAAGGTTGTCGAAGAGCAGGAAGTCAGTCTGTGTCTCAATGTGTAGGAGTTCCAAAGTTGTCTCTGTGCTCAGACTGTTTAAACCACTTTCTTCTGTCTGCGTCTGAATGTGTGTCGCATCAAGGAACTCTTCAAAGTCAAAGTCAATACCAGTGTGATGCGGTTCATGCATAGCAACTAAACCCGCAGAACAGCTTGAAGCTGCCCCAGTCATGCTGTCAGAAAGTATATTCTCAAGGTCACGGAAAAGTATCATGGTCTGAGTCTGGTTGTCTGCTACTGTGTTTTGGTGCAAAATGTCCGTCTGGGCCCCAAAACACATGGAGGCAGCAGTCTTGTCCTCAAAAAGCCCAGCTCCAGTGCTGGTCAGAGGATCTTCTAAACCACTGGTTCTGAAATGTGCGTCAGCCTCTGCAGTCTGAGTGGAGACACTGAAAGTATCAGTATCGAAAAGATTTGTGCACATTGCTTGGTCCATTTGGCTTTCATCCACTGGGGCTGCAGAACAGCTCGTTTGGGTTTCTCGGGTCACATTAGACGAAGAGAAACTGAAAACATCTGTCTGCGCTCCAATGGAAAATGTGTCTTTGATTCGTGAGGGTAGTGTCTGGGTTTGCACATTAACAGGCAGCTGAATCTGAGCGCTTACTCTGATGTCTGTCTGAGAGCAAGAGGACACCGAGGCCTCACAGCAGGGGGAAACAGTCAATGGTCCAGCATCCATCCCTTTGTTGAGATATGATATGTCAGTTTGAATGTTTGTTGAAGTGCTTTTGTTTTTGGATCCAAGATCCACTGGATCTCCCACAGAGGCTTGACTTTCAAGATTTACCTGTACTCCTGTGCTAATTGTTTCTGGGCCTGATGTATGTACAGGAAAGGCCTCTTTGAAAGTCTTATTGTTCAGATCAGGCACCACTGTGCAGACCGACTGTGACAAAATATGCACAGTGCTTACGGACCCTTGTGCATCCACAGACAAGACCAATGACCTCAAGGCACTACTTTCCGCGGAGGGTAGGAGAACAGGCAGGTGGGTGAACTGCATAATAGGAACATTGACTAGGGCCACTTTGGGCTTTGGGAGAAGGAGCTTCTGGGTGTGTTTGGGGTGGTTAGTGTTGTGTTGTGCTGTGTCCGAGGTTCCAGAGACGAATATGGTAGGGACTGCTCCTTCGCTGAGCTTTTTCTTACAGTCTGGAATTTCATTTATTAGTTCATCAGGCATAACATTTGTTGTACTGCTTGACAATATTTCCATTTTCCTCTTCTTCACTGATGGATACCTAAGACAAACATTGCATTTTAATAAGACATACAGTATGATTAACAACCTGACACTGGGATATAAGTTGGCAATGAAAGACGCAGTGACTGTCCTGAGCCACATATTATCCTAGGTCAGACATGCTATTTATTTGAAAGAAGATATTAGTATTATGATTTAAGCAAGCCAAGGTGGAAAATTTACTATGCTCTTTTTATGTTTTCCTATTGCAAAATTTACCACCACAAAACCAGTTTTAACTCTTAGCCAGATAAAATGAGTACCTGTGCTCTTTGGGAACCTCGTTGCCTGTTCTGTAGATATGAGACAGCAGTGCTGCTCTACTGGCATAAGGACAACCACATGTACAGCTGTATGTCCTCCCACAATCCTCAACATGCCTCCGCAGGTCCCACTCAGTGCTGTAGCCATTACTGCACTTCAAACACTTGTGCTTCTTTTCTGCGTGCATCTTCATAAAGTGCTACACCATTAGTAAGATTAGGAAACATGTTAGTCAGCTGTTTTCCTAGCATGACATAAATTATATATCAAGTTCTAGAAAATAATAAAAAATGAATTAGTGTCAGTTTACCAAAATAACATCACAGAAAAAAAATCAACCTCCAGACAAATAGCAATGGCAAATACCTGTTTAACAAGCAAAAACTGAGAAAAGGGTCTGTTTGGTCCTCTTGGGCAGCCTTCTATTGGGCAACAGTAGAGCTTTTGTGATTCCTTAATGTCCTTTCTAATTGTAGGGTTGACCAGCCCCTCCTGAAATCAAAAGAAATATAGTGAGAAACAGCTTTAAAAGATGACAAAAAGCAGTAAGATTGTTTTTTTTTGTGCAAGTAGCAAGAAAACATCTTGGTTCTGTCTGTAATCTTTATTCCCTGTATACAGAATGAGATGCTGCATCTGTAGCTATGAGAATCACAACTCAGATTTTTCTATCAAGTAGACCATACTGAAAACTGAGAAGAATAGAAAGCAATGCAGCATCTTGTTCCCTACTCAGGGAACCAAGGTTACATACTAATCTGAGACATTCCCTTTCAATAAGAAACACACTATGGGAATAGGAGATACACACTTATGAAAAGCCATCGCATTGACCCCGAGGAGAATAATCCACTCAGTGTGGGTCACTGAACATGACGAAATCCAAAGCATGGACAAACAAACAGAGAAATAACCTCAGGCAGATAAATTGTGTTCCTGAGGAAGAAAAATCTAAGTTGTGATGATATGACCGCAACAGTTTGAGGCATTAGTGACGTGATGCCTCAGTGTTAGCACCATCATTCATTTTCATCAAATGTTCGTCCGTTTTAATCATAACAAGCGATCATATTTAGAAGTAGAGTTTTTTGCAAATATTTTAATTTTCCCACTGAAGACAGAAAAACATAAATACAGAGGCGGACAGTAACTAAGTACATTTACTTGAGTATTGTACTTAAGTACACTTTTTGAGTATCTGTACTTTACTTGAGTATTATTTTTTTCTGGGAACTTATGACTTTAACTCAACTACAGTTGAAAGACAAATATTGTACTTTTCACTCCACTACATTTCTATCAAGGTCCTCGCAGTAGAAAGTCGTTACTATGTAGCAGCTTTGAAAGTCAGTGGGTGATTTTTTTTTCTTCTCTAAAATGTGACTTTTTTTTTTAAGACAGTTTATCAGTAATCATTCTTGTAGGGCTACATTAAGTGATTTCTCAGCATTTTTTGAACACTGACCAGATGCAAATGTTGTATTTATTTACAACAATTCAATTATAAGAAGTTAATATTGTGGTATATATTAGTATTGATAACTATATATATAATAATTAATCTTCACTATAAAGCCACAGAAGAACTGTTGTGCTTCTCCTAATAAAACACAATAGGTGTTTGACTGAAGCAGCACTGCAGACCTTTCTGTGTGTGACATCAAAGTACCGCGAGAGCGATTAGACAGCATTTAAAAAAAATTTGTTTTGATGTCAGATAAGTCTTGCTGTTTTGCTTTTTTTTGTTAAAGCAGTGTTGCTGTTGTAAAGTTGCACCGCTACAGTTGTGTTGCTGGGTTTTAAAGCATGTTTGATTTTTTTTTTCTTTTTCTTATCAGTCTGTATTTACAGGATTTCACTGTCCTCTCTGTTCAAATGTGGATGAATTGCTGCACATAGATGTGTGCACTCACTGTTTGAGCTGTGTGAGATCACTACCATCCTGTTTTTTGTGGGGGTGGGTAGGGGTGTTCATTTTTTTTCACCCATAGGTTTTTTAACATTCTAAAAGCTCTTTATTTCAAATATACTACAAGCTAGTCAGTGTATTCAGCGGGTGTAATGTATTCTAAGTTGCTTCAGAAGTATTGTAAGTATTACATACAACAATAATAAAACAGTGCGTTGACATAAAAAAAGGAAATTTACTTTTGTACTTAAGTACTTTTAAAAGCAAGTACTTCTGTACTTTTTCTTAAGTAAAAATCTGTCTTTACAACTTTTACTTGTAATGGAGTAATGTTTGACCAGCAGTATCTGTACTTTCACTCAAGTAATGGAGTTGAGTACTTTGTCCGCCTCTGCATAAATAAAACAGCATGAGAGTAAGTAAATGATGAAAGAATTATCATTTTTGGATGAACTATTCCTTTAATACTTTTCAGTCTGAATGGTCAGGTCAGACTTGGTATTTTTTCATCAAGGGGTTGCAAGAAGAACAACAACAGTACACTGCTTTCCCATGCTGCACAGCAAATAGACAGACACCAGATTTCTTTGTAGCCTGTGTTTATACGCAGAGGGATGCAACAATCAGAAAAAAAATTTATGTCAAAAAAGCATGAAATTAGCAAGACTTTCAACCCAGAGTTTTAAGACCATGTTGACAAAAGATCTTCCTCCTCAGTGCCACAAAGACTTCAGAAATCTGAATCCATGCCTGTCAAGCAGCTCTTATTCAATACATTGCCAATTCCAGCTAAGAGCTGGCAAAAAAGCTGATAAGGAGATGCTTAACATTCCCAGAATAGCTCTGATAGTGAGGCTTCTCTTTATAGTATAGCACACAAAGTCAAGCACAATAATTTAAGAAATATTTCCTATCTGGGGTTTATATAGATTCATTGTTATATAGATTAATTAACTAACTAAAAGTAAAAAGTCGTTATATGGTTATATTTGTTATATGGCAAATCTGGTTCATGTTATATAGATCTATGTGTTTAGAGTAGGATAAAATGTTTTAAACTGATTCTCAGTCAGAATCTGAAAAAATAAAATAAAGACATACATAATGGACTGTTCAAGAGTCAAGATAGAAGTGAAATAAGGCTCATCCTGTAAAATGAAGCAGAACTGAATAGCAACCAACTCACCACAGACAGTCAAGAACAGTTGAGAAAACGGCTCTGAGACAGTCTAAACAAACATTTACTTCCGGAAGACGTATAGAAAGCAAGTACACGCCCACACGCAACTCCAATGTGTCGCTGGGTGTACATAATTTGTATTACAGTATATATGTATTACCTTAACATTTGTTAACATTTGTGTTTCAGAGGAGTTTGCACCAAAGGTTTATGAGCTGAAACTTACTGAAACTACTTGCAAAAGTATGCAACATTTTCATTACTTGGATAACGTTGTCGGTTGACCCAGTTGTCGGTAGCTCAGGCGCGTGGAGTATGTCAGAAATAGGACGGGAAACCCATTTACAGTCGGTGGCTTGGCACGCGTCCAGTGTAGACAGAACAACTTATATTGTCTAGCATTCAGACACTATATATAACACGATAATGTTATCAGGGTTTTTTTATTACAGAAAGATTGATATAGAAATATAAATGTGAATAAAAAAGTTAATTATTTGAAATTATTTAAACAGAAATTATTATTAAAACTATAAATGCACATTTTGCACATTTACAATGTAAGACAGGAATTAAACATTGTTGGGCACATAGTAGCCCAACACACAAGAAGCGCAGTAGAAAAGTTATAAAGGCAAAAGTGTGTGATATAAACTTGCAACTGCTTGAAATAAGGTCAGAACTGTGAGACAGAACTGTGTGTGGGGCCCCACGCAATTGTGTGGTTTGCATGGTGCCTAAGCACACTAATGACTGACCCCAAACATTTGAATGGTAGAGTAAATATAATAATATAGGCCTAATTATAATAAACACAGAGTAATAATCAACACTGATATTCAGGGAATTCTTTTTGTACCCTAGAACTGAAAAGTTGAATTTTGCTGACATAAAGCTGTTGTACAACAGGTGATTTTTTTTCTCTGTATATATTCAATATCAAACAATGTTTACAACCAGTGTTACACTTTATATACTTTTATTTGTTCATCTGACCTTAACCTTTGGAAAAATCAGTGGGACAATGAGGATGATACTAGGTTTTTTGTGATAAGCTAATAATATTAAATGTAGTTTTGTTGTCCCAAAAGCTAATTGAACTGAGCTAATGGCATTGTGATACAGGGTTTTAATGACTTTTAAAATAGAGTTTAAAAATATTTGTCATAGCCCGAGAGAGAGAGAGATGACGGGGAGCGGAGAGAGAGAGAGGAGAGGACACGAGAGATGAGTGACAAAGGAAGAACAGTTCAGGGTAAAGAGTACAGAAACTTGTTGTCAACACTACCCCGTGACTTTTATAAAAAAAATAGCTTAGACAGATTGCTGCATCCTCAGCAACAAGTAAGTAAAATCACTGTTTAAGTAACAAAACTCACAACTTCATTGTTTGTAGAGAGAGACGCACAGACGCAATTCACACACACACACACACACACACACGCACACACACAACACACACACACCACACACACACACACCACACACACCACCACACACACCACACACCACACACACACACAAACTGTCATCTTTCTCTCTCGCTCTCTCTCTCCATTATTCAAATAAATTGTCATTCATTAATTCAAATAAATGTGATCTTACCCCTGATGTATGCACATGTACATCACAGAGACGTCTATTTGACATCTGCATGATGTATTTTTTAGACCGTTTGCTCATCTGCAATACATCTACAGGATGTTTCCAATCAGATGTCAAACAGACGTTTAGAAAATGTTTTTAAGATGTTTATGATTTAGAATGTATGTAAAACTGACATCTTAAAGATGTCTATAAGATGTTTGTACACAGCAGATGCTTTCCTAGATGAAGCGATCTTTAACAGACATTTTGCTGACGTATATGTGTGCTATCTGGGGCCGCACTACTTCATCTCTGTGTCTGATTTGAAGCGGGCAAAGTGCTAGAGCTAAAGAGCCATAGCTGATGAAAATAACCGCCATTTTTACCCTTATGGTCAAATATTGCACTGGAAACATCATTGACAGCTTTAACTGGTCTATACTGCCAAATTACCATGGTATTAGCGGGATAATGCACGGCTGTGCATTAAACAATTTTAATGCACTCTGCTGAGGTTCTTGGCCTCCATGTTGTGCAATAAAGTAGTTTAATGCACAGCTAGCTGTGCATTATCCCGTACATATATGATTTTGGTCATATTGCTACCTCTAAGTCATTCATATCCTATTTCAGTTGCACTACTCAAAGTCCACATCCATCTCATGTATTTTATTTGGTCAAACCACAAGATGTCACTGCCTCAAAGCTTCACTCTTGCCTACACACTCTGAAGGTTGATTGCTGTGTCTGAAATAAAACATGTCCCCCTCATTACTCATTAGAAATAAGCATGTTGACATAAAAGATTTACGTACACTTTATTATAATACCATTTCTTTGTGGGTCATCCATCAATCTGACAGCTTTGGGACTCCATAACAGAAGCATGCAGCTTGGACGAGCCATTCTGGGTTTCTCAGAAGAAGAAGTTGTAATAATTGGGTAAACGTCTATAGCAGTGAACGGGACACTACATCAGGTATATCTTCTTGCATTACCATTTGCTTATATAGCAAAAGAAAAACTCCACAATAGTGATTTCACGACTTTCAAAAAAGAGGAAAAAATAGAGAGACATATGCAGAAGAGAGAACAATCCAGAAGAGAGAGCGATGCCAAATTTACACTGTAACAGATTTTTGTAATTTGAACAGTATTATACTGTAATATGTACGGTAAGATCATGTAAAATGTGTATACAGTATTTTACTGTAAACCGCAAAGGATTATGGGAAAATATACGGTCACTACTGTATTTCCTCACTACTGTAAATCAATTTACAGTAGTGAGCTTGCCCGCGAAAAACTGACTAATGGCAAGGGAGTTCTTTTTTGACTGTTTGGTGTAAAAGGACAAAAGAGAAATGCACCTTAACTCGACGAAAGGTTAGTATATTATTTCTGTTTTATGCAAAACTGCGATATTTTAAGATGTTTTCTCTTGTTAACAGCAAACTAACATTATTCATCGTGTCATTTTTCATGTCGGGAGTTGGAGCCTTTTTTTCTGACTGACGGCCGGAATGCCGCTAAAAGGCTGATAACATTGACTTCTGAGTAAGTTAAGGTCACCTATATTGCTCGAAATAAACCTTAGTTAGACCGAGAAACACGTTTGTACGTTCTGCTGCCCTTTAATGCAAGTTAGCTCCTCTGGCGAGTCGTTATTTAACCTTAACAGCGAATTAACATGAAATACTGAGGTAAAGTGTATTAGGCAAACCACTGTTTCAGTGTAGATATTAAACAGTATTTTCTAGTACCTCTTTTGTTTGTTATTTTCAGATTTCTAATCTGGATGTATTGTGCTGACGTAGTGAGTGATTAGTGTGTATTTTGGAATCCTCTCTTGTGAAGACATAGGATGTCATGATAACATAACTGTAGTTAATGTCAGTTGAGAGGCAATGCTTAACTAATCTGAGTGTAACAACCGAGAGTTAGCGTTATATAGCGATAGGATGGTTACTCTCGTGTCTACTGTCTCCGTCTCTCACGTAGCACGCAGCTTACCGTAAGGTAATTTCTCTTCAATGCAGATTTAGGCAGAAAGTGTCTGTACACAGTCGTGAACGTCTAACTTAAGTACGACACACGGCTGCATCACGTACAAGATCTGCCCCATGTAGGCCAGCACGTAAGTATAGCATACACTAGCGGAGCTAACACTGAATAGACAAACACCACACGGGGTAAGACATCTTGTGTATTATCTAGAACACACAGGATGTCTGTGTTGCTGTTCATGGTTGTAGCCTCTTTTATTACGTTTCTCTTTCACGCATTTATGCGACCGTTTCTCAAGTTCCCCCTGGGTACCCGTACGCTATTCGGGAGGTGTTATTGGAGTCTTGTGATTGCCTCGCCACGCGGGTTGCTAAACCCGCAACCTGTCGTCCGTTTTAGTCTTCACATCAGCTTAATACTCAACTTTTTCTGTTACTGAAATTATCCTCTAGCTGCTGTTCTCCACTAACTCACAGAACAGGTTGACTTTGAGAGGAACATGCTAGAACGTGTTGAATAAATATGAGCACTGCACGTTTCAAAATAGAAACCACTTTATATCACTGTATTTCTGAAGGAAACTCATTTTAATTTCTTCTTGCTTGTAATGTCTGATAATGCAGCGTTTGTGAGTGGAGCGCTGTTTTGTGTACAGCATTACCGGGGAAACCTCGATCTCTACCACTCACACAGCGCCTCCTGCTGGCAGAGAATGAGTTTATATATACAGTATATGCTGCCACAAATAGAATGAAAGTCTGTGGGAAAACACTGGTTTTTTTTTTTTTTTGTTTTTTTTTTTTTATTTTTTTTTTTTTTTTTTAATTTTTTGTTTTTTTTTTATAGTGTTTTTTTTTTTTTTTTTTTTTTTATACTGTTATTTATGCAATTGTGAAGTGCAAATTTTAATTAATATACTTGGTCGCTTAACAATAAAAAAATAAGCCATTTAGCCAATGTAACTTTTAGCATAGCCTATTTTATTTGAAGTGTATCCCGTGTATTCTGATACATGCATTAATGTTTCTGGGCTAAGCCCCGGATATCCACTCACTGTAGAATTGCCCCTGGAATCAAACCCATTATTTCAACACTTTGCTCTACTGATTGAGAATGCATTGTACAAAATGTAGCTTTAATAATTTGAATATGATGGATTACCAACTAATTATGTACCTTCCTTGTAGGTACGTTCAGATGTAGTATATAACGTTTTTATTAACGTCAAAGTGCATACAGCACCAACAAGTTTGACAGTCAAAGCAAATTCTGTAAACACTGCTTTGATAAATAATGTTTTTTTTTATTTCTTGTGCTTGCAGTTCATCAGACGGTCAAATTTGTGGCACCAAGTCAAGTCAAGTCTGCTTTATTGTCAATTCTTCCACATGTACAGCACATACACACAGATAATTGAAATTGCGTTACTCTCAGACCCTTGGTGCATACAGATAACATAAATACAGATAGGTACATATTAAATACAAAATACAATATACAAATAAGGTAAAATGTAAAATATATATATATATATAAAGCACAAGGCAAATGGCAGATAGAGTGCAAACCAGTAAAAGTAAACAACAGTGCAGATATAATGACTGTAGTGCAAAATAACAATGATTGTAGTGCAAAAGAGCTTATTTCGACTGAATAAAGTGACAGTGTGTGTGTATTTGGGAGGGGGGGGTGGGAGAGTCCATCAGAGGGTCAGAGAGTTCAGAGGTGGGTGGGGCAAAAGAGGGGAGGGGGGGCAAGGTCGGGAGGGAGTACAGCGTCCTGACAGCCTGACGGATGAAGCTGTCCTTCAGTCTGCTGATCCTAGCCTGGAGACTCCGCAGTCTCCTCCCAGATGGCAGCAGACTGAAGAAGCTGTGAGTCGGGTGGGTGGGATCACCTGCAATGCAGAGGGCTTTGCGGGTGAGACAGGTTCCATAAATGTCCTGGAGGGAGGGGAGAGAGACACCAACGATCTTCTCAGCTGCTCTCACTATGCGTTGAAGAGTCTTGCGGCATGACACGTTGCAGGCACCATACCACACAGTGATGCACCTCGTCAGGATGCTCTCGATGGTGCCTCTGTAGAAGGTGCACATGATGGGGGCCGGGGCTTTGGCTATTCTCAGTTTGCGGAGGAAGTAGAGAAAGCTGTGCTTTCTTGGCCAGTGCTGCGATGTTGTCAGTCCAGGAGAGATCCTCTATGATGTTGTGCTGCTCACCCTCTCCACAGTCACACCATTGACGGTCAGAGGAGCATGCTGACTGCGCACTCTCCTGAAGTCAACAACAATCTCCTTCGTCTTCTCCACATTCAGAGAGAGAGTGTTTTCACTGCACAACCCGGCCAGGCGGCTCACCTCGCTCCAGTAGTTTGTCTCATCTCTGTTGCTAAAGAGACCCACTACAGTCGTGTCATCCGCAAACTTGATAAGGAGGTTGGAGTTGTGGGACGGTGTGCAGTCGTGGGTCAGCAGAGAGAAGAGGAGGGGGCTCAGCACACATCACTGGGGGGCCCCAGTGTTCAGTGTGATGGTGCTGGATGTGTTGCTGCCGACCCGTAATGCCTGAGGTCTTCCAGTCAGGAAGTCCAACAGCCAGTTGCACAGTGAAGTGTTGAGGAAAGAGGGTGCAGCCTGAATCCCCTCCTGCTGTTTCTCATCGGAGAGCTTGTCAACTTTTACTGTCAAAATGACTGAAATTTAACACACCACCACAAACTAATTTTTACTGTATTTTATTTACACTACCAGTCAAAATTTATTGAACAGTAAGATTTTTAATGTTTCTAAAAGAATTATCTTCTGCTCACCAAGCATGCATGTATTTGATCCAAAATACAGCAAAAACAACAATATTTGTGAAATATTTGTATTATTTAAAACAGCTGTTTTCTATGTGAATATACTGTAAACTGTAATTATTTCTGTGATGCGCAGCTGTATTTCAGCATCATTACTCCAGTCTTCACGATCCTTAGAAATCCATTCAAATATTCTGATTTGACTGCTCAGAAAAACTATCTTATTATTATTATTGTTTTTTTATGTTGAAAACAACGGAGTAGAATTTTTTTCAGGTTTCTTTGATAAATAGAAAGTTCAGAAGAACAACACTTCTCTGAAATAGAAATCTTTTGTAACATTTAAATGTCTTTATCATCACTTTGATCAATTTAAAACATCCTTGCTAAATTAAAAGTAGTAATTTCTATCATTTCTTTCCCAAATAAAAAAATTATACTGACTCCAAGCTTTTGAATGATATAGTGTTAATGTTACAAAAGCTTGTTATTTCAGATAAATGCTGATCTTTTTATCTTTTTATTCATCAAAGAATCCAGAAAAAAAATGTATCAATGTTTTAATAGTGATAATAATATAAAAAAATGTTTATCAGCATATTACATTGATTTATGAAGGTTTATGTGACACTGAAGACTGGAGTGGTTGAATTGCGAAAATTCAGCTGTGACACAGGAATTAATTACATTTTTAAATATATTCAAATAGAACGCAGTTATTTTTAGTAAAATATCACAATCTACCGCTTTTTGCTGTTATTTGGATCAAATAAATGCAGGTTTGGTAAGCATAAGAGACGTCTTTCAAAAACATAAAAAAAATCATACTGTTCAAAAAACTTTTGACTGGTAGTGTACTTGCCAGTTTTTGCTTTTCAGTATGTGTATGTTTTTCTATGATACAAAGTCCCCAGGGGACTGTGGTGATACCCTTTTTTAAGCTATAGTGCATCTGAGAGGTCAAGATTTGTAATTTGTACTTTTAAAAGAAAATGTTCAACAATTAAAAATAATATCACAACTAAAGCTTCATGATTTATTGTGGGGGGGGGGGGGGGGGTCGGGTATGGTAAACTCATGGTTACAGTGCAGTACGACAATTGGATTGTTTTTACAGGTACATTTTTTTAACTGAATGAAAAATAAACTTTCTTAAACAGTACTGTCGTAATGAAAATACGGTAATAATACTGTACATAAAATACAGTAAAGACATTGTACTGTAAATGCAATTACAGTACTAATACTGTAAACATTTACAGCCCAACGTATACAACAGAAGTGAGCAGCATCATATTCTCTCTCTTCTTTCGGCTTGCTCCTTTTATCAGGGGTCGCCACGGCGGAGTGATCCGCACAACCGATTTGGCACATGTTTTACGCAGGATGCCCTTCCTGCTGCAACCCAGCCCTGAGAGTGCACAAAGTGAGCAACATCACTAAAATGTCAGAAGATTATAGAATATTTCCTCCTATAAAAAACTAAATATTCTGAAAGGCTGTAAAGGTTTCAAAGTAGAAACTGCAACAAAAGTGAACCATAATGTGAAAACAAATACACGATAATGTGATCACTAACAGAAAGCATTTGTTTCATTATTCATTCAAGCAAAGTCTCCATGACCCTCCATTCTGTGTTTAATAGAAACAGCCATTGTCAGAGCACCAGCACAGAATGGTCTCTCAGAAGTAATTATTTTCCACACACATCCAGGGGACATGTTTGTGAAATGTTGCACACTTTCATGAGGCCTAATTCAGAGGTATGGCCTATTAGTTTGAAGTTTTCTTCAATCATTAACACATTCACAAACACAGTACTCCCCCTACTGAAATGAGCAGAGTCTGTTTATTGAACTTGATGGATGTCTATTAGTACCACAGTTTGAGAATGTAGCGAACACAGGGAAAAGCAGTCTGGCTCCAAGCCAGTATATACATTTTTAGGAATTAAGCTTGACTTGGTAATAATGGGGATGCACCTCAAGGTCAAACACAGGCGCTCCATTCTCCAACTGCTATCTCAGTTCATACTGGCAATGCATCTTGTTTGCGACACAAACCTCTCAGTTGTGATATTGAGGTAATAGAGGCTGCACTCTTAAACAGAGTTAAGGACTTGAGACATTTTCATCAAAGAATACATTGACCTGTTTTACTGAGATGATGGAGCTGCTGTAAACTCCCCTTTGGCCAATGTCCTCTTACAAGCAAAGGCTTGGATTCACAACCTGGGTTGTGGTATTCACATGTCTGGCCGCTCAGAGCAACTTGTCAGACTCACGTGGAATATCTGGTGTTCTGTGCAGTATGCGAAGTGACTAACTTGGCAGAAGCATATGCCTATAGATGGCCATTCTGTGGACAAAAATGGCTTGGTGATCATATTCTTAGAGGCGCTGAACGACATAAGCTCTTTGTAAAAGGAGTTGGGAAGATAGGTAGTGTAAAAAGAGCAAGAAGACATCTAGGTTATTAAACTACAAATTATGAAATTGTATTTTTTTCACTAAAAAGTATGTTGCTGGAAGAGAAAAGAGGCAATGTCAAACAGTTACATTTATGCATTTTCTGGAGGACATAACATTTATTTATTGCAGCTGTTGTACAACCCCAAATCAGTAAAAGCTGTTTTGTAAAATGCAATTAAATAAAAAATCTGAGATTTGTTAAATTTCATTAACTTTTATTTAATTGAAAAAAGAATCCAGAAAAATCTGCTGCTGCATCAAGAAATGTATACGTCTATACTTCAATTCTATGCAGTGATGCCGCCGGGTTCTCTGGGCCAGAGCGCTTTTCAGATAATCAAAAATACTGGGGAAATGTGATTGCCCATTTCAACTTGTTTCTGGGAAAAAATAGATGTCGAGTTCCCAGTCTCAAAGACCAAATTAGTGTATTTTCAACATATTCTCTTTTATAGAACAAAAGCAAATCTTCAGACAATGTCAGAGGCTTTCAGATTTGCTTTTCTTTGACGTTACGTTTTATTTTAGCCAAAAATGTAGTATTGCAAAATAAGTATTCATGCTTACAAAATAGCAAGAGTGAACCAAATTAGAATTTCCATGGTCAACATTTATTATTGAATCCTGTCATGCAATATTGACTGTTTGCCTGAAGCAAGAAAGTTTGTCAAAGTTTTTTAGACATATACAAAAAAATTTGTGGAAAACATTTTTTTTTTAATCAAAACCTTTATTCAAACCACGCTCAAATGATACTAAAAATAATACATGCTGTATTACCAAGGTTAACTGTAAAAACATTTTGTCTCTCCTTGCTGGATCAGTGATCATTACAGCTGTCTCAGAAGTGTCCTCTTATGACACTGATATACACATGACTACTCTAATGTTTTTTTTGGTTTGCAGGATGCAAAATATATATTCTCATGTATGCACATCCCGGCTGAATTGATCTTTCTCTACAATGTCTGTTGTGATCAGGCTCTCTGTGCTGATGCTTGGCTGGAAACACCAGGGCCTTTGTCTGTGATCACAAAATAATTCCTTCCTCTCTGAGTGATGGCTGACAATAGCGGAGTAACTGGACCTTCAGCCATGCCTGCCAAAAGAAACATAAATACTTTATTAACTGCAGTGAAGCAAAAAAACAAAAGCTGAGGGCCCGAGTGGGAAGCATAGGCAATTTCAGACAATTTTGACTTCTGTCAAGTGAAAGGTTTCTGTCACCTCTCACCTGAAGCAACACAGTGGCGCAAGGAATCTAGCAGACTGCTGCTTGAGAACCTGACCACCCCTCTGAAGAACTCCTCTCTGTCACTGAGGGTGTGGTTGCCATTTCCCCTGTACCTGGTCTCAAGCTAGGAGAAAACAGAGGATCCGTGTAGTAAAGCCCATTTATGAATTTCAAGAGGCTTGTTTGTTGTGGTTAGTTGAAATGAAATACATGTAATTTTATATAACAAATAAACTACTGATATTCAATCTAAAGGTGGTTATGTGAGATCAGCGGTTTACACACTCACTCTATACACTGCTGTTTCTAGCTTTGGTGAAGGGCTATGTCCAAATGCCTCACAGGACATCTGATGTCTCATCTCTTCATGGTCACTGTGTTCCTTTCCAATACAGGGATCTGTAAAAAAAAAAGACAAGGAAAGACCAACAAAACTACATAGATTAATTATAGTTAAGTTATATCACAGGATATAACTCAAGGATATATTACATCTATTCACTCACTGCTTTCACAATAGCAAAGCATAGCACAGTGATTAATTTAAATAAGAATGTCTGCTAACACAACACAAGTTCCGTAAAATGTAATGAGGGCAATCTGTTATGAACAAATGTTATTATAGTATTTAAATCTGATATCTGACTGGCATGCTCTATTTAGTTATAAACTTATATCTAGTGCGCTTTTAATTTATGCCTTGGTTCACGATCCTAAAGCTCTCATTGCGAATTGATACACGTTTTCGATCTCATTTATCATTATCATTTTCTATCTCTATCTATAGCATCTCAATTCTTTGTGGAGAGAGATTATCCACATTTATCACCTCACATCAACAGCTTTGATTCTTATGTAAGATACACAAAAATAAAAACATGTACATACGGGATGAAAGGGTGTTTCTTTCCTGTGGGATCCTTGAGTGTGCATTTGGGAAAGCCTATCAGTAAAAAAAAATAAAAACAACCAAAAAATAAATAAATAATAATTAAATTAAAAATAAATAAAAATACATGAACTAAGTTTAATGTTTATGCTGCAAGTGAAATTTTCAAGCATTTACTTTGTTACTTTGAAAAAAATCACAAACAACATAATTTAAAATTCTAAATTTAACAATATTTTCATTCTCCAATATTGCCTTCAATGCATTCTTGACATTGACATCTTTGGAACTAGACAAATCATATTAGGAAGTGATCAGGGTATGTCCACATTCTAGTAGGCAGAACAACATAAATGGAAATTATGTCATCTTTGGACTAAAAATGAGACAGTGAAAAAAGCAGAGGTACGTTCCATTTGACTGTAAGTGGACTTCACAGGGTATTCCGCCATCTTAAGTGATATTCCAATACGAAGGGAGCGAACATGTTCAGTTCGAAGGGCAACTGTAGAATAAACGGGCATAGGGATAAGGGAACATCACACTTCTTAACAGGAAGTGGAGAAGGACGAAAAATCACCCAATTCATGCCACCAGTCACGAAGTAGAACTAATGATGGAGACTATGAAGAGCTGTTTTTTACGTCGGTCGCTGCGAGAAAAGCTTAGATGAATCCGTACAAGATGAGAGAGGGGTTGCATAAATGCTATATTCTTACAAAATTAGAGTATTGATGCAGTTATGGCGACGGGTTAGACATGTGCATATGGTGGGAGAGAGATGAAGTAAGGACGAGAAGAGCGAAAAGGCCGCAAGAGGGGGCATGGAATACAAACTATAGTAAAACCCGTGAGAAACAGCTGAGGCAATTTTTATTTACCTCAAGTAACGTTATGAGGCTGCGTATGGGAAAGAAAGTATGAGACCACTACAATCTGTCAACAGTCTAAACATTACATTTTGTACATTTATTAGATACATAAGCGACAGTTTATGTAGTTTGTAGTATATATATTTAATTTTTAAACAGAAAATAATTGACAATATTATTTTATATTATAATCTGCGTGCCCCGTCATGGCCCTTTCTTGATGACGTTTCCGGGCATTCCAAATGATGAGATTATTGTCAGCGAAGTCCAATTAAATGGATATCCCTTGCTTAGGGAGTAGGGAGCAGTGAACACTGCGTAGGAACCCTATCAATCGGACTGCAACATTTGTCTTTGTGGTGTATTCTATAGTGTAAAAATATGCTTGAATTATTCTTTTTTTGTTTAAGTGCATCACCACAACTAACAAGTTAATTTTGATAAACTTTACTATGAAAATGCAAACATACAAACAAACGCATGCAGTTAATTAGGCTGAATATGTAAAAAATCAAGGTAAATTTTATTTATAAAGTAAAGCACACATTTGGATTTTTTGCCACTTGGAGAGCCCTGATGGGTTACCTGCTGATAACGTCTCAGAAGTAAGTCCCTCATTGCAGTGAGACTCCTGGTGCTCAAGTGGCCGTCCTTTATAGAACCATGTTTAGTGGCTATTACTAATGCCTACGAACGTGAATGAACAAAAACACAAAAATTTGATTTTATTTTTTTGTGTGGGGAGAAAAAAAAAATTCCATTGATCAAATCTGTTGAGCATCAAGTTGCCTCGACATCTGGTTATACACTACAAATTAAAGCAAAGTCGAACAAACATATCACACCAAAAAAGATGGCTAAGGAAAGCCAAAAGGATATACATATCAAATGTCACCTGACAAAGAAATATCTTGTGTTTGGCCATGAGGTTGGATATAAACACATAGGAAGTGTGCAGGTGGTGCACAACATAAGTTGGCTTAAGGTGGTTGGGTTTGCTGAAGTTGTCTCCCCATGCAATCCGAATCCATATAGCCTCATCCTCATGTTTCTTCATCTTAATGGAAATCTTCAAAAGCAAAATCAAAAGCTTTGAATTAATAGACTACTAAGTGACGTTACTTTGAATTCTTAAACTGAAAAACGTTTAGCTGGATTTGAAAGCTTAAATGCCAAATGAAGTTGTGTTATTACATGCCGAATGACCCCATGCAAGTGTGCCTTAAACTGCTCTTTAAACTGTGTCAACTCTACACAAACTGCATCATCTGTGGAGAAAACGAAAAGGAACTGCTTTAAACAATGATTCATTTCTCTAAACAAGTCAAAAGAACCATACGCTTAACATGTACCAAGCTATGCTCATTGTACATTCCTTCAAATCAATTTAACAATGAAATGCGTAAATAAAACACTCTTACCCTGTGCCTCCGCAAACTGGCATGTATGCCAGGTGCCTTGATCAGGGTTTTCTATATGATCTAATGGAAGAAAAAATGTCAAGCTCAGTGGGTTAATTCAGATATTTACTTTTAAATTACGATAAATGTTTGTACTAACAAAAAAGTCAATTTTACTCACAGATCATTTCCAAATTAGTGATGTGCTTCAGGTTAAGTCTGTTCTCCTACAATATGGAGAGGAAGCGGAAGAGAGAGAGAGATTTTAAACAAAGGGCTGGGTATCGATTCAGACGTCCCGATTCGATTTCGATTCACAAGCTCTCAATTCGATTCTTGGTTCGATTCTCGATTTTTTGACTACATTCAGTGAATATAGTTTTAATACAAATATTTATTTTTTAAGGATTTATTTTTGGCGTTTTATGCCTTTTATTTAGATAGGACAGTAGGTCGACAGGAAGAGAAGTTGGTGAGAGAGAGAGAGAGGGGTGTGATCGGGAAAGGTCCACGAATCGGGACTCGAACTCGGGACACCCAAAGCGCTGCATGTCGGCGCGCTGCCCACGAGGCCATTGGCGTTTTGATAGGGATATTTCTAAAAAATTAACAGTAAACATCAGTTTACAAATGGTGAATTAATAAAAAGAAATTAAGAACCACATGCCTGTATTTTAAACCTATTCTTTTTTTTTGTATAGGGTCCTTTTTTAAACAATAATAGGGCCCTATAAAATGTTCTTAATTTTTCTGGTAATCAGAAGGCGGCATAAAACATTAATTTATCCTAATCAAATGAAAATGAAACCCTTTTATTTTTTGGCAAACAAAGTGCTGCACAACAGAGGTTTACTGTTAAAATAAAAAAAATAGATGTGATTATTCCTTTAAAAATAAAAATGTATTAATATTTATTCGCAGTAGTAGCATTGATTCTTAAGACTGCTAAATAGTAATATATTCTGACAGTAGAACGTTAAACTAAACTTTTATTTTGACGGGTTGCCGTGAAGAACTTGCAGCTGCTGTGTATGTGATATGACGGTAGATTTCTCAAATGAAACGGTAAAATGCTAATGAAGTGATTCTCAGAGCAGCTGGAGATGACATTCGTGTTCATATCATCATATAGTGAGACGGCAGAAGCTGAAAACACAGCCACGCTTTAGTATGTGTGTAGTAAACAAAAAAGTGCGCCGCACCATCCGCCATTCATTCATTGCGGAAATCATGGCGCCTTATGCGTGATATCAAATGCTTCCGCAGATTTATAGTATTACTATAGCATTTCACCTGAGCATTGTGAATCACGCGTATGGCCATGATAAGCGCTGAATGAATGACAGGCTTTCTGTTGTAACATCGCGCACATTACCGGTAATATGAGGATGGACAAACTCTAACGTTATGGAGACTAATGATAAGATTCACGTTCATCAGATCTTGTTTTAAATGTGTGCTGAAATAAATACCGGAAAAGATCGATTCGGGGCTTTTGAGAATCGATATCGAATCGACGTCATTTAAAAAACGATTAATCGAAAAATCGATTTTTTTTTTTTTTTTTTGCCAGCCCTATTTAGTTACGTACTCCTATATCTAAAACTCGCTGCCTGTTCTGATAAGGGTCCCAGAACCAATTGAATAGTAATAACAACTCCAAATGTGTTGCTTCACTATTTTTTTTTTAATCATAAATTCGTAACATGTTTCAAAACATCGCTTTGCAGATAATATAGAAGATAACAATCCTATTTCTTGCCTTTTTTCCCCCTGTTAAAACATAAGCTAAAGATTTCATGAAATCTGTCTAACGTAACTGGGTTTGGATTAGGTCATATGCATTCACCGAACACATACATTCATTTGAAAGTATAGTTTTAAATCGTTATTTAAAAACAGACTCAAGCAGTATGGAAATCAGATGAAAACGACGGTAAATGAACGGTAGTATGCCATGTAATGGATTTGACCTCACCTCACAGAAACTGATGACATGTTCCACTATCATCCATTTGGGTCGTGTGTAATCCAGGGCACGCAGCTGATCTGCTGATAAACTGTTCCATTTCTTCAAAAGATTTTCTATATTTTTGTTCGGTATTCTCCGGATTATCCGATTAAGAACAGATGTGGCTTGTGCGTCCATCATACGGACGAAAGGGTTCTACGTTAAAAATGAATACAAATGGTCATCATATCATTCGCGTTTTAGACGTTCAAAACAAACCGCCAGAAATCAAACAGAGATCTGAACCGGAAGTTCCGGTCTAAAGCGGGCGGGCAATGACATAAAAGTCTTTCATATGCAACAGAATTATTATATTAGTCCTCACGAATGTTGATGAAACAATGTAGTCTGTTCACATTTAGTGCTCTATTCAGAAAGAACGGCGATGAAGCTAGTCAGAAATCACTATTTATTTCATCTGGCTTGTGCGTTAAATGATAATCAAACATTAAATAGACTAATCTAATGTGCATTATCTTGCTCTCCATTATGAAGTGAAAGAAACATAACATTGTATACAGAGTTCATATCGTTCGGATTAAATGATAGACCATGATTGCTCTCAATCAGTTTTTATTAATATTACAATTCATTTATTTTTTGTAATAATGGTAATTTTTTAAAATATATTTTATTTTATTAGTATAATTATGTTGTGCAATTACATTATACAAGGATTGTTTTTCTTAAAAACAAAATATATACATTTTGATTATTTAAATTGGCAGCAGTAAGAGGTCGTGAGATTTTTTCTATTAATTTGACTGGTCTACAAGAATGAGGACTGTTTTTTTTTTGTAAATCAAAAGAACGATTCGCGAATAAACAAGAAGAAGAAGAAGGGAAGGGAACGCAATTTGTTCAGATTCAATGGCATCACTTTCAAGCTTGAAAACGTTACAGTCATGTAGGAAAGATACACTGATAGAGATCTGATCATTATATAGAATAAGTCAACTGGGTTAGTGCAATTTTTATGGGTACCAGCGCATGTAGGGACAATGAAACAGCAGACAAAATGGCTAAAGAAGCAATTCAAATGGATAATATTAGCGTAGCAGTCACTTTAAGCAGGGCAGAAGGAAAGTCTGTGATTAAGTTTGTAGGAGTAAATGGCAGAACTACTGGAACTCGTAAAAAAGGAAGACATTTTTATAGAATACAAAGTAACATAAAACAAGGTAAAATGAATCATTATATAAATAGGAAGGACTTTATTGTATATATACTAGATTAAGAATGGACCATACTAATCTTAATGCAACACTTCATATAATCGGCAAACATAATTCTGGTTTATGTAATGCATGTCAGGAAATGGAAACGGTTGAGCATGTTTTGATTAGATGTAAAAAAAAAAAAAAATATGAACAGGAAATAACTGAACTTATAAGAGATATGCAAGCTTTGGGCATTTTGGAATTTACCTTATATAATATTTTAAAGGCAGGAGTAGAATTTAATAAAGTAATTACAGATTTTATGAAAGTTCTTGAGAAATAGCGGTCTAAAGAACAGAATATAGAAATCTTCTGTGTTCCATCTTCATCACACTCTAGTACAGTAGGTGGCGGTATGCACCTTTCCAGTTGGTTGAACCGCCAAATAAAAACCACAGAAGAAGAAGAAGAAGAAGAAAAAGAAGAAGACGGCAACCCAGTAGGTGGCGGAATATGCACCAAAAGCTGCATGGTTTGCCAACCACCATAAAACATCAAAAGAAGAAAGGAACGCACATAAGCTGCTTTTTTTGCATGGGAGCTGAACACGCAGCAGCCAGAAATACAGCTTGTGTGAACCCGAAATAAAATTAACTATAAAATAAAATATGAATAGAGACGGGACTATCATCCATGTATGAATAGAAACAGTTGGTGGCGGTATGTGCCTATGGTGCGGAATACGCCAAAAAATTCCAAAGAAGAAGAAGAAGGGAACGCAATGCCCCATAGGAAGGCACCACATATGATACGTAATGATTAGTTGGATAGTGCGGTTTTAAAACGGGTTATTGCATTACAACGTAAATAACAGACATCTCTGTCAGACTATTAAATATATATGAGGAGCTGAGCAAAATACTTTTCTGATTCACTGTAAACACGTGAATGTCACTCTGTAAACACGTGACCTGTGCTGCCCTTCACGAGCAACAAACAGCTGGATTGGAGTAACTTACTTGATTTGCAGAGCTGTCAATTCAGCCTCTGTTCTCAGACGAAACGTCTATAAGACCACTGGTGAGCTGATAATCTTTAATAACTTCTATGTGTAATTGACTGCTTCTGCTAACGTAGTAGTCATGGCAAAACTTTTTTTTCTTTAATAATAAACAAACATACACAAAATATACATTTGTACAGTTAACACCACCGAAAAATAACTATGGATAAAAGGTATAAAGTGTGTGACATATCAACATGAAACTAATTACATTAAAAAGGTAATATGACCGTGTACTTGAATGTCACTTTACTTACTTTATTAGTTATCATGCATTCAAAAGAAAATGTCCACACTTTTTCCCAGTCATTATTACTAACAAAGTTCTCTCAGTACAGCACCATATATGGAACCGTTACAAGTTCTTTTTGAAGGTGTTCAGATCAATTTCCACTATTTGTTATGTTGCAGCCTTATGCTGTAATGCTTTACATTTTAAAATATTATCAATCACAATACACCATTCAGATTTGCGCTTTTAAAAGTATATCAATGAAGCATTTTAGCGTAACTGGGAGAAATTTGGATTAGTGCTTAAAGGGGTCATATGATGTTGCTTAAAAGAACATTATTTTGTGTGTTTGGTGTAATGAAATGTGTTTATGCGGTTTAAGGTTCAGAAAACACATTATTTTCCACATACTGTACATTATTGTTTCTCCTCTATGCCCCGCCTTTCTGAAACACATCGATTTTTATAATTGATAATTACGGATTATAATGATTTATACTGTCTTTTTACACGTTGCATTGCATCGCGCCGCGTAAACATAAAACCATGTCTGCATTTGTGGTCGAAGACATTTCAAACAACAAGCCCTACTCTACACTGATCAAAACTCGCGTTTGAATAGTCAGTGACAAATTCTTTAAATATAAAAAACATACTTACAGTCTGTGAGTAAGAACAGCCAGCATTGTAGTCTACTCACCCAGGATCATTAAACGGTCCTCCATAAAATGTGCTGCAAACATCTGAATATATGGGTTGAACTGTTCCGGAACAGTGTCGTAAATACAACTTAACCACTGATTTCTACTCGTGTCCTCTTTTGGAAGGACAAACAAAGTAGTTTCGCTTTCACAATGAAACACACGGCGGGCTAGAGTGAGCGGAGGTGGGCGGGCTTGAGAACGGCGTGGCCGGCGGATTCGACGAAGGAGCGTACGGCGGGCTTGCGGCAACCACATGTGACGACCATGGGCTGGACTCCGCTTCGTCCACAGTAAAAGCCGATCCAGCGATCCACAGCACGAAGTTGATGTACTGTATTTCCTCAGCGACCAGCACGGATCAGCTCCAGGCATGACGAAGCAGATATCGTCTCTTTTGGAAGGCCAAACAAAGTGTTTCGCTTTCACAACGAAGCACACAGGCCTTCACGACCTGGCGGCGGCGAGCAAAAATATCAGCGAGAATAAAAGTATGCCTCTTTCCTTTGCGTGAACATTTGCGCGGCGTTTTTATGCAATATCCCACATCGGAGTAGACATGGGCGGCATGTTCGAACAAGCAGTTATGTAGGCGTGGGGACTCTTAACCTTTTTATAAAGATATCCTCTTTGTATTTGAGACTGTAGTATTGCAACTTTACAGATCTTCTTTAATGCACCAAGAGCTTGTAACACTCCAAAGAGAAAGGAAAAATTTTAATTGCATCATATGACCCCTTTAAATTCCTTTGCAAATATTTTAGATAATTTGTAAAGGTTTTGTGGTATCTGTGGCCATCTGCTGGACAAAATTATGAATAGCACGTAGCAAACTGTTGTGTCCCATTCATGGTCCCATTACAGCAACTTGTTTCACATCACATCTCTTCTTTGTCATGATCATCAGATACACTCTTAAAAATAAAGGTGCTTCAAAAGGTTCTTCAAGCGATGCCATAGAAGAACAATTTTTGGTTCCACAAAGAAGCATTCAAAGGTTCTTTAAATAACCATCTCTTAATTACTTTTTTATAATCTGAAGAACCTTCTTTCACCACAAAGAAACCTTTTGTAAAACAGAAAGGTTCTTCAGATGTTGAAGGTTCTTTATGGAACCATTTAGACAAAAAGGTTCTTCTATGGCATCGTGAAGCACCTTTATTTTTAAGAGTGTAGATGTATTGATAGATTAACGTTATTCTCGAAGTAATTAATTTGTTTGAACATATTGGCACTAAAATAAACATAAATTGAAATTATTTTACACTGTGCAACTGGGGAAAAATGATGCAAGTGTTTTCATAAACACTTACACAAGTCAATCAACATTTTTTGTTTTAAGAGATGCTCCGTGACATTACACTGTGTTGCCACTAGGACTAAATACTCTTTCAGGTGGGGGAACTAGTTGCTGGAACACACAAGAACTTCTTGGCTAGTTTGCAGGAGGAGTCAAATTGCCTTTCGGTGCCGTCTTTGGCACAATACATAGCACTAGTATGTGTTTGAGGATAATAACTTTTATGGTGACACGTTGCAAGTAAGTTTGCAACAAAGCAGTTTATGATTTACAGACACAAAACGGGATTTTTATTCGTAAATAGTTAACAAATTAGCTAATAACCCTTGATATTCATAAACGTTTCATATTGTACAGTCTTAAACCCAGGGTTAGCATTCTTTTTTGCATATCTGTGATGTCATGGATGAGGATGAAAGCAGTACCCTCATATTATAGATTGCCAACTGTACTATCAAGTTTTCCTGACATTTCTGACTATAAATCTATGAATTAAATGGTCTCTAATTAATGTGTTTTGTCCACCACTGTGTGAAAAGTCCTCAAGAGTATATACATTTAGAAATAGAGTTGAAGCTCTGATGCTTGGCTTTGATGTTTTTTTTTTTTTTTGGACACAAGTGTCAGAGCTTCTGTGTCCAACATAACAACTAGTGAAAAGTGTCTTTGCGGTCTTCTGTCTTGAAGAGAATTGTAAAGTCATATTAACCAACAGTTCTGTGAATGCCACTTTCATGTCTTATTTATATAATACATTTTGAATTTGAGTGTATTGTATGGATTAATTTTAATAAATGTTTTCCTCTGTTGCAGGTAAGTGTCCCAGATTTCAGAGGATTTTAGAATGAGTGATGGGATGGGATGGGGAGGCTGTAGTATCCTTAATGTCATGTCAAATTTCCTAATTTGTTTTCTGCAGTGATAAACTAATATCATTGGCATGATAATCAACCTATTTTTTTTTAATCAGCATCAGCAGATAACTGAGCCAGATTTACAGAAGTGTCAGTTCCGTTAATGAATAATGCACAATTCACATTTTCTGTTTTCAAATATGAGTGAATTTAAATTAATGGAATAGTTCACCCAAAAATAAAAATTCTGTTATCATATACTCTCGTT
The DNA here is from genome assembly GCA_018155175.1 of Sinocyclocheilus anophthalmus. Lineage (NCBI taxonomy): Eukaryota > Metazoa > Chordata > Actinopteri > Cypriniformes > Cyprinidae > Sinocyclocheilus > Sinocyclocheilus anophthalmus. The sequence goes on from JADLZN010005354.1 coordinate 401,201, forward strand.
TATGTTGATGAAGACTTCATTTTCAGAAAACAAATGAGGATATTTTTAGTGTTCTCTAATAATTTATGTCCGTACATTGAGAGTCCATGCAACCAAAACCTTTAAGCATCAACTTTTATACTCTGTAGTGGACATTATATTTTAGTGTATTTCTCTGAGACCTCACATGTCACAGTTTAAGTCTGGATGTCCTGTACAGAGAACATTCAGGGCTTTTCAGAGATACCAAAATGATTGGAGGTTTGACTATGACCACTCCCTCTCCTGGTTTTTAAAAATGGCCGACATTAATTTAGTGATGAAATTGTACATCCTTATGGAAATATGATAATTTTTTGTAATTATAATTTAAATCTGATTAATTTTCAAATTGTCTGTCATAAATCAACATCTCAGGAAAATGTTATAGGGTTTCAAATCAAAATATGACTTCAGTTATTGAAAAAGGACATCATTCATACATGTCCACTGTGAGGACACAAGGACTAAAGGCAGGTATTATACATTTTGGCGAGGACAAAAGAAGTTGAATAGGAAACAAATTATATTATCAATATTCGTAGACATATTAGATTATTATGAAAATCTGGCCAATTAACGACTCCCATTATTACATGCTTTGGCAAACATGCTGTCCAACAGCACTGTAATAGGCACATTAGATACAGTGTATAGAAACATTGGGCTTAATGGGACAACAGTTTATGGCATTTTACACAACATATTGCATAAGCAAAATGGTTATATCAAATCATTTTGTATATGTTTTATACAAATAGTCTGAGAACCATCCTTAAACAAAGTAGTTATAAAAAATCCTGAAAACTAAAAATGTATCGGTGATTTAAAAAAAAAAAGTTTTTGCCTATGCATGTTCATTCATGCCTTTTTATTTAAAAAACGGAGGCATGGTGTCCTCTCCGAAGCATAGCATAAATTATGAATAAAATATAATAACAAAGATATATATTTCTACTTTTGTTTCTTATGCTCCACACAATGTAACGACAAAAAAAAAAAAATCACAAAACTTTTTTTTTTCTGGTTCTCAGGAGGATATATATATAAAAAAAATGTAAAAATGATTAATGTGAACTAAGCTGACTATATGAGGAACAGATTTAATTTAGGCTTTTACTTTTAATTAAACATTGATTCAAAATAAATAAACTCATCAAATATGCAAATCACTGTTTCTGCACCTCAAGCACAGTGCGCTTCCATGTTTAACCATCTTTCAGGAGATGTTTGATTCATATGGATTGCTGTATTTTTGTACAATGTACTACAAATGTATTTTTTGAAGATGTGAATGTTTTGGACTTTCAATTGGATGGATAAAAATTACGCGAGACTATTAAACAGTCTTTTAAACATTGTGTTTCAAAAGAGAATGGAAGTCGTATGGAGTAAACCATAACATTTTTCGTTGTGTTCAATTGTTTAAAAAGTATAGTACTGAAAAAGTCTTTAAAGTCCACATGGACTCAAAATTGACTTTATTTACTTATTAACACACATTGCTGGGGGGTTCTTGAGGTGAAGGTTTTGAACAAGTTAATCAGGGCAGTTGATCGCTGAAAAAAACATATGTGGCATTGTAAGCTTTAACAAACATCTGAGCGTTTGCTTCCGCTCTGGAACTGGCATTCCTTTCTATGATGGCATCAGTTTGAGCTTGGGCAGACTATACTTAAACAACACCTCCAACCGTATTAGTTGCTATGAGGAGAGACCGAAGGAGGAGCTGGAAATACGTCACTAACTGAAATAAAGCTGGCAAGCAACTTCCGGTTCACGCGGAGTTTAAAAAATGTTGTTGAGATGATTATTTATATCTTTGTCCCACACACCATCATAGAATCAGGGATTACATGAATGAACAAAGGCAGTTGAGACAGCATAAATCCATAGAAGAACTAAGACACTTCTCCAATTGGAGAATGATTACTGGAAAGTACGTATGTTGAAAGTTTAGGCACTTACTCCCCCCCCCCCCCCATCCATTTTCTTTCATGGTGGTCTTACTTTTAATATTTAGTCACCAGCAGGGCAAGTGCTGTCACAGCTTGCAAGACATACAGCCTTAACTCAGGATGCACCCTGATCTGTCGCCCCATCTACATACTGACGAGTGCAATCAACTTATAACACTTCTCAAACAGTGCCACAAGGAGGTATGGAAACATCATGCACTCATGCAAACATGCTTTTCAGAGTGAACTTTTCACCTCCTTAATTGTACAATCCACAAACAATGCAGTAATGCAAAAATGCACAATCACCTGAGAATTACATTTTGTGAATGAAGCAAACCAAGAAATGAAATGTGTCATCATTTGCCTCTTCATCTTTAGCTTAATGTAATTTCATTTGTTATAAAACCTGTGCACAAATAAGAGACGTGTTTATCTTATGTTTGGTTTGAAAACAGGAATGTAAGTAATTATTGTCTGACTCTGTCTATAGCATAACGTCCTCAAGTTCTTTGGCACATGTAATGATGTGGACCGTGCAATGCGGGACTGTCTCAAGAAAGAGGTGAGGACATGAGACTTTGGAGTTTGTGACTCCTTTTATTCCATACGAATACACACGCTTATTATCAACTCAAATGCTTGTTTTAAGTCTAGAAAGCATTTTACCTTGGGCACTAAATCAAAAGATTTGTAAAATCAGTCTCTAAGTAAACCTCTGACTTGTCTAGCTGTCTTCGGCTAAATCATTTGCCTCTCTATTTGTCCACACAGTATCAGGCAAAGAGGGAGCGCAGCAAGGCCCACGCAGAAGAAATGAGACAGCGTTTAAAAGAACAACCAAAAGAGCATCCCTAGTATCAAACATCGCCCCCTTGGAGAACAAAACTACTCCAGACATGAACTAGTTTCTGGTGTTAGGGGGCTTGGATAATTTAAATCTGGAATGCTTTTTTGTGAGGATTAATTTATTTTGACCCTTGCAGTAAATAAGGTAGTAGAGCAAGTTAAAGATGAAACTTAAGTTTATTTAATAATGTTTAATTGCAGGCTATGAGCTGTATCCCAGATGTGACCTGATCTGGAGAGTGGGTCTGAAACTAAACAATGTCAAAATTTTGATTGTTTGAACTCCAATTAAAAAAGTTCAAAATTAATATCGTCATTAGCACATTTATTGGCAGCTTGTCTACATTAAGATATTTTCATTTATCAATTACTAATACACTAAAGAGCCTACATGTCCAGTCAGTTGAATTTAAGATATTGTCAATTAGAGAAAACCAATATACCAAAGAGAATTCCAATCAACCAAAGGCATTTTAAACTATCAAAAAGGGATGTAAATGTAACTATTGCAAATGCAAATATGTTTGCCAATGTGATTTTTCATTTTTCTAAATTAGTGCATATTTGGTAGAGATTTAAAGGAATAGTTCACCCAAAAATGAAAATTTGCTGAAAATGTACTCATCCTCAGGCCATCCAAGATGTCATTAAGTAATTGAGTCACTGGCTCACAAATGAATCCTCTGCAGTGAATGGGTCAGAAGGAGAGTAGAAACAGCTGATAAAAACACAATAATGCAATAGTAATCCACACGACTCCAGTCCATCAATTAATGTCTTACATAAAAAGCTGCATGTTTGTAAGAAACAAATCCATTAATGCATTTTAGCTTTAGAGTGTTAATAATGCATAATCCATAATAACATTACCTTATGTGGAAAAAGTCAATCCCCTGTTATCCTCTCACATCAAAATCCAACGACATATTGGTTTAGAATGGTTTTGGACAGTTTTCACTAAACGGTGCTTTATCTGTGCATATCATTTTGATTCATGAGACAACTTTTTCAATGGAGAAAGCAATATTTCATATTTCTTGATGGATTTGTTTAATGCAAACATGCAGCTTTTCACTTCACAAGATGTTAACCAATGGACTGGTGACATGTTCATTGCTTGTGGATTATTGTGAGTTTATTTATTTTTTAATCCGCTGTTTATCAGCTCTTTCTGACAGCACACATTTATTGTAGAGGATCCATTCAATCAATCTTGATTTTTGTAAAATGTTGCAACAATTTTGTGATGTTTTTTTCATTATTATACAATTAACAAAAAAGCAAAAAAGACAATCTTGACACTAGCGTGCTCTATCTTGTCTATTCTATCGTTTTCTTATATTATATTATTAAAAAACCCTTCTACGTTGTACTGTGTGAAGATATGAGATTGTTATAGGCACTGTATCATTGCTTTTTGTGATTTTGATGCTTCCATTGTCCTCATTTGTAAGTCGCTTTGGATAAAAGTGTCTGCTAAATGACTACCAATCTAACATAGATTTTTTGGTGTGCCTGTGTTAAAATTACAGTTTTGGACATATGAGGTAATAAAAAAATATAACTAAGTAACTACAAATGAGCATGTAAAGCAAAAATCTTTAAAATAAATTCCGTGTGGATCATGCCCCCGATCTGTGCAATGTTAACCTGTAACACCTTGCACGTTTTTGCCTTAAACCTGATACTTACTCAGTAGTACACAGAGCTCTAATTAATGTCAAACACACAGCGGTCAGACTTGAGTGACAGTGGTACAGAAGAGGAAAGACAGTAATATGGAAGGGTGTTGTTCTGGGGAGAGACAAAGATATGTTTTGGGTCTCTGGTTTATTAGATTAGTATGAGATTTGCACACACACACACACACCCCCCACACGCACACACACACTCAGTCACAGTGGAGGGAAAATACAAAGACTTGTCTGGACTTGATATATTAATGCTTTTAGTATTGATAATAATAAATAGAAAGTAATAGAAAGGCATTACAGTGGGTACGGAAAGTATTCAGTCTCCCTTAAATTTTTCACTCTTTGTTTTTTTGCAGCCATTTGCTAAAATCATTTAGTTAATTTTTTTCTCTTAATGTACACACAGCACCCCATATGACAGAAAAACACAGAATTGTTGAAATTTTTGCAAATGTATTAAAAAAGAAAAACTGAAATATCACATGGTCCTAAGTATTCAGACCCTTTGCTGTGCCACTCATATATTTAACTCGGGTGCTGTCCATTTTTTTCTGATCATCCTTGAGATGGTTCTATCCTTCATTTGAGTCCAGCTGTGTTTGTTTATACTGATTGGACTTGATTAGGAAGCCACACACCTGTCTATATAAGACCTTACAGCTCACAGTGCATGTCAGAGCAAATGAGAATCATGAGGTCAAAGGAACTGCCTGAAGAGCTCAAGAGACAGAATTGTGGCAAGGCACAGATATGGCCAAGGTTACAAAAAAAATTTCGCTGCACTTAAGGTTCCTAAGAGCACAGTGGCCTCCATAACCCTTAAATGGAAGACGTTTGGGACGACCAGAACCCTTCCTCGAGCTGGCCGTCCGGCCAAACTGAGCCATCGGGGGGAGAAGAGCCTTGGTGAGAGAGTAAAGAAGAACCCAAAGATCACTGTAACTGAGCTCCAGAGATGCAGTCGGGAGATGGGAGAAAGTTGTAGAAAGTCAACCATTCACTGCAGCCCTCCACCAGTCGGGGGCTTATGGCAGAGTGGCCGACGGAAGCCTCTCCTCAGTGCAAAGACACATGAAAGCCCGCATGGAGTTGTGAGATGGTGAGAAATAAGATTCTCGGGTCTGATGAGAACTTTTTGGCCTTAAATCTAAGCGATATGTGTGGAGAAAACCAGACACTGCTCATCACCTGCCCAATACAGTCCCAACAGTGAAGCATAGTGGTTGCAGCATCATGCTGTGGGGGTGTTTTCAGCTGCAGGGACAGGACGAATGGTTGCAATCGAGGGAAAGAAGAATGCGGCCAAGTACAGGGATATCATGGACAAAAACCTTCTCCAGAGTGCTAAGGACCTCAGACTGGGCCGAAGGTTTAACCTTCCAACAAGACAATGACCCTAAAAACACAGCTAAAATAACGAAGGAGTGGCTTCACAAAACTCTGTGGATGTTCTTGATGGACCAGCCGACCATGACTGAAACCCAATGAGCATCTCTGAGGACCTAAAAAAAATGGCTGTCCACCAACGTTTACCATCAAAACCTGACAGAACTGGAGAGGATCTGCAAGGAGGAATGGAGAGGATCCCCAAATCCAGGTGTGAAAAATTGTTGCATCTTTCCCAAAAAGACTAATGGCTGTATTAAATCAAAAGGGTGCTTATTCTAAATACTGAGCAAAGGGTCTGAATAAAATCTTAGGACCATGTGATATTTCAGTTTTGCTTTTTTTAATAAATCTGCAAAAATGTCAAACATTCTGTATGTTTTTCTGTCAATATGGGGTGCTGTGTGTACATAATGAGGAAAAAAAATTAACTTAAAAAATTTTAGCAAATGGCTGCAATATAACAAAGAGTGAAAAATTTAAGGGGGTTTGAATACTTTCCATACCCACTGTATATATTATATATCTATACAAATTTACTTTCATTCCACAGTTCATTTCAAACTTTGATTAACTTTTTTGATCCACTTATATACCGGTATATACAGTTAGGTCCATATATATTTGGACTCTGACAAAATTTTCATAATTTTGGCTCTGTGTGCCACCAGAATAGAATTAAAATGAAGCAATCAAGATGAAATTGCAGTGCACTTTAATCTTTAATTCAAGGGGTTGAAAGAAAATATAACATAAAATGCTTAGGAATTACAACAATTTTTATACACAGCCCCCCATTTTCGGGTGCTCAAATGTAATTGGACAAATAAATATTATCATAAATAAAATGTTAATTTTTTAATATTTTGTTGAGAATCCTTTGCACTGCACGCTCACTGAAGCTCCAGAAGGAAACACCAATGCAAGGGAGTGAAAACTTTTTGAATTTGAAGATCGGGGTAAATTTAACATATTTTGTGTTCTGGGAAACATGTAAAGTATTTTCTGTAGCTTCTGAAGGGCAATACTAAATGAAAAAAAAAGATATTTAGGCAAAATAAGTAGAAATCTTCATTCTCTTCAAAAGTTTTCTTAATGAAAACGTAATGCATAATTTTTCCTTCTGGAGCATCCGGGAGCGTTTGAACCTTCTGTAATAGTTGCATATGAGTCCCTCAGTTATCTTTAGTATGAAAAGATGGATCTCAAAATAATTCCGTTATTGTTGGAAAGGGTTCAAATACACAAAAAAATGCTGAAAAACCAAAAGAATTATGGTGAGGATTACTTTGATTTTACTGAAGAACAGCGGGCAGTTTAACTGTTCAGGACAAACAAGGAACTCATGAAAAACTGTTACTAAACAAAAAAACAGCTGTGGATCTTTCAGGTAACAACACAGTATTAAGAATCAAGCATATGTAAACTTTTGAACGGGGTCATTTTTATAAATTCAACTATTATTTTCTCTTGTGGACTATATGTAAACATCTTTTATGTGAAATATCTTATTCAGGTCAGTACTAAATAAAAAATATGCATTTTGTATGATCCCTCTTATTTTGGTAAAATAATTAACGTTTTGCAGATTCTGCAAGGTGTATGTAAACTTGGTTTCAACTGTATATACTAGCTATTTCAAATTATCATATGCAAATCCAAGAATCCATGGTCAACATGCGTATGTGTCTGTGAGCTGCTGAATCTGTCATGTGTGAATGTTCAGGTCAGGGGTGAAAAATTTGGCCTATTCCAGCAATGCCTTGAGCACTATGTGTTCAGTTACAGGTAATGTTATTCCAGCTGGAATATATCGGTTTACATAATGACATTTTTAATTGTGCTTGGCCAGACACGACAGAGTGAATTTTACAAGGATATACATTTTGCATACCCAACTGCAAATGGCTCTGTGTCTTGGTCCCAGGGCCCCTGTACTGCTTAGGTAATAAAATGTAAAAGGTCCCATGATGCCTGGAGGGAACATTCATGTTCTGCCAACATTAGCGTAAGGGAATTGTCTTTTCTGCAGTGCAAACAAGCTATGAAACATGTTACTGTTCTGATTACTTTATTTCAAAAGTTACATTACTAGTTACGTTACATTTTTCTCCAAGAAATTCATGAAATCCCAGTATAAACGCTCCCGGTAAATATTTATTATTAAAGCATCAACATTCACAAAACACTGTTATTTTTAAACGGGTCATATGACGTTGCTAAACAAGAACACTGTTTGGTGTATTTGGTGTAATGAAATGTGTTTATGTGGTTTAAGGTTAAACAAAAAACATTATTTTCCACATACTGTACATTAATGTTTCTCCTCTATGCCCCGCCTTTCTGAAATTTGTCGATTTTTACAAAGCTCATCATTCTGAAAAGCTAGGTGTGCTGTGATTGGCCAGCTATCAGTGTTTTGTGATTGGCAGAATACCTCAAGCGTTTGACTGAAATGTTACGCCCCTTACCAAACTGTGATGCCATGTCCCGGCGCGACAAGACAAAAACAATAAAAACCCATTACAAACAAAGCATTTGCTGCAACCAGTGGGGACATAATTACTGATTATAATGACTATACTGTCTTTTTACACGTTGCGTTGCATTGCGCCGCGTAAACATAAAAACCATGTCTGCATTTGTGATCAGAGAAACAACAAAAAACAAGCGCTAACTTACTCTACACTGCTCAAAACTCGCATTTGAATAGTCAGTGGCAAATCCTTTAAATATAAAAACCGTACTTACAGACTGTGAGTCAGCATTATTTGTAAGCATCATAGACTGTATAGGGTCAGCATGAGCGCCGAAGGGGAAACGGGAACTGAATTCACCGGCACAACCGGCATTGTAGTCTACTCTCCCAGTTTCAGGAAACAGTCCTCCGTAAAATGCGGTGCACACATCTGAATATTTGGTTTGAACAGTTCTGGAACAGTGTTGTAAATACAACTTAACCACTGATTTCTCGTTGTGTTCTCTTTGGAAGGCCAAACAAAGTAGTTCGCTTTCACAACAAAACACACAGCATCTCAAGACACCCATGGCGACTTTAGGATCTTTCTATTACAGAACGCTGTAACACTCCGAAAAGAAAGGGAAAATTGAAGGCAGAATGCAGAAAAGAGCGCTGCATTTAGATCTCTACACCAAAGCTCTATAACACAATTGAATAGCATATGAATCTTTCATAATGTACCCAATGTGTTATAATAGGATTGTGAGAATCGCAAATTTCAGCCAAGCACTGGAACTCCTGATTGGCATTTAACTTTCCAGAAATAAACATTGCTCAGCTGCAAACACGGTTATAAATAGAAAATATGCCGATCCTTGCGCCAGGTTTTATTTTTTATATTAGTTCATGTTGCTTTTGTGCGATAGAGGAATAACAATTTATTTGTTTTAGATTTTTATGTAGGCGTGGTTGACTTAACTTTTATTAAGAATATCTCTTCGGATTTGAGACTTCAGTCTTTGCAACAGATTTTCTTTATGCACCAAGAGCTCGTAACACCCCAAAGAGAAAGGAAAAAATGAAATCACATCATATGACCCCTTTAATAAAAAAATATCTGGGGGACCCCCCTACATCTATTTATTTATTTTTTAATCTGTGCTTCTCATCCGTTCTGCGCTGTCTATGGGTAGCGCAGCTTCACCATACAGATTTAACTACGAGCACAGCTAAATAAAACAGGCTGGGTGCTCATTAAAATTTCTGAAATAAATATTTCTGCAAAACGTGTTAGGTTACACAGAAGAAAGCCAGATCTACCCGTCCAGCAGCAGAGGCCTATTATTTTGTTAAACGAACTGAGGATGACGTCATGGGCTCAGATTACCACCAACAAGGGAAAAACGAATGATGAAGTCGTTTATCTGTTCCCTTTCGAACAGTCTCTCCCGACGTGAATGGGTAATGGGGAAAACTCTGTTTTACTCTGTACTGAAGCCTGATTTGTTCACGTTTGTGTAGCTTCACAAACCAATGGAGCTTTAGCTTGCCAGAAAGGGTGGAGCCGACCCCTATATAAGTCTGCTCAGAGCACCATTCATCAAATCATTCTCCTTCAGCAACGAGGATCATCTCTTCGCTGACTCTGGAAGAAGCCAAGAAGAAGCCTTGGAAAAGAAGCTCCAGCTCTGCTCACCACCATCGAAGACGCCGAGAGACCCCTTGCATGAGACGGACAGGCACAGTGAGTGCGTCGCCTGTCTGAGCAGTGCCCAGACCAAGACGTGGTGCCCTTTTAAGGCCTTGCAGGCGCAAGTTCTTTGGGTTCAAATGACCTTTCTTCACCCCTTGGGCAAAGCTGGTTATATTAGTGCTTCTCAGCTACTAGCTTGGGGCACAATGTGCTCATGTTCTTAGAGGCCCTTAGTAGCGCTCCGAGACTGGGCTCAAAGAGCAGGATATTCTGTATCTACTCATAGCGCGGCATGATTAGATGCGTTCCCCATAGTGTTTCACGCAACGGGAAAGACTGTTCGAAAGGGAACGCTCTGGTTACTAACATAACCTCAGTTCCCTGAGATAAGGCTATAAGCTGCACGTAAATCGATGACTGTCGCTTCAGTCGAATGATCTGATTAATGGCGCTCTGAGCCAACTTATATAGGGGTCGGCTCCGCCCTTTCTGAGAAAGCTAACTGTCCTGTTACCTTTTGTCATCTTTGTTTCGGAGAAAAAAAACTGACACAACACAAAGACTACATGGAGCCAAAAGATAAATAGCACAGATGTTTTGTGCCTGTGTGACAGGAAAGGACTGTCTATAATTCATAGTTGATTAACTTTACTGAGCCAAACTAAATCAAGAATGAACTAATTTCAGCTGAATAAAGATTTTTAGAGCGGTTTACAGCAGTATTGAATTCTGTTTGCATCACTGAAACATCCTGTTTATCACCGTAAAGCTTCTTTGAAACAATCTGTATTGTATAAAGCACTATATAAATAAAGGTGAGTTGACTAGTCAAAATGGGAACCTGAAACTATGAATTTGAATATAAAAACAGCAAAGCAGTATTTGCGAGCATGCTTATAATTTTGAATATGGATCATAGTAATTAGTTAACTTTCTTGTAATATAATGTTATTATAAAAAATACAAAAATAATGGAACAATCAGGCAAGATGTAAATTTAAAAGTGTACTACATGTGTATCCCCTCTAGATTATGTTGTTTGCTCACTTTTTTCACTTGGACTTTTCTTCCTGTTTACTGGGCTAAGCTGATGAGGCAGTCAGAGTGATCTGTCTCACCGACTGCCTGATGCCAATTCAACATGCTCTGTTGGCCAAAAAGCCACTGACGGGGTTTGACTATTGCAGAGGGTGAGGATTTTTTTTCTTTATAATAATTTACTCACCCTCAAGTTGTTCCAAACCTGTGTGAGTTTCATTCTTCGAACACAAAAGAAAATATTTTGAAGAATAAATATGAGTAACCAAACAGTTTTTTTGTTCCAACTGGATAAAGTATTTTTTGAACGATATTAAAAGATATTAGACCACTAATTCTTGCCAACAGAACACCAGAGAGAACTGAAAAAAAGCAATAAAAGATGTAATAAATGGGAACTAATCTAAGGAGTGAAAAAGCCGCCATCTGGTGGTGAATAAAAGGAGCCACAGGTAAAAAACATGACGCAATGCAATTTTCTTTTCTTTTCTTTTTTTTCAGACATTGATAAATGTCAAGTTTTATCTTGTTTGGTGTTATTTAGAATCACTGTTTATTCATTGGTTTTAAATGCACACAAATCAAACAATAAATAGTGTAATAATTGAAAGTAGGCTACTTTGGTCAGACAGACCACAATGGGGATGGGGTCAGGGGTGGTATTTATTGATTTAGGAAAATTGGCTTTGAACAGATGTTAATGCTAAGTCTGTATAAGAAAGTTATCAAACAACTAATATTTTACCAATATTGTGACATATTTACTGCCAGTGCACACAACGGCAAACAAACAGCCATGGAGAAAGAAAATCTCAATGTAATGTCCTTGTATATTCCACTTAATATGAATTAGAAACTATTACTTTTAATGTTTAATAAAATTATATAAGTTATGATTGCCATGGATTTAAAGGGGTCATATGATGCAATTTAAATTTTTCCTTTCTCTTTGAAGTGTTACAAGCTCTTGGTGCATAAAGAAGATCTGTAAAGTTGCAAAGACTAAAGTCTCAAATCCAAAGAGATATTCTTTATAAAAGTTAAGACCCGTCCAAGCCTTCCTAAAACGCCTCGTTCAAACACGCCCCACATATCTACATCACTATGTGGCAAGATTTGCATTACACCGCCCAAATGTTCACGCAAAGAAAGAAGGTGAAACTTTTATTCTCACAGTAGTATTGTTGCCACCGCTGCCATGTCGTGAAGACACTGTGTTTCATTGTGAAAGCGAAACTACTTTGTTTGGCCTTCCAAAGGAGGACAATATCTGCTTCGTCATGCCTGGAGCTGATCCGTGCTGGTCGCTGAGGAAATACATCAACTTCGCGCTGTGGATCGCAGGATCGCCTTTCACCGTGAATGAAGCGGAGTCCAGCCCAGGGTCGTAACATGTGGTTGCCGCAAGCCTACCGGCCGCTCCTTCGTCGAATCCACCGGCCTCTGCGCAATCAATCCCGCCGTGTGTGATGCTGTGTGTTTCGTTGTGAAAGCGAAACTACTTTAATTGTTTGGTCTTCCAAAAGAGGACAAAACTAGAAATCAGTGGTTAAGTTGTATTTACAACACTGTTCCAGAACAGTTTAACCCAAATATTCAGATGTGTGCAGCACATTTTATGGAGGACTGTTTCCTGATCCTGGTAGAGTAGAATACAATGCCGGCTGTTCTGACTCAAAGACTGTAAGTAAGTTTTTTTATATTTAAAGGATTTGCCACTGACGATTCAAATGCGAGTTTTTTGAGCAGTGTAAAGTAGCACTTGCTGTTTGTAATTTCTCCGATCAAAAATGCAGACATGGTTTTATGTTTATGCAACGCAATGCAAAGCGTAAAAAGACAGTATAAGTCATTATAATCCGTAATTATGTCCCCACTGGATGCAACAAATGCCTCGTTTGTAATGGATTTGAATGTTTTTGTCTCGTTGCTCCGGCCGGACAGGACATCACAGTATGGTAAGGGGCGTAACATTTCCGTCACACGCTTGAGGTATTCGGCCAATCACAACACACTGGATAGCTGGCCAATCACAGCACACCTTGCTTTTCAGACCGATGAGCTTGTAAAAATCGACTCGTTTCAGAAAAGCGGGGCAAAGAGGAGAAACAATAATGTACAGTATGTGAAATATAATGTGTTTTTTATTAAACCACATAAACACATTTCATTACACCAAATACACAAAATAATGTTCTTTTTAGCAACATCATATGACCCCTTTAAAACAACATTTATCAAGTTTACTTTAACAAGAAGATTATGAGGTAAATTTAATTTTACCCCCCCCCCCCAGGTATTTAACGTCCTTCCGCATACCCTCTCTCTCACACTTATACTACAGTCCCAAAGTATTTAAAAAATGTGCACATGTAACACATATACCTTTGTAAAATAACTCCGTTTTATCAAACATAATTTGTATGCAACTTATCGTATATTTAAAAAACCATTACTCACAGTTTAATGGGATGGGTGTGCTTGAAATGACTTGCATAACTCTGCAATGTTTGGCTGTATTGAAGAGAGTCTGAGTCTTAAATCGTTCTCAGTCGTGGACAGTTTGTGTCAATATTTGTCCTTCATGTTGGTAAGTGCTGAGAATCCACTTTCACAGACTTATGTTGTCACGAAGGGCATCAAAGTCTTTACAGCACTATTTGCCAAGGGTATTCTGCACGCAGGGCTATCCAGAAATCTGGCAGTGATTTTTGTGTGAAATCAATTTTCAATGAGCCATTTGTAGATATTTCAATGAGACCCTCTTGCTCAGAAATGGGCAGGTGTGCTGTGGGGGTGTCAGAGAATGGATGGCGAATCCAGTTGTTTGAATTGTCTGGCTCGGGGAAGGCTCGGACAGATCAGAAAGGTGCTTCATTATGTCACGCTTAACTCCATCAGTAAGGTTAAGCTGGTTTGTAACCAAAAATTGTGCAATGACGAAAAGGCTTCAGTTTTTTCCTTGTTAATGCTGTTAGATCAGAGAGCAAACTTCCTGATCATGGCCTCGACTTTGTCTTGCACATTGAAAATGGTTGTGGATGATCCTTGTAATCTGAGGTTCAGCTCATTCAGATGGGAAAGAACATCACCCAGCTAGGCCAATATTGTGAGCCACTCTTCGTCGTGTAAGCGGTGACACAATTCAAAGGGATGGTCAAGAAAAATAGCTTTAAGTTCGTCCCTCAATTCAAACAGTCACGTCAGCACCTTTCCCCTGGACAGCCATCAAACACCAGTATGGAGTAACAGCGTGACATGGTCGCTGCCCATTTCATTGCACAAAGTAGAACGCAAACAGGAATTCAAAGGCCTTGCTTTAACAAAATTCATGATTTTTACAGCATCATCCAAAACTTCCAGTCCAGGCATTCCCTTGGTGTCCAACACCTCTCTGTGGATGCTGCAATATACCCAAGCTGCACAGGGCGCCACTGCTTGCATGCGTGTTACCACTCCACTATTCTTCCCTGTCATGGCTTTTGCTCCATCAGTACAGATGCCCACACACTTTTTCTACAGAAGCCCATGTGACGTTACAAAGATAAGACTGAAAATCCCCTCCCCAGTTGTCCTGTTATCCAAACGGTTTGCAAAAAAGTACATCTTCCATAATTGTACCTTCATAAATGTACCGCACATACCAGCAGTTGAGCTAAACCAGCTACATCCGTTGATTCATCAATTTGTAAAACGTAGAATTCATTTGCTTTTATGCGAAGCAATAGTTGTTTTAAAACGTCTTCTGCCATATCAGCGATGCGATGTGAAACAGTCTGATGATGACATCATCTTTATTGTATTTTTTGGACTTTCCCCCAAGAATTACACCATCTATATCAGCAGCAGCAGGAAGAATTAACTTCTCCACAATAGTATGTGGTTTGCCCGTCTTAGCCACTCTTTAACTCACCATGTAGGATGCTTCCTGTTAAGGTCATCTGAGACTGTTAAAAGAGCCTTACTACTTCTGAGTTGGTTTAATTGTCTTTCGAAAAACTCTTGTGGTTTATTTTTAAAAGGGGATGCTTTGTTTCTAAATGCCTGTACAACAATGCTGATTTCATGCAGTTATGAGAGAGTACCTTCACACATATAACGCACTGTGGCTGAGGAGTTTCTTTACTGCCACTGTATGTAAAGCCAAGTGAAATATATTTCTCATCATATGTACGCCTCTTTGATGGTCTATCTGTGAATTGCTGGTGATGGTGAGATGGTGTTTTGGCTTTGGATGCATCACTGTCAGTATTGGTGTCAACCGTCGCATGCGGTGCACTCGCGCTCGCTCACATTTGATTGGATGTCATGGATTTGACCTTTTATGGCACTGCCATTTTTTGTGCTCTAGAGGGGGCACGCGCTTATTTTGCCTGTGAGAAACCTGCTGTCAGTTAAGAGTGTGATATAATTAACAGTAGGCTATATTTAAATATTTTGTTCACATACCCCCTCAGGTCACTACGCGTGGTATCGGCGGTTTTACCTTCAAGTAGGGGTTTTCGGGTAAACTATCATATATATAATATATATATATATATACCAATGTTCCCTCCTCAATTTTTTCTTGCTGACACAACTTTTTCTCTATTGGTTGGACATTTTGGGCACCTCTCAAAAACATTCTTTATACCACGCCTGTACAGTGCACACACAAAAAAAGTGTGCAACTTTTAACTTTAATGTGCTATTTATATTTGATTTGACCCTTGATGTAACTAAATGATGCACATTTTTTTAGGTTACCTGAGAAACTAAAGAAGTTTCTTATGCTCATCAAGGCTGTAGCCTATCTATTTGATAAAAAATACTGAATATTATTTCACAAAATAATATTGTGTAAATATTATTGCAATTTAAAATAAACGTTTTCTATTTTAATATACTTTAAAATATAATTAATTCCTGTGAAGCACAGCTGAATTTTCAGCATTATTACTCCTGCTTCAGTGCCACATGATCCTTCAGAAATCATTCTAATATACTGTTTGTAAAAAGCGATCAGTCGACTTTACTTAAAAAAATTGAGGAAACCTGTTGCCTTAAAACTATTAAGTAAATGAAATTCATGCATAATTAAAAGAAAAAAGTTAAGTGAACTTTACATTAACAAATAAACAAAATAAAAATTGACCACAACACATTTTCTTTTAAGTTGGACTAACTTAAATTAATTAAATTGCGATTACTTAAAAGTGCGAATCTACTTAAAACTAAAAAGTTAATCTGAGTTCTGTCTATTGATCTTAAATTGAGGAAATCCATTGCCTTGAAAAAATTAAGTAACCACAACTTATTGTATTTGTGTAATTACAATTCACTTGAGACTGATTTGATGTAATCTTATTTTACTGATTTCTTTCAAATTGAGAATTGAAGGCTACTAATACAATTCTCAAACATACAAAAATTGTTATTTATTGTCATTGCACAGAGTACAACGAAATTAGGTAGCAATCTTTTGTGTTATTCACACATAACATAAATTAACGCAGTATTAATTTAAAGTGCGGGATCTAATAAAATGACTTGACTTCTCTAGAAGGTTCAAATTTAGTTCAGATGTAATCCTTGTGGTTTACACTGCTTGACAAAATGAACACTCTTAGGCTGCATTCAATTAAAACTCATGCAAATCAACTCACAGACTCAGAAAAACAAATAACAAAAAAAAACAAGAAAACAAATAAACTTCACTTATCATACAGTGGATAACAATGAACAAATAACAAACAATTTAGCTTAGTTGGGTCCATACAGAACACTACCAGTAAAATTTTTTGAACAGTAAGGTCTGTTTTTTTTAAAGTTTTAAGGTTTTTTTGCAAGAAGTCTCTTCTGCTCACCAAATATTTCAAAATAGTTTAATATTTTTATATATACACTGAACAAAATTATAAACGCAACACTTGTTTTTGCCCCCATTTTTCATGAACTGAACTCAAAGATCTAAGACTTTTTCTATGTACACAAAAGGCCTATTTCTTTCAAATATTGTTCACAAATCGGTCTAAATCTGTGTTAGTGAGCACTTCTCCTTTGCCGAGATAATCCATCCACCTCACAGGTGTGGCATATCAAGATGCTGATTTGACCTAGCCCTATTGTTAATCCGACCCTGTCTTTAGGCCTAATTGATGATGTGAATGTTTAAACAAATGTTTCAGCTACCCTTTTTTGTAAATGCAGGTTGGGTCTTTAAAAAAACATTTTGTTTGTTTCTACAGTGAAAAGAGTTGTTGGAAACGCAGTTGGCTTTCTTGGATTTCCAATTTGACTACAAACTTTGAACTCAAAGCTCTAAAAAACACCATATAGTAGGACTGTTACTTATGTTACGTCCCAAAGATGAATAGTCTTGTAATGACTTTAGGATACTGTGTGTTTCCTTCTGTTGTTATGTGTGTGTCTATGGATCTAACCAGACATCAGCAGATTTTATTTACTTATTTATTTATTTACAAATCATATTTTGTGAATATAAATTTGGTAATAAATCTGCCAAACTGGTTAGCTTGTATACAATACACATACACTGATAAATATTCACACCGACATTCATTTAAAAGAGGGTTTTATTTCATTTAAATTCTATTGTTTCTCTGTGCAATTTTATTGTTTTTAATATTATACTGAATTGGAAACTTGTCAAAGTGAGTCTGTCTTTTTAATGTGTTGCATGGTCTTCTCTGAACCTCTTATGAACCCAGTGATTGCGTATTACGTTATTTTATAAGACAATTCACAGACAATTTTGCAGCAACCAGGGTTCAGTTTACCTCATTTCTCACTCATTTCTATGGTATCTATAGAAACTGACTGTTGTATTTAAGAGAATCCTTGATTTTAAAGATTGGCTGGGTTAAAACCATTCGATTGGCTAAAAACCCAGCAGGCACAGGATGGCAACATTACATCAGGTTGACGTTAGACATGATGTCAGACAGATGTTGCATTTTGGTTGAGAATGAAAATCGGGTTGACGTCCGTATTTGATGCCAATTTGATGTTGACTTAACATTGGATTTTGGTTAAGCAACCTAAAAACAGCAAATATCAACGTCAGCTGACAATGGTATTGGACATCAAATTAACATTGACATTAGACGTTGAATTGACATAGAATTTTGGTCACCTGATGTCGCAACCGAAATTTAACCAAATATCAGCATCTTATGATGTGTGCCTGCTGAGAAGAATGATTGTTTAAAAAAAAAAAACGAATTTGTAAATTGGTGCCTAGTAGGAAAGTCTCAAAATATGCCCAAACAAATTCATAGTGATTCACACACATACAATGATTTGAATGAAGATTCAACAATAAATTCATACACAGAAATATTCATAAACATGGAAACATACAAATGTATTTATTAATTGTTTTCTTTCTTCAATGATAATTTGTTGGTGGTGTTGGTATTTTGTTAACATGAACTATAATAAATGTGTGACTTGTTTTGTAAATAAAACAATTTTGAAACTATTTTAGCTCCACATTTCTTCAGAATAGTAAATCCATATTAGTGCCTTTGTTTGCCTTATCTTGGGTCTGGGCCCATTTCTGGCAGACCATTCCTGACTATCAAGAGCCATTGGGATTCCTCAACCTGCACAACTTAATCAATAATCATAACTGTTAATCAATGGCATTCTAAATAAGCATTGACTGAAGATGCAAGGTTAGCCAGGTTTATTGGTTTACATTAAGCAAAACAACATAATGGAAGAAGCTCCCTGATCTGTTCTCAGTGTCAACACTGCCTCTGTTACCTTCTGTCAATAAGACCTGACATTCTGAGATCATCTCTAGCTTTTCATGTTCATCCAATCTGCTTTATTCAGCAATAGTACTAGATCTTTTTTCCACATACATGCCTCACTCCTCTTGTAGACAGTAGACTAAACCTGACAGATATTCTGTCCTCTTTTGTGTTTTTCATTAGTATCCAATGTGCCAAGCTTTTACACACTCAGCTTACTTACATGCAATGTAGTACCCGCTACATCTATTGTATTAACTTCTATAATTTTGTCATAGGTTAGTGCTCCATCTAAACATGTTTCATAATACAAAAGTATTAGAATTATACAAATTAGATTTTCAGCGACATGAAGTAAAGATATCTGTATTGCTGGGCTTATGTTGTTAATGTGAACCAGTTAATTCTTAGAATGTAAAGAAACTTGTTGGGCCTATGGTAAGCTTACCATTGTCAATGGTAAAACCAAGAAAATCCTATCCATTAGTTATTTCCCTAATGACAAGTCATCAAACAAGTCTGTCTGCAAAATTGAAGGTTGTAACTGGGAATCATGGCAGGAACCTGCAGAGGCACATTCATAATAAACATCCAGTATGCTGAGTATGCTGAGACAACCAGCAAGAAGAGACCCTGTACACAATCAAAGTGAAAAAGCCAAAGAATACAGGCCTATACGTTTCTCCAGTCTAAGTGGTCATAAAAAAGTCACATATTGGCTTGACAGAGCATAGGGAAAACCTTAACGCAGATGTTTTGCAAATGCAAATGTTTTACTCAATAAATATGTACTATTGACAAATAAAAGTTGGATAACGTCTAACCCAGTGGTTCTCAACCTTTTTGGGCCAGCGTCCCCCTACCTATTATTCAGGTACCTCACCGCCCCCCCATCAAATCAAATTTTTTTCTAAAAAGTCTTCACAGGCTATTGAAGTTGATTATTATTTTGTGTTTATAATGAGGACTGGTATTATATTTACAGTAGCATTAAAATGTATGGGGCCATTACTTTAATTCAAGGATCCATTACATTGATGAAAAAAATGAAATGACAGGGAAATACATTTTAAAATAGATTATTTGAAAATAAGTTTTTAAGCATGTTGGTGATTTTCATTGCTAAATATTTGGTGACGTTGTTGCCCCAAATTTAAAAAGACTTGATAAAAATTCCTGTTTAGAATCTCCACAGGGGCATTTTTACAGAAGAGATTTTAGTTTGTTCTTCCGTTCTGGCAGATTGAGCGGAGTGGCGGAGCGGCGTGTTTTCTGACTGGAGCGAGGAGTGGATTTTTTGAAAGTCGGAGCGTTGTAGTTTTCAGTCACTCCGAGAGCGCTCCACTACCGCTCTATCACAAGCACAATTAATGCCAACAGCCCATAATATAACTGCATTTTTATCAAGAATTCACGCATTAAACATCATTAGCTAGTTTGACAGATATGTGAATCACTCAAACCAGAAAGAAGGTACAATCGAAACTGACTGGGTGAATTCACATTTTAAACAGTTTATTGTACAGGTAGCTAATCTCCACTCTAAACTAATGTGCTGCTACACTGCACACGCACACAACACACAACACACAACACACAAGCTCACACATACGTACAGATTGCGTGCACTTAGAAACACTCAGGAGTGCAGAAGAACATGAAACTGATCCCATGGTTTGGAAGGGTTGAGGATGTAGTAAATGAGGTCCAAGGCATATTTGGTAATTCACCTCTAAATTGGTGAGTGTCTCATATTGACCATACCTTGCAATTAGCAGTTGATAATGCACTAATTAAATTAATAATACATTTATATTTATATAAAATAGACATTAATGTATAATATACACATGCACATTATATTTATGTAATTTACATTATAACATATGTATATTTATTTACTAAACTATATCATGTCATCAGACATGAAACTCCTCTAATATGCGTGTTTCAGGTGTCAACATTGCTTGATGTTTGATGACATTACCAATGTCCCTTGTGAACTCAACTGCTGAACCCGTACGGCAAGGGTGTTCCTAATGCTTTTTGGCTGTCTCATTTTTCAAATGTCTGTTTTCTAGAGTGTAGTTAAACAAGAATTTCATTTACGTTGAACTGGAAGGGAAGACATACATTGAGAGAGCTTCACAAGGAGTGAAGTCAGTGCATCAACATCCACCATGCACCCATGACGTCTTCAGGAAAGAGCTACAACTATCACGTTTCTAGTACCAAGCCATTCCTGAACCACAGACAAACGCATCTTACCTGGGCTAAGGAAAAAAAAAAGACCTGGAGTGCTGCCCAGTGGTCCAAAGTTCTCTTTTCAAATGAAAGAAAAGTTTGCATTTCATTTGGAAATCAAGGTCTCAGAGTCTGGAGGAAGAGTGGAGAGTGTAATATTCTGTTAATCTTGTGTATGTACAGCTCAGCTGGAATGGCCATCCATTCAGGGTGTTTCCTTGCCTAAGACCTGAGATGTTAGGACTTGCTCCAACATCACTGCAAGCCTACATATAGTACAAGCTTCTATGTTTTAAGTATAATCTTTCCTAATCACTGTTTCCCACACATTAAATTCAAATGCTCAGTTTTTGCATTAAAATTGAATTAATATTTTATCAGCAGCATCCTTATTCACTGCTAAACACCTGTTTTTTTTGTTTATTTGTCTCTATTTTATTTGTCTACTTTTGTCTGTGTGTACATCTAGTACTCGAGTATCTGAGATGCTGCATAATTGTCAGCACTTTTCCTATTTTCAATTTTAGCATTAGTCTGTTATAATTCATTAGAGTTAATTTGTGGATTTCTATTAGTAAAATACTCTTCAAAGTGCAAGTACACTTTGACTAAACAGGAAATTTACAGAGAATTAGAAAATGTTAAAATATCAGAGAATAAGTGTGAATAATAAAAAGAACAAGGAAGCCTTTTCACAATTTTGTCAATTCTACAGTACAGTTTACCATACTAACACTGCAAACTGTACTGCAACATTTCCATAAACCACAACGTTTACCTGTTTAACTGGACTTCATCACCCTCAATGAAACTTATTTTGATAAATCACATTCACATTTTTCTGGACCCTATTCTCCAGGAAAAAAAGCCTTCTGTCATTGATTCCTGCTCATTCTCAGGAGGCTTCTATGTGTTGTTATTATCCAATGTGATGAAGGCTCCTTTTATTACCATTTTCTTCCAGGTCAAAGGGCAATCATTGAAACAAACGAGCAACACAATGATTAATGACCAAAACAATCAGAAGTGGAACACGTATATCACAGTATTCTGCTTGTCAGTGCAACTATTAGATGCTGCTTAGCTATAAATAATCTAGATTCATTCTGCACACATAATCCAGACACCATGCATTCTTGATTCAGAATATAACATTTACTGCTGCTATTATTATCATATAGTTGCATTCAATTTGCATGTCACTGTACTTTTGTTTTGCACATAAGTCAATATTGCACATACACTTGCACATACATATGTACATAGTCTATATTTCTATATTAACAGTTTATATGTCTACTTCTGCAGCATAGTTTTATTTTTTATTATGTTTGTGTGTGTGTGGTGTGTGTGTTTATTTTTTACATAGTTTTTGCACTTGTCTTGGCATTCACTGTGGACAACAAAGAAAGAGTTTCACTGTACAGGGAAACTTGTTTTCCCCACTGTGCACATGACAATAAACGCTTTGAATCTTGAATCAAGAACAGACAACTTAAAGATGTTGGTAGAAATAAAGTTTCAATTTGTTAACATTAATTAATGATTAACATGAATTAACAATGATTAGTACTTCTACAGTATTCATGGTTGCAATTTATTTTAAGGTGTCCTTGATACAGTACAATAAGTAAAATAAGTAATGAGTAATATTAACAATATATACTTACAGTTAAAGTATGCTTTTGTATCAGATTAGTTGCTTATAATTATGCATAATTTACTCATATTACTACTGTACGTTTAATGTGTAACAAGTATACTGTAAATTGTTTCGTCATTTAATGTTAATAATATATATATATATATATATATATATTTATGTTAAAAAGCAGTATCTTTTAAGGCACGGTGAACTAACATAAACAATGAACAAATGTATTTGTATCAACTAACATTATCAAAGGTTGACATTGACAATGATAGTTCATGTTAACTAGTGCTGTCAAACAATTAATCGCGATTATGTATATAAATATATTTAATATACAAACAACATATTTTTTCTGAAATATATACATGCATGTGTGTCTATTTATATAAAACAATAAATTTACACAGTAGACACACATATATTATGTAAACAAAAACTTTTTTGAGATGCGATTAATCGTTTGACAGCACTAATATCAACTATTATATTCTATTTGTTTGGTCACAACTGTCACGGATCCAGCCATTCCACCAGCGTCAGACCCTACAGCCCCACCTTCCCGTTCCAGCTCACCGGAGTATTGACTCCTTGCACCTGCCTCTGCCCAATTAAGAGATGCTTATAAACCCACACTCACAGACACCTAACCGTCTGGTCTCGTCTATCGCTAGCAGTGTAAGACTTACCTGACTCCTGGTTTCCTGTTATCCGATCGTCTTCGTCAGTCGCTGGTCATCTGCCCTCGATTCCTATCCACCCGGAAGCACACACGGACTCGAGCATTTGAGATAAGTCTCTCTAATACTGGACATTCCCGTCATATGAACTTACCTGTGTTTTCCCTGAGTGTTTCCCTTCAATAAAGTCCGGTGAACCCTCATCCTGTTTCCCGTGCTTCAGTGGTGCGTGACAGAAGACCAGACCCCTTATTACTAGGAAATGGATCCCGAATCTCCGACCACGTCGCAGGGTGACCCATTTGCCGAATTCGTACACTAGCTCCGGCAGTCACTCCTCCCTCCAGTCCTCGCTTCCTCACCTGATCTGCCGGCCGGCCCCATAGCCTTACCAGCGCCATTCAGTGGCGCGGCGGAGAACTGCAGCGGCTTTCTCCTTCAATGCACCTTATTCTTTGAGATGCAACCTCAGTGCTTCACCACAGATAGAGCCAAAATAGCGTTTATTATCTCACTGCTCACCGGGTGTGCACTCCTGTGGGCTAAGACCATCTGAGAACAAGCTGGGCCTGCAACTCGGACCCTGGAGGTTTTTGTGGCCCATTTTAAGGAGGTATTCGGTCAGTCTACCAATTCCCTTTCGGTGCATGACCAGTTATATCACCTGAAGCAAGGAAGATCCTCCGTCTCGGCGTATTCTGTGAAATTCCGCACCTTAGGTGCTGCGAGCAGATGGAATGAAGCAGCTCTCATCACCGCTTATAGGCAAGGGCTGTCCTCATCGCTCCGACTGCATCTCGCCATCTATGATGACAGCTTTGGTTTGGAGAACCTAATCCAGCGATCCATTCGTGTGGCCCAGAGATTAACCGCCTGTGATCTGGAATTACCTACCTTTCCCACTCCGTCTGCCTCGGCGGCAGTAGCAGTATCTTCCCCGATGTCATGTCCTCCAGCCTCAGCCATCGAACCGATGCAAGTTGATTCCTTTCATCTCTCGCCCGCCAAATGTCAAAGACGCATGTAACAACACCTGTGTCTGTACTGTGGAGCTGAAGGCCATATCATCTCTGAATGCCCCATTCGTCCACCTCGTCCTGTGGTGAGCGGTTTGATCCCGAGACCTGAAGTTACTTCCTTGGTGTACTTTCCTGTATCAGTGATGTCTACCACAAATGTAATTTCAGCCAAGGCCCTCATTGACTCGGGCTCCGCGGGAAACTTCATTTCCAGAGAGTTCGTCCGCCAGTTCCACCTCCCGCAAATCCTTTGCCAGAAGATGAAGGTGCACTCCATCCTGGGGAAACCTCTCGGAAGAGGTATTATTACCCACTGCACCCCATCCCTTACCCTTCGCATAGGTGTGACTTATTATGAAAGAATCTCCTTGCTGGTGCTGGATGGATCAACTGCAGATATCATTCTGGGACACCCTTGGCTAAAGCAGCATAACCCTCACCTTTCCTGGACGGCTGGTGACATCCTTTCATGGAGTGACGCTTGCTTTGAGACGTGTCTACAACTCCCTGCTCGACCCTATTCCATTATAAAGTCCACTAAGGTGCTCCTCCAGGCCACAACTATCGAGAGTCCTGAAGTACAGCACGATAGAGGTATCCCAGAAGAGTATAGGGCATTCCAGGATGTTTTTAGCAAGCGACTAGCCACCCGTTTGCCCCCGCACCGACCTTGGGACTGTGCAATTGAACTGCTGCCTGGTGCCACCCTACCTAACTGTGCGTTCACACCGCCGGCGGCGAGAGCGTCAAAGTGACCGGAAGACATTCATTTTCAATGTGAGCGGGCGGCGAAAGGCGGCGAAAAGCGATGAGGAGCGGCGCGGCGCGTCTTGGCCGGCGAGGGCGTCAAGGAGAGTTGAAATCAGTTCAACTTTATGGTAATGAACTATTACGCTGTTGGGCGGCAACCAATCGGAATGTAGAATTCCTCCGCTTGAGAGGGTCCCAGAGAACGCAGTCCTGTAAACTTTGGTTCCGACCACACATTAGTTCCTAATCAAAATGGAAGAGAGATTAATTATTGTTGTGGCGGGTTTCACAGTCATTTATGATGTGTCTCTGTCTGTGTATAGAGACGTGAAAATAAAAAATGTTGCTTGGACCAAGGTGTCTGAGGTTGTTGGTGTTTCTGGTGAGTTGCGAATGCGCATTTACGTTATATATTTTCTGAAAATAAGCGGGAATTGCGTGCTAACTTTTGCGCCAGAGGATGTTGCAAAATATTTCTGACATGATGAAACCTATTGGGTTAAACGAAAAATATGTTGTATTGATCAAACCCTTATGTAAATTAACCATGGTTTTACTGAGGTTACCACAAAAACAAACGCAGGTACTGTAGTAAAACCATGGT
Source organism: Sinocyclocheilus anophthalmus (assembly GCA_018155175.1). Taxonomy (NCBI): domain Eukaryota; kingdom Metazoa; phylum Chordata; class Actinopteri; order Cypriniformes; family Cyprinidae; genus Sinocyclocheilus; species Sinocyclocheilus anophthalmus. The sequence goes on from JADLZN010005354.1 coordinate 427,006, forward strand.
TTTGTCCATAGTAATCAATACGCCAAAAAAAACATGGTTAGCACACTTTTACTATAAAAAAACAGGGTTAATTTAAAGTAGGAAGCTGCAGCAGAAAAAATTTTCATCAGATGGAAATTAGAGGTGTACGCTGCATTTCAATATAAAAGCAGTCACTTCTGCCTATTTGTATTTTTTAGACGTAGCATGCAAACAAGCTATTCTGAAAAGTGGATAAAGAGGTGTTTATATTGATTATGTGTATTCTATTGTCTTTTTAACTAGCGGATGAGTGTAGAAAAAGGTGGAAGTCTCTTAGAGACACCTACAGAAAAGAGAGGAGGAAAGAGGCAGAGAGGAAGAGGAGTGGAGCAGGGGTGAACAGTGTGCGGCCATGACGCTACAGTGGGGTCATGGGCTTCCTCAACCCCTTCCTAGAAGATAGAATAACTGCCAGTAATATGGTAGAGGGGGTTGGGGAAATTAAATACAATAAATATATATTCAAAAAAAAAAATTTTACTAAATGACATTTATTTACAGACATTTAAAAATATTGAAAAATGGAGAACGCGACCCACAAAAGCCTCAACGTCCAAGCCACACAAATAGCTTTTAATTGGTTTATTTCGTTAGCAAACATGTAAGTATATTTTTAAGTTCTTTCCATTAATATTTTTTTTCACATTTTCACATTTAAGATATATCATAAGGTTATGCCCTTTTTGTGGTAAGTCTGCACAAGATCAGAACGCTTGTTTGCGGCCCCTTTAAATAAAGACTGATCGTGGAGCGTCTACAGGGCAGCCAGAGCGAATTTTGACACTCTCGCCACCGGTGGTCAGCGTTGTGGGTAGCGCAGCCAGAGCGATCTTATGACGCTCTCGCCGCCGGCGGTGTGAACGCACAGTAAGGGAAGAGTGTATCCATTATCCATTCCTGAACAGAAGGCCATGGAGGAATATGTAGAAGAGGCCCTTCGCCAGGATTACATGTCAAGTCAAGGTCAAGTCACCTTATTTATATAGCGCTTTTAACAATACAGATGGTGACAAAGCAACTGAACAGCATTAATTAGGAAAATAGTGTGTCAATAATGCATAGTGACAATAGTAAACACTCATTTTTTCAGTTAAAGACCGTTCATCATTGAATTCAGTGATGTCAACATCCAGCTCATTTTAAATAATATCTTTGCAATCATGTCAACGATAACGCTGGAAATGAAGTGTCCCCAACTAAGCAAGCCAGAGGCGACAGCGGCAAGGAACCAAAACTCCATCGGTGACAGAATGGAGAAAAAACCTTGGGAGAAAACAGGCTCAGTCGTGGGGCCAGTTCTCCTCTGACCAGACGAACCAGCATAACGGAAAAATCAATATAAGACGTAAATAAAACAGACGATGAAATAATATTAACAGCAATTATTAATGATGCAATCAAACTTATAGCAAAATGTGTAGTTCTGTATGTTTTTTTCAGGGTTGGCATCATCTGAGGTCCTCTGAGAGGGTTGGCATCATCTCTTCTCAGGTGATTTGGATCCAGATTGAAGCTTGTGTAAATCCTAGTTACCTCGGGATGTTAATCCCGTGGCAAAAGAAAGAGAAACAAATACAAACATAATTAGCTGCTGTTCCAACCAAGCAAAATTATTTGTTTAACCCAAACTAAAGAATAATATTGTGCATTTGATTAGATATAACTGCAATAAAAGATTATGACTGCAGTAAAAGGTTATGAGATGCATTATTTGGATGCTTGGCCAAAGAGATGTGTCTTTAATCTAGAATTAAACAGAGAGAGTGTGTCTGAACCCCGAACGGTATCAGGAAGGCTATTCCAGAGTTTGGGAGCAAAATGCGAAAAAGCTTTACCTCCTTTAGTGGACTTTGCTATTCTAGGTACTTCCAAATGTCCAGAGTTTTGCGACCTTAGGGAGTTTGATGGATTGTAGCGTGGTAGAAGACTTGTTAGGTATGCAGGAGCTAACCCATTCAGGGCCTTATAGGCAAGTAATAATATATTGTAACTGATACAGAACTTAATAGGAAGCCAGTGCAGAGACTGTAAAATTAGAGTAATATTATCATATTTTCTTGACCTGGTAAAGACACTAGCCGCTGCATTTTGGACTATCTGTAGCTTGTTATTGAATATGCAGGACAACCCCCCTAGCAGTGCTTACAATAGTCCAGTCCTATAGGTCATGAATGCATGAACAGTTTTCTTGTCTCTGCATCAGAACAGGTATCATGTTTCGTAACTTTGCAATGTTTCTAAGATGGAAGAATGCTGTTTTTTTTAACATGGGAAATATGATTTTCAAAAGACAAGTTGCTATCTAATATAACCCCCAGATTTTTGACTGTAGAGGAAGTAACCGTGCATACGTCTAGTTGCAAATTGTAATCCAAGAGATTCTGTTTACTGTCTTTTGGTCTAATAAGTAATATCTCGGTCTTATCCGAATTTAATAGGAGAAAATTATTGGTCATCCATTCTTTTACATTTTTAACACACTCCGTTAGCTTAAATAATTTAGAAGTTTCATCTGGTCTTGTTGAGATATATAGTTGAGTATCATCGGCATAACAGTGAAACTATCCCGTATTTCCTACTAATATTACCAAGTGGCAACATGTATATCGAAAATAGCAGAGGACCTAGGACAGATCCTTGTGGCACTTCAAATTTTTTACTGGTGATAATTGAGATGACTACCCATTTAAATTAACAAGGTGGTAGCGATCGGACAGGTTGGATCTAAACCATCTTAAAGCCTGCCTTTGGATACCTGTATAGTTTTGTAATCGATCTATGAGTATGTCATGATCTATAGTATCGAATGCAGCACTAAGATCAAGTAAAACTAGCAATGAGACACAGCCTTGGTCTGACGCAAGAAGCAATTTATTTGTAATTTTAACAAGTGCAGTTTTTCTGTGTTATGGTTGGGCCTGAAACCTGACTGAAATTCTTCATAGAGATCATTTTTTGCAGGAAGGAGCGCAATTGAGCAGACACAACTTTTTCTAAATTTTTAGACATAAAAGGAAGATTTGAGATGGTCTGTAATTTGCCAGTTCACTAGGATCTAGTTGTGGTTCTTAATAAGAGGCTTATTACTGCCAGCTTGAATGTTTTGGGGACGTGACCTAAAGACAACGACGAGTTAATAATATTGAGAAGCGTTTTTTCTGCTACAGGTAACAACTCTTTTATTAATTTAGTGGGTACAGGATCTAATAGGTATGTTGTTGGTTTAGATGCAGTGATATGTTTATTTAGCTCTTCCTGTCCTATATCTGTAAAGCACTGCAGTTTATCTTTTTGTGCGATGAATGAAGCTAAAGTATTATACGCTGTAGAATTTACATTTGTTATTGTATTTCTGATGTTATCTATTTTATTAGTGAAGAATTTCATAAAGTCATTACTATTAAACTGTGTGGGAATATTTAGATCGGGTGGCGTCTGGTTATTTGTTAATCTAGCCACTGTGCTAAATAAAAACCTAGGATTGTTTTGGTTATTTTCTATGAGTTTGTGGATATGCCCTGGCAGCTTTTAGAGCCTGTCCATAGCTGGATATACTGTTTTTCCATGCAATTCTAAATACTTCCAAGTTAGTTTTTCTCCATTTGCGCTCAAGACTACGAGTTTTTTTCTTGAGAGAATGGGTATTACTGTTGTACCATGGCGCAGTACGTTTTTTTCTCTAACCTTTTTCAATTTGATTGGAGCAATAGCTTTTAATGTATTAGAGAAGATAGTGCCCAGGTTGCTAGTTATTTCGTCTAGTTCATGTGTACTTATTGGTACACAGAGCAGTTGAGATAAATCAGGCAGGTTATTTGTGAATCTGTCTTTGGTGGCTGGAACAATAGTTCTGCCCGGACGATAACGCGGAGCCATATAGTTAATATTAGTAATACGCAGCATGCACGATACAAGGAAATGGTCAGTAACATCATCGCTTTGAGGTACGATATCTATATCAGTAAGATCAATTCCATGCGATATAATTAAATCTAGCGTATGATTAATACGATGAGTGGGCCCGGTGACGTTTTTTTTGACTCCAAAAGAGTTTATTAGGTCCTAATGCATCATTTGTATTATTATAATTTTTGAATATTAAAATCTCCGACAATTAGCGCTTTATCAACAGTAACCAATAGGTCTGAGAGGAAATCTGCAAATTCTTTTAGGAAATCTGTATACATCCGCCCTTCTACATCCCCTGCCGCTTCTAGTTTTTTCTTTGTAGCCAAAAAGTATGGAGGCTTAAGACCATGTATCGATTATCGAGCCCTCAATAAGCAGACCGTCCTGTACAAATATCCCCTTCCCCTGGTCCCAGCGTCGCTCGAGTTATTGAGGGGTGCTTCCGTTTTCACTAAATTGGACCTGCGCAGCACGTACAACCTCATCCGGATACGGAGGGGGGATGAATGGAAGACCGCCTTCATCACACCATCGGGGCATTATGAATATCGGGTCATGCCGTATGGGCTAGCCAACTCACCCTCCGTATTCCAGGCCTTCATGAATGAGGTGTTCTGGGACTACCTGCATCGTTGTGTGATCATTTACATTGATGACATCTTGATCTACTCCCGGAATGAGGCAGACCATCGTATCCACGTGGCGCAGGTCCTCCAAAGACTGACGAAGAATCACTTGTACCTCAAACTGGAAAAATGTGAGTTTCACCACTCCTCTGTTCTGTTCTTGGGCTACATCATCGATGCCAAGGGTATACAAATGGACCAGAAGAAGGTGGATGCAGTCCGGCAGTGGCCCATTCCCACTTCTATTAAGGGACTTCAACGATTCCTGGGTTTTGCAAATTTTTATCGCTGCTTCATCGTTAACTTTAGCACCGTAGCAGCTCCCCTCACCCTTCCTCCTAAGGAAAACTCCCAAACACCTATCATGGTCTCCAGCGGCATCGGAGGCCTTTTCCCAGCTAAGACTGGCATTCACTACTGCACCCACTTTGATTCACCCGAACCCGGAATTGCCCTTCATCATAGAAGTCGATGCCTCCACTACGGGCGTGGGAGCGGTGTTATCACAGCGGCAGGGGACCCCACCTAAGCTCCATCCCTGCGCCTTCTTCTCCAGGAAGTTGTCCCCGGCGGAGCAGAACTATGATGTCGGCAATCGAGAACTTTTAGCCATCAAACTGGCCCTGGAAGAATGGCGTCATTGGCTGGAGGGAGCTAACCATCCATTTGAAGTTATCACTGACCATCGTAACCTAGAATACCTCAGAGAAGCCAAACATTTAAACCCTCGTCAAGCCAGATGGGCATTATTCTTTACCCGGTTTCAATTCACGGTAACTTATCGCCCAGGAACAAAGAATCAAAGAGCCGACGCTCTTTCCCGCGTTCATGCCCCTGACCAAGCCACCCATCTACCGGAAGCCATTCTCCCGCCAGCCATCATTGTCAGTCCCATCCATTGGGCTCTAAATGATCAGATCGCCCAGGCCACCCTCCGTGAACCCACTCCACCGGGAGCTCCCGAGGGGCTAACCTATGTTACTTCAGCTCTACGACTGCCCCTCATGGACTCGGTACACTCTTCCTTAGGATCAGGACATCCAGGCAGCAAATAAACCCTCTCGCTCATCCGCAACCGATATTGGTGGCCTGGCATATCCGGAGAAGTAAGCCGCTTTGTTCAAGGATGTTCCACCTGTGCCATCTCCAAGGTACCACGCCATCTTCCCGAGGGGAAATTGCTTCCACTGCCCATTCCTCGCCGACCCTGGTCCCACCTAGGAGTGGACTTCATGTCAGACCTGCCCACCTCGGACTCCTATACCTGCATTCTTGTGGTCGTGGATTGTTTCTCGAAGGCCTGTCGCCTTATTCCACTAAGAGGTCTCCCATCTGCCTTGGAAACTGCAGAAGCCCTATTCAATCAGATATTTAGAAACTATGGACTACCTGAAGACATTATTTCTGACCAGGGACCTCAATTTATTTCCAGAGTTTGGAGGGCCTTCTTCCGTCTCCTAGGGGTGTCAGTGAACTTAACATCCGGTTACCACCCACAATCAAACGGACAGACGGAAAGGAAAATACAGGAGATTGGACGCTTCCTGAGATCGTACTGCCATGACCACCAACATAACTGGATGATCTTCCCTGGGCCAAATACACGCAAAACTCCCTCCGCCAGTCCACCACAGGTCTAACACCCTTTCAATGCGTACTCAGCTTCCAGCCACCGCTGTTCCCCTGGTCAGGAGAACCCTCGGAAGTACCAGCAGTCAACCATTGGTTTCAGGAGAGCGAGAAGGTCTGGGACTCGGCACACGTCCATCTGCAAGGGGCAGTCAGGAGGCACAAGAACCAGGCCGATCGTCACAGAGCAGTAACACCTACCTACCTCCCGGGTCAAAGGGTCTGGCTCTCTACCAGGGACATACGTCTCCGGCTACCCTGCCGCAAGCTGAGTCCCAGATACCTAGGACCATTCACTATTTTAAGACAGATCAACCCGGTCACTTATCGTCTGAAACTACCCTCAAATAGTAGAATTACTCCTACCTTCCATGTTTCTTTGCTAAAACCTCACCGACCTTCTCTTCTCCCTTCTCCCACAGGGTCTGACGTGGCTGAGGTGCTTCCTCCTCCAATCGAGCCGGATGGAGACCCCATCTACACCGTACGCTCCATCCTGGATTCGTGGCGACGAGGAGGCCAACTGGAATATCTGATTGACTGGGAGGGCTTCGGCCCTGAGGAAAGGTCCTGGATACCGCGTAAAGATGTTCTAGACCCCACCCTACTCCAGGACTTCCATATCAGTCACATTGATCGTCCAGCGCCCAGAGGGAGAGGTCGTCCTCGTCGCCACCATCATTGTCTTCTGGAGCTGCCCGTGGGAGGAGGGGGTACTGTCACGGATCCAGCCATTCCACCAGCGTCAGACCCTACAGCCCCACCTTCCCGTTCTAGCTAACTGGAGTATTGACTCCTTGCACCTGCCTCTGCCCAGTTAAGAGATGCTTATAAACTCACACTCACAGACACCTAACCATCTGGTCTCGTCTATCGCTAGCAGTGTAAGACTTACCCGACTCCTGGTTTCCTGTTATCCGATCGTCTTCATCAGTCACTGGTCATCTGCCCTCGATTCCTATCCACCCGGAAGCACACACGGACTCGAGCATTTGAGATAAGTCTCTCTAATACTGGACATTCCCGTCATATGAACTTACCTGTGTTTTCTCTGAGTGTTTCCCTTCAATAAAGTCCGGTGAACCCTCATCCTGTTTCCCGTGCTTCAGTGGTGCGTGACAACAACATATTGTCAGCATGGTCATAGTAAGTACAGTAACTTTATCATAAATCTGAAATGTATCATAAATCTAAATAAATGTCTTGATAATTTTGCTAATGTGTGAGACATTGTGGCGAAATGAGTCACAATGAGCAGATTTTCAAATAATAATAATAGTAATAACTATATAATAATAATAATCCTATAGTAGAATTATATATAATATTATAGATAAACATTTTATAATTATAATAATAATTACTATATTATTAATCACAATATAGCTATTTTTTTATTTTATCTTTGTTATTATAAATAATAACAGATGCAAAAAAGAACAACAGTATAACAAATATAAGAAAGAAACAAATAATGTAGTACTTTTTTATTTTACATCTAAACAAAAGCCAAATAATCAAATGTAAAAATCCAAACATTGGATTGACATGAACATTGTAAATATTTAATACAAATAAATTGATTATTAAAACTAAAACAGCAGTTCAATCAAGGGCAGCGAGTGATTCTCTCTTTTCTTTTCTTTTATTGTTAGATTAACATTAATGAGACGGATGGCCTACATATTAAAACATACTGTAATGCCGGATCTAATTATAATGCTACACATCGATGTTTTCCCCCAACAGTTCCCAACGTTCACTTAAGAGACAGAGACATATTGTTTGCGTGAATGCTTAAATACTGAACTGATACGGGCTGACAAGACGTGAGCAGCGCGATCCTAAGCAACACCTTATTTACAGGCAGAGGAGGTCATAAGACGGGCAGGGTCAAACAGTGGCAACCAGGTATATGGCGGGCAAGACACAAGAATAATCCTAGGGCTAGCGAAGGTCCATGAACGGCGAACAGAATCAAAAGGGGCAAGACTAAAGGGAGAAATCCTGGGAAACAGGCGAAGATCAAAACTGAGAAAACAGACAAGGCAAGGCAAAACAAGGCTACGGAGGCCAACGTGGGCTCTGTATTGTAGCTAGCCATGATTAGGCGCTACAACAAGGAAACACGGGACGGAAACCGGACTAGGAAAACTAACCGCGCTAAGCAATACTCGGCAGAGGGAAGGGATCAGATTGAGTGTTAAATAGTGAGGGAGTGATTTGAAACAGCTGGGTGCAATCAGTGTACATCTGTGTGCAATCCGTGCTGAGTGCAATCAGTGCAATGAATGATGGGATATGTAGTCCGGGATGATAAGCAACAGTAGGTGTAGTGCGAGATTCAATGTAATGCAAAGGGTGACCTCTGATGGTAAGCAGAAGGAAGTTCATGGCATGGACCGGAGTTCCTGACAGAGCCCCCCCAAGGAGCGGCTCCATCGCTCAAACACTATTGATTAGGTGGGCGGTGAGCGGAGGCGGAACAGGGGAGTGATGGAGCCAGTCCACGTGACGTGGGAGAGACCGTGCACTGAGCATGGCCGGCGGAGCAGGGAGCCAGGTGAGCCGGCAGTACAGGTGAGCTGAGGACCACACCACAGCAAGAGCAGACGGGACCGTAGATCCCCATGTGGAGCATGAAGACCACCAAGCCAGAGAGTAGACCCCATGCAGCGCAGAATACCACCAGAGGAGCCATACGCAACCCCACGGCGGAGCGGAAGACAACCAGAGCCAGACAGTAGACCACCACGGCCGGGCAGAAGACCACCACGGCGGAGCAGAGGCCCACCAGAGCCAGACAGACCACCACGGCGGAGCAGAAAACCACCGCACTGGAGCAGAGGACCACCAGAGCTAGACAGTAGACCACCACGGCGGAGCATAGGACCACCACGGCGGAGCAGAGGACAACCACGGCAGAGCAGAAAAGGGGGGGAACAGGGAACCCCCCTGGTGAACCATACTGATCAGGAGACCATGGCGGAGACTGTAATAACGAAAAAGTAGAGACAGACAACACAGACAGAACATTGGGGTTGATAGATAAGGCTGAGTGTTCAGAGGCAGCATCCTTGGTTGGGTCGGGACAGGACAAATTTCACAAACGACCTCCTTGGCCGAAACGAAGCAAGCAAAGAATTCACAAACGGCCTCGATAGCCGTGTCAGGACAGGATGAGGATTCCCCGACGCCCTCCATAGCCGTGACATGATGAGCATGGAGTTCGCAAACGGCCTCTATAGCTGTGACAAGACAAGCAGGGAGTTCGCAAACGTCCTCTATAGCTTTGACAGATAGACGGCCTCCTTGGCCTGAACAGGACGAGCAGAGAGTTTATAGACGGCCTCCTTGGCCGGAACAGAACAGGCAGAGAGTTCATAGGCGGCCTCCTTGGCCGGAACAGGACAGGCAGAGAGTTCATAGACGGCCTCCTTGGCAGGAACAGAACAGGCAGAACGTTCATAAACGGCCTCCTTGCCGGAACCCAGGACGGCAGAGAGTTCATCGACGGCCTCCTGTCCGTAACAGAACAGGCAGAAAGTGCGTTGCTGTGCGCCACCACCACGCAAGGAACTGAGGCATGTGTCGCCATCTCGGGAGGTTCTGCAGCCTTCGCCGCCACCTCTGAAGCGACTTCAGTGGACACCATGGCCTCTGGGAGCACAGCAGCGGGCACCGCTACGTCGGGAGGTTCTGCAGCGTAAGCCGCCGCCTCTGGAGATGTTGCTCTGGAGATGTTGTTGCTGCCTCTAGCAAATCGGCGGTGGTGTACACTGCTCAGATACAACATAAAGCAACCCCCCATATGGGAAGTGCTGCAGACAGGGGAATGAGTTCATGAATAGAAGGGTTTGAGAGCGCTGGTTTAGGGATGCCAGCTGCATGTGCCGACACCAGCGGTGGGTTCTCCACGCTGGAAGCCAGTCTGGGATACTGAAGAACAGTCATTGAGTATCTGGGTGCAACAGACAGGAAGTGACATGACTCTGGATGATCAGCTGAGACGTGACGAGGCTCTGGATAAACGGCTAAGATGTGACCGAGGTTCTGGCAGATCAGCTGTGACTTGATTTGACTCAGGAAGATCAACTGTGACTAGACTTGACTCAGGAAGATCAACTGTGTGACTAGACTTGACTCATGAAGATCAGCTGTGACTAGACTTGACTCTGGAAGATTAGCTGTGACTAGACTTGACTCATGAAGTTCTGTTGTGACTTGACTTGACTCATGAAGATCAACTGTGACTAGATTTGTCTCAGGAAGATCAACTGTGACTTGACTTGATTCATGAAGATCAGTTGTGACTTGACTAGACTCATGAATATCAGCTGTGACTTGACCAGACTCCTGATAATAAACTGTGACTCGATTTGACTCATGACGATCAACTATGACTAGACCAGACTCATGATAATGAACTGTAACTTGACTTGACTCGTGATGATCAACTGTGACTAGACTTGACTCATGACGATCAACTGTGACCTGACTAGACTCATAACTGTCAACTGTGACTTGACTAGACTCATGAAAATGAACTGTGACTTGACTTGACTCATGACGATCAACTGTGACTTGACTAGATTCATGAAGATCAGTTGTGACTTGACTTGACTCATGAAGATCAGTTGTGACTTGACTGAACTCAGAGAGATCAACGGTGACATGACTTGACTCGTGAAGATCAACGGTGACTTGAATTGACTATGACGATCAACTATGACTGAACGGGGCGCTGTTGTGTCCGCCATTTTGTGATCAGGCTCATCTGTCGCCGCCATTTTGTGAGCGTAATCTAGTGCGGGGGCCATTACAGGAGTGAGTGCGGGGTCGCGTTCCTCCACGATACCCACAGTGAATGGAGAGCCAACAGTCAACAAAGAAAAATCCAAAAAACAACTCAGTGACGAACGCAGAACCTCGTGAATTGTTTTAAATTTTTAGGCGTTGATTACTGCCTACGAAGAAATCTATCAAATAGTCCTGTAAATCAGAGGATTAGGCAAGTCCAGATACTCTTGAATTGTAGTCCTCGAGCGGCGTGTGCCCTGCTCGATGGGCTAACAACAGCCTGCAGTGTCCATACCTGGCCAGGTCCATATGAGAAGCTGCTGATTCTGGGTGGCCGAGTATTCTGTTACGGGCTTTACAAGACGTGGGGGAGACATGCGATCCCATAAGCCAGCGTTATATTTAAAGCAAGGAGGTCAAACCACATGCAGGTCGAACAGTGGCAACAGTATATGCGGGCAGACACAAGAATAATCCTAGGGCTAGCGGAGGTCCATGAACGGCGAACAGAATCAAAGGGGCAAGACTATAGGGAGAAATCCTGGGAAACAGGCGAAGATCAAAACTGAGAAAACAGACAAGGCAAGGCAAAACTAGGCTAGGAGGCTAACGGGGCTCTGTAGTGTAGCTATCCAATGATAGGCGCTAAACAAGGAAACACGGGACGGAAACAGGAACTAGGAAAACTAACAGGCTAAGCAATACTTGGCAGTGAATGGTAGTTTGAGTGAGTGTTATATAGTGAGTGAGTGATGTGAAACAGCTGTGTGCAATCAGTGAAAACAGCTGTGTGCAATCCGTGCTGAGTGCAATCAGTCCAATGAATGATGGGATATGTAGTCCGAGAAGATATGCAACAGTGTGAGTGCGAGAGACAATGAAAATGGAAAGGGTGACCTCTGATGGTAAGCAGACGGAAGTTCATGGACCGGATTCATGACAGTAACGTTGCACCTCAAGCCCCCTTCAGAAAGACTGGGGGACGAGAGAGCACACTCGACCAAAGAATCTGAGGTCGGTCATTCTTTCTAAGAAGGCTTTGGGAAAGGCCCTGATGCCAGAGCACTCAGATCTCTAAGGGCATGAGCATGGAAACTTCGCCATATGTCACCATGGGTCCTGTAGCTTGAAGAAAGGGGTACAGAATTCAGTTTAATTCTCATCCACCTTGTTTCAATGTGGTCCTGTCCTAGACGGCCACTCGACTCGGGGTCTGTGGAGAGGTCATCAACTTTTATGGCACATAAATTGCCTGGAGATGATAGCATATTTCTAGCTCTGAGATACTTATTCCCAGACCTCAGAGGCTATCATGTTCTTTTCCAGTCAAACAACATATCGATAGTCTCAAATATATAAGGGGAACAGATGAGTCCTCTGCACAATGTGACTTTGCTGCAGCCTGGAATTGATCTGCTGGTTTCGTCTGGCCAGAGGAGAACTGGCACCCGACGAGCTTGGGTTTCTCACACGCGTTTTCTCCATTCTGTCACTGATGGAGTTTTGGTTCCTTGCTGCTGTCGCCTCTGGCTTGCTTAGTTGGGGACACTTAATTTCTGAGATAAAGTTTTAATTGTTGGTGACTTTAATTTCCAGCGATATCGATTGCAAATGATTGCAAAGATACTATTTAAACTGAACTGAGCTGGATGATGACGACATTTCTGCATTCAATGATGAACTGCCTTTAACTGAAAATTTTGTGTTTACTATTGCCATTTTGCATTATTGACACACTATTTTCCTAATTAATGCTGTACAGTTGCTTTGACACAATCTGTATTGTTAAAAGCGCTATATAAATACAATTTGGTGAGCTGGTGCTTCAGCCGTACCTACTCGTGTCATAAATCTACACCCGCAAGTGGGCTCGGCAGTCATAGCCCTCTTTGCAGGATTGGCACACACCAACGACGGGGAGTCCTCCTGGAGCTCAAGGGCAAGCATGCTCTAATTGAGGGGCAGGTTACACTTAGGTTCTTGAACGCAAACCCAGACAAGGGAGTATGTTGGTATTTTGTGCCTTCCGTTTCCTGTCTGCTGTGCTGCAGAGTGGTTTGTGATTGTAGCTCCGTGTAGCTCCACTTTTCTGTTGAATCTCTATCTTACAATCACTCTCTGTTGTTTAAAGTGATAAAATATAACTTAATTCCCACCCTATTTCTGATATTATATATATCAAACTAATCTGATTAATTTGATCATTCGCTTTTATTCTAAAACCGCCAGTGCAGCGCATTAGCATTCGTTAGCCGGTTAGCTTGTCATTCGCGTTTCCATTCGCGTCTATTGCTGTTTTCTTCTTTTCTCTCTCGCTCCGTTTTTTATGTGTCCATCAAACAACTGTGGTGAGTCGAAATTATCCTACAATCACGGTGAGTAATGGCTTCTCCTTTTATTGTCACTTGCACTGCTTGCCACATGTATAGTTTATCTCTCTCTCGGTGAAGAGGGATTCACATGTGATAAATGCAGGGAAATAGTTAGGCTGACAGAGAAGGTTTCAGAATTAGAGACACGCATACAACTTTTAATTGAGGATAGTAAGAATGTGACGGCTCTAGATACGGCTTTGGATGCAACTATCTCAGGGAGTCCTGTACATTGTTTGGTCCCGGTAACAGAGCTTCCGCAGCAGGGCGACTGGATGACTGCGAGGTGGCATAGTCGCGGGTCAAAACACCGCTCTACCGTTCCGATCAAAACATCAAACAGGCTCTCCCCACTCAGTGACGCACCTGCTGAGAAACCTGATCAAAGTGCTCTAATTATTGGCGATTCTATTGTACGGAACGTGAAAATAGAGACACCAGCCACCATAGTCCAATGTTTACCGGGAGCCAGAGCGCCTGACATCTTGGCAAATTTAAAAGTTCTGGCTAATGCTAAACGTAAAACGTTATTCACGCCGGCGCTAATATTGTTCGACTTAGCCAGTCGGAGATCACTAAAAATAACATTAAAGAGATTATTACACTCGTATACATTAAAGTGGTGTGTGAACTTGCAAGTACGATGTCAGACACTGTAATATTCTCCGGTCCCCTCCCTGCTTACCGTAACGACGAGATACATAGCAGACTGTCGTCACTCAATGGCTGGATGTCTAGGTGGTGCCCACAAAATAACATAGGTTTCATAGACAATTGAACAAGTTTTTGGGGCAGACCTGACCTGAAAAGAGATGGTCTTCATCCCTCCTGGGGTGGTGCCGCTCTTCTGTCAAGAAATATGGCACATAGTCTTAGAGTACTTGACTAACTGGGGCCCAGGTCAAAAAGCAGACAGACTGGCTAAACTGACCACCTGCTAGCCGCCTCACATTAGAGAATTCAGTTCATTCTCAGCACATAGAGACCCTTTCACCTAGATATCACACTATAGAGACTGTGTCTGTTCCCCGAACTAGAAAATACAAAGAAAAGTCCAAACCAATTTATAACAAATAAAAAACAAATGTAATGCGGATAAACAAATGATAAAGCTTGGCCTAATGAATATCAGATCCCTTTATACAAAAGCACTTTTTGTAAAAGATATGATCACTGATCATAAACTAGATGTGCTCTGTTTGACAGAAACCTGGCTTAAACCAGATGATTAAATTACTTTAAACGAGTCTTCCCCACAAGATTACTGTTAAAAACATGAGTCACGTCCAAAAGGTAAAGGGGGAGGTGTTGCTACAATTTATAACAATATTTTCAGTATTTCTCAGAGGGCGGGCTTCAAGTATAACTCAAAGTAATGGTGCTTCATATAACATTATCCAGAAAAACAAGTGTTAATGATAAATCCCCTGTGATGTTTGAACTGGCTACTGTATACAGGCCACCAGGGCACCATACAGACTTTATTAAAGAATTTGCTGATATACAGTATATCAGAGTTAGTACTGGCTGCAGATAAAGTTTTAATTGTTGCCGATTTTAATTTCCAGCGATATCGTCGACTTGATTGCACTGATACTATTTAAACTGAACTGAGCTGGATGATGACATCACTGAATTCAATGATGAAACTGCCTTTAACTGAAAATTGAGTGTTTACTATTGTAATTTTGCATTAATGACACATTATTTTCCTAATTAATGCGGTACAGTTGCTTTGACACAATCTGTATTGTTAAAAGCAGTATATAAATAATGTTGACTTGACTTGACATCCCTGGGCACTTGAATCAGTGAGCCGACATCTTGTCGAGGCAAGGACTGAGGCCCGGGGAATGGAGACTCCCCCTGGAGATCGTGGAGTCAATTTGGAGTAAGTTCAGCCAGGAGGATGTGGACTTGTTTGCATCTCAAGAGACGATCTACTGTCCACTCTGGTTCTCCTTCACTCATCAACCTCCGCTGGGGTTGGATGCCATGGTGCAGACTTCACTGAGGCTATACATCTGTACTCCCCAATTTTCTCTATTTCCCTGATCACTGTGCTCCTGGAAGTTCTAGAAAGAGTTTGCTAGTACGGGTTCTGAGCATTTTAGCTGGCCCAAGTATGGTTTTTTAGACCTTATGTCTCCTGGATGGCTCTCCCTGAGAGATTCCTATCAGTCCAAGACAAGAGATTCCTGTCACAGGCCAATCTATTACCCATGGCTATGGAGGCTGTGGGTTTGGTCCCTGAAAGGTAGTAAGGACATCTTTAAAATAGTCCATGTGATATCAGTGGCTCAAATTTTGCAAAGCTACGATAATACTTTTTGTGCACAAAGAAAACAAAAATAATGACTTTATTCAACAATTACATTTTTTACATGTCAGTCTTCGAAGCGCATTCATGAGAGTAGTATATGGTGTGTGTTGACTTGCTGAATTTTTTTTTTTTTTTTGCCAGGACGCTTGGTATTCTTACATAGAACCCAGATATACTGCGCCTTGTTTAAAAAGAGAGGAATGCACATGCATGCGTTGTGGTACTGTCGTGAACATGTGTCAAAGACTGACACAGAAGAGAAGAAATTATTCAATAAAGTCATTATTTTTGTTTTCTTTGCACACCATTAAGATTCTCATCACTTCATAAAGTAAGGTTTTGAAAGACTAATGTTACAATGAACAAAGGTATAAACGCAACACTATTGTTTTTGCTCCCATTTTTCATGAGCTGAACTCAAAAATCAGACTTTTTCTATGTACACAAAAGACCAATTTCTCTCAAATATTGTTCACAAA